>NC_051175.1:89494903-90075839 GCF_013339725.1 Rhipicephalus microplus | reverse complement strand
TATGTGCCTTCGTGCTTAGAAAAAGTGGTTACCAATTTAGCGTACTTGGTACTGTATTATGGGCGAGCATATGGCCGTCCTGTGGGCCTCATACTTGATGGGGCCATGTCGTGTGTGTGTGTGTTTTGAAAAAGTGGTTAACAATATTTCGTACTAGGTACTCTAATATGGGAGAGCATAAAGCCGTCCCGTGCACAACCAGAGGAGATCGCTCTAGGGTAGTGCCTACTGCTGGAATCTCAGTTACTAAGCTTAACAATATGTAAACACAATAACAGAAAAATAAAACCGTGTGTATCGTATCATAAATCGTGGACCTCCTATTTTATTCTGGTTAACAGCCTTTCATTTATTTTTGTTAATATTTCATTTGGTCATAAGCTTTGATTGATGGGTGGCTAAAGGTCAATGTTTTGGCGGTTTTGTGCCCTTTTATTTTGCATGTTCTGCTTAACAACGTTTTGAAAACCACCGTGTTGTTCATAGATGCATCGCTTTCTACACATTCTGTAGACGCAGGGTGGCGTTTTATGGATAGAGGGAAAGCATGAGGCCTTAGGGTGCCTCGCCTCTAAAAAAATTGGCAGATCCCTCGTACAGCGGGAATCAATGACACGCGAAGCACGAATGAGAAACGTTTATATGTCAGTTCAAAATCAGAACAACGTTACGAGGTGGAAGTTAATTAAGCCGTACTTAACTTCCATGTCATAATTATTATGTTTGGACGACTCATTTACCTTCATCATCTATTCACGCCACTTTTCACCAAATTCGGTATATTTGGAGCTAGCGAAACGGCCGCAAGCGGGCTATGAGCGTAGCATGTCGTCATGTTTTACATGACACGCCTATCATGATTATTGTGTTCGGACGTGCCATTTGACTTCGTCGTCTATTGATGTCATGCAATACCAATTTGGTATATGTGAAGCTAGAGAACCGACTGCGAGCACATCATGAGTGCGACATGTGGTCGTGTTGTTGCATGACACGAATCTCATGGTTATCATGTTTGCACCAGTCACATACCTTCGGCGTGCATTCTCATCCCGTATTGCCAAACTTGGAATATACCAAGCTAGCGAAACGACAAGGAGAGCATAATGAAGGGCCCAATATACTGCAACGTAACGTTGACGAGCCCACGCTGGGCACAGCCACGCTACGCTAGCAAGACACGAAGACTCTATAGTCTACCGCCAGATGCGACCAGCGTCTGTCGGCGAACCCGGTGGCATACAGTGCGAAAAGCGACAATCTTCATTTCGCACCAACCAGGTTACCCAGAATGCACCATGTCTGCCTAGCTTCGCTAGGAAGGGACACCAGGCGGGCTCAAACGCGCATGCATGAAAGCAACGCAGTGTGGCACGTGCCTACGTGTATATATGCCTGGCAGATCGGTGCCTGCCGTGGCATCGCCGGCATGACGCGACAAAACGAACGCTGGAGCACACGCGCACCGGGTCACGTCTAAGTGTATGTGGCCTTGAGCGTGGCATGTAGTCATGCTCATACATGACACGCATCTAATAATAAATATGTTTGCACCAGTCACAAAACTTTGTCATCCATTCACGGTACGTAATGACAAATTTGGCATATATGAATCTAGCAAAACGGCCCCGAGCAGACGTCAGGCAAGTATTCATGTTGTTAAATGACACGCATGTCATGATTATCATGTTTGGACATGTCATTTAAATATGTCGTCCGTTCGCGTCATGTAATACTGAATTTGGTACATGGGAAGCTAGCGAGACGGTCGCGAGCGCATCATGGCGTAGTATGTAATCATGATGTTACATGACACGCATCACATGATTATCATGCTTGCACCAGGTACATCCATTTGTCGTGCATTCACGTGCCGTAATACCAAATTTGGTGTATGTGAAGCTAGCGAAACGGCTGCGAGCGCATCATGAGCGTGGCATGTAGTCATGCTCTAACATGACACGCATCTGACTATCATGTTCGCACCATTCATATACCTTCGCTGTGCATTCACGTCTCATAACACCGACTCTGTATACTCGAAGCCAGCCAAAAGACTGCGAGCGTACCATGAGCACTACGTGTAGTCATTATCATGACTTACATGACATGCATTTCATGATTTCCACGTTAGGGCCTGTCGCTCGTGTTTGCATGCAATCATGTCCTACCATACCAGTTTTGCAACATGTCATGAGAACGAGACCACCGCAAGAGCAGCAAGACCGTGAAGTGTAAATCATGATATTCATGACATACATGTGATGGTTTTCATGTGATGACTAGTCAAATATTCCCGTCATACAGTCATGTTATGCCATACCAAGCTCGGTATTGATACTATTATCCAAACGGCCAGGAGAGCTAAAAGTCATAGGCGACGATAGATAGATAGATAGATAGATAGATAGATAGATAGATAGATAGATAGATAGATAGATAGATAGATAGATAGATAGATAGACAGACAGACAGACAGACAGACAGACAGACAGACAGACAGACAGACAGACAGACAGACAGACAGATAGATAGATAGATAGATAGATAGATAGATAGATAGATAGATAGATAGATAGATAGATAGATAGATAGATAGACACGCTCAAAGTCATTGAAGCTCGAAAAGAAATGCTTCGCATTTAATAAAAAAGGTGGAGGGGGCACTGCAATACTATCAAGCGTATCCGCGTAGTGGGTAATCTTGAACTTCATACTTACACACAATCGTTACAGAGCTAAGCTGTTAAGTACAGCACAAGATAAAGCCAACTATCCATTCTGGTGAGGTAGAATAACGGTGAATAGCAACGACATCGCGTTCCAGATTCCGTATCTCAGCAACATGGCCTCCACAATGGTGGGCATGCGACGGGTTTTTCTAAACACGCCATGCTGTTTTTTATCTCGGAGGCCATGCTTAGTATCTGATAATTTTCTTGCGTCTTGCGCGACGCGGCAGCACATCCTGCGCAATACCGTGTAGCAAAACGGCGCGTGAATTCAATGCTCAGTCGCAGGCTATCGTGTAGACCCTAGTGGTGGAACAATATTCGGAATTTTTGAATAGCGATTCCAATAGCGGTGTATTCTATTCGGTGCTTGAATTTTATAGGGAATATTAGATAAACCGAATACGTTTCGAGTATTTTGCAATAAGCAGGCATGAAAAAAATCATAGCATATCTACGGAGTTAATGATGATGAGTGGAGCGAAGCTTCAGAGGATTTTATTTGCAAACCGTGAATCATCCACTGATCCCTCCGTTCGCCCACCCACCCGTCCGTGCATCCGTCCGTCCTTCCGTCGGTCCGTCTGTCTGTCTGTCTGTCTGTCTGTCTGTCTGTCTGTCTGTCTGTCTGTCTGTCTGTCTGTCTGTCTGTCTGTCCGTCCACCCATCCGTCCGTCTGCATGTGCGTCTATCCATCCGTTCATCCATCTAGTGAACACTCCAAGTACCGCCATCAAACGGACATTTCAAAGACTAAACAATAGGTGGCTACCTACTACTACTACTTGCATCGGGATTGCACGTCCCACGGCTTAAAGAGCTTCGCCCCTAAACGTGCTTATTATTTACAGTACATTGAGTTTAGAAATTGGTAACATTTAGAGCACAAGGTACTCTACTATGGAAGTGCATAAAACTGTCCCGTGTATCTCACAAATGATGAGGCCGGGGCCTTCACAAACTGTTTAGAAAAAAGTGAACGAATTAGAGTACTTGGTACTCTACTCTGGGAGAGCAAAAAGCTGTCCCGTGGTATTGACAGCTCATGAGGCGTTGTCGACATAAATTACGCCACGAGCTGTTTAGAAAAAAAAATTTTGCAGTATGTACAGAACACAAAGGCTTCATACATTTCCAGTAACAGGGAACACACGCTTCGGTAAATCTATGTATCACGACCAACATCACTACATTACAGTGAAGACATTTGCTCTAATATACATGACAATGTTGGCATTCATGTACACAAGTACTCAATGTGATATCATGATGCAATGGTACAACGATGCATTAGATGCAATGGAACACAATTTGTAACAAATCAAATCAAATATAACAACTCAACAAGCTGCTTAGCACCAAGTCGGTCGAAAAATCAGTTGCATCCTTTCGTGTTTCACCTTGACGAAAGGGCACGACCAATGTCGGAGAAACTCGTGCTCCCCGAGGAAGAAAAGCTCCTCAGAGAGGAACGCGAGGATCTCTCGTCTCATTATCCCCAGTATCGGCCACAAAGCATGCCGGTGGCAATTTGCAGCTACCGCCTCACATTGGTTTCTCCAAAGGCTGAACAGCCCGGAAACTATTCACAGAGCGGAAAAGCGGCCACGCGGAAATCGACCATTGGACACGAGGCCCTGTCCCCGAAACCCGCATTAACTGCATGCCAAAAAAGGTGGAAAACCACACATTCAATCATGGCATGTCGATTGGTCTCCATAATGATGCAGTTGGGGCAAGTGGAAGTGCGAACCACCTGCCATCGCTGCAACCTATCTCACGTGGAACAAGCCCCAGCCCAACCTCAAGGCAAAGTCTCTGAGATACCCTGGCAACACTGTGGCAGTTATTGGTGTCCAAGCGCGGTTCATTACAGATTGACGATGCTAGGGCACCAAGGGCCATAGAAGGGCAGCCATTGTGTCCACCACTTAAGACTCGGCCACATCTATCTCTGGGTACCTAGCTTCCAAACGTCGGTAAAATGGCAAAAGGGCTCGATGCAAAAGTAGTAGTACAAATGATTGAGGACCTTGGTTTATTTGACTAGATGGCAGGAAAACACATAGTGACGGTCCCAGATGATAGTAAGCCAGTGTCTGAGCGGGCGAACCATCATTGTCTACTATTAGCAATAAAAAGGGTAGCACAAGATGGAAGCCGTGACGGAATCGTTGTGGAATGCAAAGCCACCTTCATTTCGTGGTTCAGCCAACACCGGAGGCGATAAGAATCATGTGCCACATACATAAAAATGAACTGATGCAGCTTTGAGCTTTCCTGCAGACGTGGAGCAGTGGTTTTACAGAATGGCAATGATACCAAAACTTCCCTAGGTGCACCGCTTGAGTTAAGTATCGGCGTTGCTACCGAGGGAATTCGAAGTACCTGGCTGCTTTGATATCACTTTGAAGATCAGTTTGTACAACGGATGACCATATGCTATCATGTACACCAAATGCAGTGAAAGTAACTCCAAGTATTGCAATCTTCGGAGACCACTGTAAAGGCGACGTGATGTCGATACGACCGCTGGGGTTGCCAATGAAAAATATTGGCTTTTAGAAAAGTTCAATACTGCACCGGAGATAATGCCGAAATAATGGAAAGGATCAAGAGCATGCTGCAGCGATTGTTCATTATGTACATATAGAGTAATATCATCTGCATATGCAGTGACATTTGCTTGAGTGTTACCGGGTAGAGGTAAGCCTCGCATCTGCGGGTGACGTACAACGGCCCTTAAGAAGGGTTCTAATGCAAGGATAAATAAACACTGGGGAAAGGGGACACCCTTAACGTACCCCACGCATGGCTCTATATGCGTGACACTCACGGGAATCTAAGTAAAGGGTACTTTCTGAATTAGTGTACATCGCGTGGATGAGGTCAATGAACTTATTCGGGAATCCGAATGCGTGTGAAACATTTAGTATGTAGCCATGTTCTATGAAATCAAAAGCTTTTTCCTGATCTCTGGAAACCAACAGTTCTTGCGCACATCGGCTAGTGGTGTACTGAACGATGTCATGCGTTAACCATGTATCGGTGTATATTTCTCGGCCCGAAACAAAACAGACCTGGTGGGGAGCGAATATTGTTGCAAGAGATGGACTGACTCGGCGCACCAAGATTTTGTCTAAGAGCTTGTAATCCACATTGAGCAGGGTAATAGGGCGCCAATCTTCTCGTTGCGTGGATATTGGGTCTTTTTTGGGAACTAGTGTTATACTGCCTTTGTGGAAAGAGGTTTGAAGGGTAATATCTCGGAAACACCTGCGAATGACGCGTGACATAGTTGGACCAATGATAGGCCAGAACTGTACATGAAACTCTGCAGGGAGTCCGTCAGGCCCTGGGGCCGATCGCTTTTTTAATTGCGTTTAATGCGCCCTTTATTTCGTCATCGGATGGCGGTGACAGCAGAACGTCATGTTACATGTTGGAATCATAAGGTAAATCTTTTATCCGTGGATGCGAAGAAACGGATCCTGGGTAACAGACATTAGCAACAGATTGAGCCTTTGACTGAAAGTGTTGAGCGAATGTCTGAAAGTAGCGCGTACTCGCACCAGCTGGCGCAGCAGATTTCAGCGAATGGGCAGGCGAACCTGGTGCACGAAGCAGAGCTCTGCGTGCATACCTTAGCACCTCAGGGTGCGCACATCGGTGTACGTCTACAGCGCCAAGCCTGCAACCGAGAGCGAAGAAGCGCGCATAATACGTTGGTACCGTTCAACGACCTCCTCTTGCCATGCCCGCATTGTCAGGGGAAGGACTGGGATCACTGGTTGAAAAATGCGTCATTTTCTGGATTAATAATAACGCCTCTTTGTAAATACGGGTGCGAAGTCCTCTGCCCGACGCACTGCAATGATGGCGCCACTGTTTTTATGAGGCGATCCCAATCATCTATATCCGCCCCAATGAGCGATGCGCATAACGTTCGGGACAATTTTTTCTTAGACTGAGAGTCGTGGAGGACACGGCAATCGAGAAGCTATGGTCTTTGAATCGTTGGCGTCCCCGCTCGCAGGCGGAGAGAGAACATAACCGGGCGATGGTTGCTAATGTACACTGGTTTCGGTGGCAATGACTTACCCCGGCGTCGTGATCGTAGGTATTGAGACCAGGGGACACATACACGCGATCAATTCCGCTGCTCGACGCTGATCAACGCCAAGTATAGGCCTAATTGCTGCCATGCACACTTTTATGAATTTCACTCAATGCCAGTTGCTGCACTAGACGTTCGAGCGCTCGGGCGTTACAGTTTGACCAGCCGTCACCCAGACCTCGAACGTCTGCCTGTGAGTATTAGAGGCAATTGAAATCCCCCAAAAGTTCGGAAATCCCACATGTTCGGAATTTAAAAGGAACGCATAGAGATTGGAAGAAAGCATTAGAGTTCAGGAGTGTCGCTGTGGCATACACGCAAACAAATCCTTTTCTTAATGAAAAAACGGCACAGTCTAACGCCAGCACACGTCCGAAGAAAGCGAAGGAAACATGATGGTCACATAAAAGACCTCCGTTAAAAATGATGGCTCCGACGCCTGTCGAACGCCTTCCTCCCGAGGCGCCTCGTCTGACGAGGGCTTGGCCTGCGATTCCTCAGAAGTGGCCACAGGACGCGGGGAACTTTAGTTTTCAGGACCTGGAGGAAGTACCAGGTCCGGATTCATGGGGGGACGCAGTGGGCATCTGGTGCAGCGTCGCGATTGGCGCATCTTGGTTGCGGTCGGTTACAGCAGCTCGCGTTGACGAATCGCCACACCTCTTCTTAGACAAAGTTCCTGGTTGAAGTGGCGGGAAATCCTTGGACGCCACCTCGAAATACGATGGCTTGACGGGGCAGGCGATAGTGGCATGCGGGTCCCTACAACGGCAACACGGCAGCGAGCAGCCTTTCCCGTCGTGGCCATAAACGCCACACCTTCCACAAAACGGAGCTGTGCAGTTCATGCAGAAGTGCCCACTGCCTCCACATCGACGGCACACTCGCTGGATGCCATTATAGTCACAGGTCACCCGATGACCCGCGACCTTGAGGAAGTTGGGCACCGGTGATGAAGCCTTTATTTCCCTGGGGACGTATCATGCCCCAGTGGTCACGGTTGGGCGCGATACCATGAGTCCTCTGGTGATATACAGCACCTCCCTGTAGGGGGACAGTGCTTAAGCGAGGACTTCCATGGGGACGCGGCATGGCAGGAACAGGACAGTAACCTGGGTGACTTGGGGTCCTAGGGGTACGATGGCGAAGCGTTCTCCTCGGATTGTGAGGTGCAACGCGTTCACGATTTGAGCCAGGGCGGCTTCGCTGTTCACGGTGACTTGATTATTCCTGCCTCCAAAGCGCTGGACGAGTAAACTTCTTCGATTCCTTCTATTGAAGACGGCGCGTCAACGACGTCTTCGGGACTTGCACCCTCAGAGACGAGGACATCGAAGGCTACCGCCTTCTTGGGTGGCTGGCTTGCCATAACGGGCGCCCACTAGCATAATTACGCCCTGAGACTTGCTGCTGTTAAGCAACTACTAAAACTATGGAGCTATGGTACATGACTAACCGAAAGCGAAGTTATCACTTCATTGGCTACGACACCGCCTCTGCGCAAAGATCAGTGTTGAACATCCCTGGTTACCAATGCTGTGCCTATACGTAATTACTCATCGTCTAATACTGGCTAGCCACTGTGATAGTAGCGACAGCTTGGTTCATTCCCGCAGCCCAATTGAGTTGCCTACCTTCTTTTACTCTTCTAGTTTGCGGAAACATGGCACTTGATTAATGTCCGACTCGATACTCTAGTGACAAAGAGAAAACAATTAGAAAGTGTGAAGGCATGCACACCTCACGAGCGTATAAAGAAGAAAACTCACGAGCACCAGCACCAAAGAAGCCATCCACTGGCACTCATATAATGTTAAAGAACGCTAAGAAGCATGTCTATGGCGTTCTGTGCGGCATATTTTGACGGGTAACGTACACGTTAAGAGTTTTCATATAACGCGAGATCTCGCACTATACCTTAATTTTAACCCGATCGCACTGACAGTTTTGTAAAAAGCTTCTTCGTCTCATAAGCAACACTTTCGCAGAGCTCGCCGCAGACGCAGCGCAAAGCGTCAGGAGTGGCAACCGATGCGTCCATCGAGGGCTTATTTAGCATAGGCGCCGACGTACTATAGTTAAGAAGCGAGCCAAGCTGTCCGGTGACAGCTTCGCAATGCAACTGTTGCTTAAGTACCAACCCTACTTGAAGTACTGCTTATGAACATAGTTTTCGAAGTGAAATTTGCTAGTTTATATAGGCAACTGCGAGTGTAAGCTTTTATAGTTAAAGCATTTTCAAACGAGACTGACGTTGAAATACCTTAACGTAAACATTGGCAGTAAAACCGTATATCAGTGCAAATATTATTTCCCCAGACCTACGCCCTTTAGCATTTATTCATGACTGCAGTGTATTAGCATCTTTCTTTTTAGTAGAACAACATCGTCAAAATTATTCTAAATTTGTTGACAACATTGTGATGCTTTCGTTGTTGAAGAGTGTAGACGACAAACTCTAATTATTTTTATTCTTGTTTAGTTGCACAGTGAGAAAAATGGCTTTCCCGTGTTCCACAGAGCTATACAAGCTGAGAGAAGTGTAAATTGAAGGGCTCGTTTTTCTTTCTAAAGACGGAAATATTGAGAACTAACAGACAATATAGTATAGAGTGGGTGTTACTTGTAAATATGGCATTAGCGTGAAAAAAGGGAAGTGGACGCCAGTTTCTAGTTCTCTTTTCTTCCAATTTTCCTTCTTCGCATTGGGTCGTCATTTTCGTTTGTTTTTTCCTCTCCTTCTCATTCCTCTCTGCAAAGGTTTCGCCCATGCGTCGTACCAGCGCACGGTGGAGCCCGTGATGGATCGTCCAGGACCCAGCTGCAACCCATCGTCAACATGACCGTGGCTGCTCTCTAGAACGCTGCCTGGATGAGGCCATACATCATGCACACTATTGCACTTTTAGTGTCTACGCCAACGATAACTGGTGGAATGTGTGTTTAGTCGATGCCGTGATCCTGTTGTTGGGATAGCTAGCTCAATTGTAGCCTACCTTGTCATGTCTTTTTTGTTTCATATCCTAATCAATAAAACTAAAAAATCTTGACTCCGAGTCATCCCTGTACCCGAGTTTATTTCGCCCAAATCGTAGTTGGATTATCGTCCATCACGTTAATTAACGGCCTTAACATCATCCCACAGAGTAAAAGTGGGGAAATCTTATCAATATTGGCAGAGCCGAAGTGCGCATGTTTAACTTCCACCCCGTTCTTCTCGAAGCACGCCCACACAAACGTGAGAAGAAAGCCGAAATTCGTGTGTTTAGAATAAATGTACGATGATTTAGAGTACGATGTATTCTACTATGAGAAAGCAATAAACTGTCCCGCAGCAAATGAGTCCTTGCGAAACAGATATTTCACTTCGGAAACGTTTTCCACATCCTCTGCAGGCTGTCGTCCCACCAAATTAATGGCGCACATAGCCTTGTTGCACCTACACACACGGCTCTATCTTTTGCAGCTTAAAACTCAAGGGTTGCACCGATATGCAACCCTTAAAACTCAAGGGTTGCATGTCAGTGCTTTTTATTTTTAGAGAATTCCGCGTTTCTTGGAGCTTCTTTCTTCTAAATCCCGAATTCTTTGAAAAATTAGGTCTATTGTTTTGCATTATAGGTTGTTGCAATGACTTATATAATTTTTTTTTCAGTTAAAATGTGGCGTTGTACTGTTCATTTTGGTGTTTTCATTTTGATCCACTATTATTTTCTAACTTCCTGTTCATTTTCCCTGTTATTAAAGATATTTATATGCACTAGCGTATTTTTTCGGGCTGCAGCAGCTAGTCTAATTTCTTCTCGGCCTTTCCTCCCAGCCATTCTCGTCTTATTGGTGAAAAATTTACGACCTGTTATTGTTATTGTTCTTCTCAATACTCTGAAATCCCAGATGAAGAGTCATCTAGCTGAACGCGAAGACATGTGAGCAAACTGAAGTGCGTGATATCTCGATGTCTTAAACGCGCAAAAACACACAGATATGAAAGCACAGATATTCACGCTCGTTCATCTTACAGCCTTGAAGCTCGTTGTAATAGACGCAATCATATATACTTTACGAAGATGCTGCTGCTCACGGAGGCGCACTCCTTTCGATTGACGATCGTCAGCTTTGAAAATGCCGTTTGAACGTTGAAAATGCCTTTTTTAATGTGATCGTTATCAGATAATTTCAAATTCTCGGCATTTATTCGGCTAGTGTTTACCAGATTTTTTTTTCCCAATTTTAAAGTTGCACCGATTTTGAAAATTCTGGTCGCAAATTCATCCCAGTATTCAGCGCTACCCTAACACCGACTTTTAGGAATGCTGACAAAAAAAAAAAGAAAAGAACGTCGCAGGACTCCTTCAAACGAGAGAAGAGGGAGACTATTCGGGGGCTGAAACTAACATTATGAAAGCTTGCTGCATCCAGTGCCTCCTCTATTTATTCTATCACCGGCCATATGCACTCGCTGGGGCCGCTCAGCACCCTCTTCTCGATAGCCTTCTCCTGCTCTCCCCCATTTCCTAGCCTTCGCGTGTGCTTCGCGTTCATGGTGGAGAGAGCTTTCATATGGTGCCTCACGACGGAAATCAGATGAGGTAATACTTTGTTCAGTTGTGCACATATCCGTGGGGATCCGTTATGCATCCCTCGGGTTCAGTATGTCGGCGCTCACGCTGGCAAATCAGGGATAGAAACTAATAGAATAATGTGTGGCTGCATCCAAGTGTTAGTTAGCGAGCTAGGTCGTTGTTTGATAGCAAAATAATTAGTCTGTCAGCTGGTTAGTTTATTAGTTAGTCAACTTGTAAGTTAATTATTCATTCAGTTGAAAAGTCAGTTAGTTAGTTGAGAAGTTCATTAGTTAGTTAGTTAGTTAGTTAGTTAGTTAGTTAGTTAGTTAGTTAGTTAGTTAGTTAGTTAGTTAGTTAGTTAGTTAGTTAGTTAGTTAGTTAGTTAGTTAGTTAGTTAGTTAGTTAGTTATAGTGACAGGCTGTCAAAATATGCCTGCTATTTAGATCAATAAAAAATTGCTTGCTTTGTTCAGCCAGACAGACCAGAACGCACATGGAACACTGCGTCACGTTGCATCCCTGCCGAACTCGAAGCGTGTTAATGCACGATGCGAAATGTGAAGCGCCTGTTTTCTGGGTCGGGACGGCGCGCTCCTGGAAAGGAATGCGAATTCCGCCTGTCGACGGTGCGATAAGAGTAGCTATTCGCTAGAACCGATTCATTTCGCCCTGGGTTGGTTGCTCCGAAATCAAAAACCAAAAGGCGGTGACAATATTTTGCGGAGATTTAGCTCAATCCTGGTGCAACGCCAACGATGGATAACGAGTTCTGACGAATGGATCTTTGAACGAGTTGCACATCAGTGCATCGCAGAATACGGGGAAATAGAAAGCAACTGAGAAAAATGACTCATAAGAAATAACTTGGTAGAAAGCGCGGGGGAGTACTAACTCAACGCTGGCAGCCGGGGTATGCCTTTTTTGTTATTTTGTTTCCATTACGTTGATGGTATTCCACGGTGAACGACAAACGCGGAAGCTGACTTTAAACTTATATATGAGAAAGAGTTCAGAAATTGTTGAACCAGGAACGCCACTGCATTTGGCCAATGTTTCGACTTCCTGTCTTGATGTCTTGACGAAGAGGGGCCTATTAGTCCTAAATATGGTAAATCAATTGGTTAATGTATTTTTTCGCGTTCTTTTCGTGAACCTGAATTAGCGATGTACAACACTTACCGAAGTTGGCCATCCCTCCCTCATTTATTACCCTAAGGGATCTTTGAAAGAACAATAAATAAGAGTGTCAATGATCACGAGGAGGATGATGATAGGTGCTGACCCTGGAACCACCTCTGCGTCTCGGGTAATGCTCTCGCAACGGCTTCGTTTGACAGTCGTGGACGCAGGATTTCAGGCGTATCACGTTCGTTTCTCCGTAGGCCGTGCAGTTAGGGCGCCCACTGAAGGCTTTCAAGCACCTAAAGTAGAGCAACCAGTACCTGTTGCGCGGACTACAAGCATAGTGATACCTTAAACGGATACTGAACAAAAAATTGGCAGATCTCACGTACAGTGGGAATCAATGATATTCGAAGCACGACTGAGGAAGGTTGTTATGTCATTTTAAAATTATCACAACGTTACGAAGTGGAGGTAAATGATGCCATACATGACTTCCGTGTGATGATTATCATGTTTGGATGTGTCGTATACCTTCGTCATCTATTCACGTCACGTCATAACAAATTTAGTATATGTGGAGCTAGCGAAACGACCGCAAACACTCTATAACATGGTACATTGTCAAGTTCTTACATGACACGCGTGTCAGGATTATCCTGGTTGCACCAGTCAAATACTTTCTTCATTCATTAACGTCACTTCACACCAAAATTTTTTATATGTGGAGCTAGCAAAACGGGCGTGAGTGCACCATGAAGGGTCCAATGTACTCCCATGAAGCGGTGACGCGCACGCACGCTCGACACAGCGACGCTACGTGAACAAAACGCGAGCACTCTATAGTATTACGCCAGGCACGACAGGCGCGACAAGCGTCCGTCGGCGCGGCCCGACGGCAACCGGTGCGAATTGCGGCATGCTCTATTTCGCGCCGATGGTGGTGGTGAAAACATATTTATTTATTTATTTATTTACATGAAATTTTCTGCGGAGAAGCTGCGAGTAGTCGGAGATGCTTGGCTTGCGGTGGGGGGGGGGGGGGGGGGGGGGGGCTTAGTTTAGGGCTCTGCTTGCAGCAGCCGCTCTGCGGGCCCGGTTGATCAGACTCAACTGATCTTCCAGGTTCTCGCTGGCCAGCAGCTCCTCCCATCGCTCCGCTGTTGGATTTTGTACTGGTTGTAAGGCTGTAATGGCCTGACACTCCCACGTGACGTGGTACAGAGTGGCTTTAGCTGAACATCATGGGCAGAGAGGATAGTATGCCGAGGGGTGCATTTTACTCAGGATGTGCAAATTTGGAAACGTGCCGGTTTGAATTTGCCTCCAGCTGACCGATTCCTCTTTATTTAGTGTTCGGTGTGGTAGCGAATAAGCTTTCCTAAGTCCTCTGTAATGGTTTACGATGGTCGAATAGTCGCAAGGGACCGGAACGAGTTCCTCAGGGGCGGAGTTGGAAGGCGCTCGGCTCGCATACCCTCGAGCTACCCTATCCGCTGCCTGATTCCCCTCCAGTCCCATGTGGCCCAGAGTCCATATAATCCGATGCCAAATTCTGAGTGTATGTGTAATGGAATTCTCGCCAGTGTCTGTAACGCTCAGGATGACGTTGAGAGCGGGTTGGCTGATGCGCCCTGTAGGTAGTTGCGGCAAGCTGCTTGAGAGTCCGTGAGAACTGTCAGCGACCTTCGTTGTCTGTAGCCGAGGGCGAGAGCGAGCGCGATGGCAGTTTCTTCAGCATCGGTGATGTTGTGGCACCGCACGGAAGCGCTGGTACGTTCTGTGAGTGTGTAGTCCAAGACTGTCGCTACAGCCTTATTGCTTGCATGGTCGTAGTTGGCGGCGTCAACATAGTACGTAGTGTTCTTGTGTGCATAAGTTCGCTCGAGGGCTTCCACTCTTGCTTCCCTCCGGCCCTGATGTAGTCGGGGATCCATATTGCGGGGGATGGGAGCGACCTTATAAGTGGCACGAAGTTGGTCCGGAATGGGCTTGCGACGAGCTGCGTCGTGAAACTGGCTGATGTAGCCGAGGCGTAGGAGCAGGTCACGGCCTGTAGGTGTTTGCTTTTGCCGTTGCAGTTGTGTGGCGAGTTGCGCTTCACAAAGTTCTTCAAAGGTGTTGTGTAGGCCCAATACGAGGAGCTTGCTAGAAGGAGTACCCGGTGGTAGCTTGAGTGCCGCTTTGTAGGCCTTGTGGAGCATTGCGTCTACTTGGCCCCGTTCGCTTTTGGTGAGGCGTTGGTAGGGCAAACTGTATGTCACCTTACTGACCACGAGGCTACGTATGAGTTTCAGGGTGTCCTCCTCGCGCAAGCCATGGCGACGAGTGGCTACCCGAGATATCATTCGGGCCACTTGCAGTGTAGTGGTGCGGAGAAGTGAAATTGTGTGATTCACATGGCGGTTCGACTGTACCCACATGCCTAATATTCGAATGGTGGATTTCTCTGGGATTTGTTTGCCAGCAAGGACGACCTGAATGCGGGAGCCTTGGTTGTTCGGCGCCGATGGTGGGAGCTTGCATCGATAAATTCGTAGAAGCTCAGATTTTTCTGTTGCACAGGCCAGGCCTCGTGCCTGCGCATATTGTTCGACGCATGTGGCTGCCTGCTGCAGGATATATTCTTTTTCTCCAAGGGACCCCCACGTGGCCCAGACGGTGATATCATCCGCATACATTGCGTGATGGATGGCATCGATGCGGTGGAGTTCATGTGCCAGGCCAACCATAGCTACATTAAAGAGTAGCGGGGAAATCACTGAGCCCTGCGGGGTGCCCTTGTTCGGAACCCTGATAACATGTGATTCGGTGGAGCCGAGACCAACTGTGGCAGTGCGGTCCGACAAGAAGGTGTGAACATAACTGTGGACGCGCTGCCCACAATGAAGGGCCTCGAGGCCCTCAAGTATGGCCTGGTGGCTAACGTTATCAAATGCACCCTTAATGTCTAAAGTCAAGATAATGTTTTCTCCTTGCTGGGGGGCGTTATCAATGACTTCTTTTAATTGTAGCAGTACATCCTGCGTTGAAAGTTGTGCCCGGAATCCGTACATTGAGTGCGGGAAAAGGTCATTTTCCTCGAGGTAATCTTGCACGCGATTAGTGATGACGCGCTCGAAGAGTTTACCAAGGCAGGAAGTGAGGGATATTGGTCAGAGGTTTTCGATCTGAAGTTTTTTTCCCGGCTTCGGTATCATTATGACCTCCACGTGCTTCCATTCCGGAGGAAGCGTGCCACGTTGCCAATGATCATTGAAAAACGCCGTGATTTCTTGTACGGCGCTGTCGTTGAGGTTCCTGATAAGGGAGTACGTGATTCCGTCTGCCCCAGCAGCTGTGTTGCGATTGCTGCTGCGAATGGCTGCGTAAACTTCGTCCACCGTTATTGGTCGGTCGAGAGTGTCATTGGCACGTCCACGATACGCAGCCTGAGATGCGGGTGGGTAGAAATCGCCAAAGCATTTTCGCCGGAGTTGATCCAGCAGCTCATCGTCAGTACCCTCAAAGGCGTGTATGAGGCGCATGACTGACTTATTCGTCTCATTTTTTGTTCGAGTGGGGTCAATCAAAGCCCGCAAAATGTGCCACGTGCGGGCCGTGCCCAATGAGCCTCGAAGAGAGTCACTAAACTGGGCCCAATTGAGTCGCGCCAGTTCTGTAGCGTACTGCTCTGCCTGAGTGGTGAGTGTGGCAATCCTTAGCTTGAGGCGTCGGTTACGTTTTTGCGTCCTCCATCTGCGGATGAGGCTCCTTCAGGCTTCCCACAGATGTAGTAGATGGCCGTCCACTTCCGGCAGTGCAGGTGTTCTGTTAATGGTTGTGGTCCAACGCTCTCGAATTTCTTTAAGTTGGGTGCACCAGTCGGTGAGGCTTGTGAGGCTGTCGAGTGAATGTTCGCTCTCACGACGAAAGGCGTCTCAGTTTGTGATGCGTGCTTCTCCAATAGACCGACGCGCTGCGGTCTCTGTAACTTTTGTGCGGAGAATGAAGTGGTCGCTGCCCAAGGATTCAGGTTGTCCCAGTTATAGTTTGCACGGCCACGGGCGAAGGTGAGATCGGGGCAAGTGTCCCTGCACACACTGTTGCCGATCCGGGTAGGGAACGCGGGATCCGTGAGCAGTTCAAGCTGAAATTTTTCAGTGGCACCCGCAAGCTGTTTGCCTTTGACATCCGAACGGTTGTAACCCCAGCGTTCGTCGAGAGCGTTGAAGTCGCCTAGCAGTAAGAGTTCTTTTCCCTGGGCCAATCTGCAGGCACCTTGGACGAGGGCATGGAAATCAGTGGTTTTTTTTTTGCTTTGGGACGCTATATACGTTGACAATTATGATACTTCACTTTTCTCGTTTCTTTTTTCCTGAGAACTAGCTCCACAATCACATGTTCTATGTTGGTGTCTGGGATGTTGTCTAAGACAACTGCGGTTAGCGCTTTGTCAATCAGGATGGCCGCTTTGCCCTTTGTTTGACTATTATAGGACTCATAACCTGAAAATATGGGTGGCGTTCCGGGCTCCTGAAGCGCTATGACATCTGGCCGAGCAAAGTGTGTGTTAATGTACTGTTGGAGGAGGCTCCGCTTTCTGCGGAAGCCGCGGCAGTTCCATTGTCAGACTTCTAAATATTCGCCAATGAGGGTAGCTGTGCTGGCCATGGTTAACTCGTTGAGTGGAAAGGCGTGGGTATCGGAATCTCGGCTTGCGACGCCGACGTAGGAGTGAGGGTGAGGGCGCTGGGTGTCGATGCGGGGGTAGCGAGGATTTCGGATGCATGTGATTCTAATCCTAGTCTATGATAACCTTGATCTGTCGTGGCGTGCGAGCTACGAGTGGCCCTCTTCCTGCGTATGTTTTCGCCTGTTTCAGCAATTTGCGCCTCGAAGCGTGTCTTGAGAGAGTCGAGGCGTTTTCCTAACCGCGTTAATACGGCACTGAATTATTGCGATAGCTGCTGCGCGAGCGTTGAGAGCATTTCGCGTAACTCTTCGCGTGTGACTGTGGTGCCCGACGCAGCAGGAATTGATAGCGCCGTTTTAAGGCTTTTCTGTCTCTTGGGGGAGGTTGGGGTTTTTTTTCGGGGGAGTCGGGCGGCGATCCAAGACGTGCCATTAGGGCATGAAGTTGAGAACTGTCCATGGCTCGACGTGCCCTGACGGCCGCCAGCTCCTGTTTGAGTTTTATGTTTTCCGCGAGAAGGTGTTCGTATGCGGTGGACAGGGTATTGAGTGGAGCGATGGATTGGATTGGATAAACTTTTATTTGGTCCTCCAAAACACAGATCACTGTGTTGCGGGCAGCTCCCACGTGGGGACTGAGATGCCAAGCTCCTCAGCCGCCTCGCGGGCTTGGTGGACAGCCCAGAGCTGATCTGCCAAGGACGAGCTGCGGATTGCCGCCTCCCATCTGGCAGAGGTGATGTGCGATAAATGAGCGAATTTGGTGCACTGCCAGAGCATGTGTTCTAATGAAGCTATTTCCCCACAATGTGGACAAAGATTACTTGGGTATAGGTCAGGGTACATGATGTGTAACATTTTCAAAGTAGGGTACATCCGCGTTTGCAAAAGCCTTAATGTAAGTGCTTGGGGCCGGGTTAGATTTTTGTGAGGTGGAGGGAAAATCCTTCTAGACAGGTAGAAATGTTTAGTGAGCTCGTTATATGTTGTAAGAATTTCCCGGTTATCCCCTTCACCGGTAGAACGCATCCCCGGGGAGGCGCGGTTGGAGAGTTCTCGCGCGATGGAAGGATCTACATTTGCTGACCAGCTCACCTTATTGTCGGCACTGGCTGATGGAGTGGGATTGGGCTTCTCATTATGTTTGCTGGGGGTGTGCTGGGACTGTTGACAGGCGGGTTGCTGCTGCTGCTACTGCCCCTTGGTCATCTGGTTCTTCGGATGCTGTCGCTGCTGCTTCTGTCGCTGCTGCGGCTGCTGCTGTGGCTGCTGCTGTTGGCCATGTTCCACAGAAGGGAGGGGCGGGAAGGACTGTGACCTCGAGCGTGAGCGGGAGTGGCTGCATGAGGCAACGTTTTCCTTGCTGAACCACCTACGTTTGGGAGTGGGTAGGTTACGATGGGGGTTGCGGCCCCTGGCTGGTGCTGCTGGTTGAGGAGGTGGCCGTGGGCACGGGGCCTTCAATCTCTGAGAGCACTCTTTGGCGCCCGTTAAGTGGGCATCTCCACACAAGGGACATTTGGGAGCACAAGGGTGACCGTCAACGGGGTCGAGGATACCACACTGCCGACACACGGGAGTGTTTGGCGTGGGGCATACGTCTGAGCGGTGCCCAGGTTGTAAGCAGACTTGGCAGGCTTGTCGTGTCGGCTTGTACGGGTGGCAGGCCACCTCCCCACAGTAATACAGTACATATCGGGGCACAAGGGGGCCCTCAAAAGTGATCACGGCAGATTTGGTAGCACCAAGCATTCGTGCACTGTGCACTGTCACTCCTTGTGTGCGCACCCGGAGGTTGGCGGTGAGTTCTTCCGGAGTTGTGCCAGGGTCTATCCCATGAATAACTCCCCGCAAGGTGCCCTCAGGGGCCGCCACATAGGTATTCAATTCGTAGGTCTTCCTCTCAAGCGTCAGGATGGTGATCCGACGAAGAATTTCGGCCGTCTCAACATGTGGCGTGCTGGCAATAGTGATGTTCGAACCGGGGCGAGTACGTATAATGAAATGATCACCAGTACAATGTTGTCGAGAATTGCCCACCACTGCTACGGCTCGGGAGATTTGATGCGTAGTGAAGTTCCGAATGGCCAGGCCCTTTTTCGGGCGCATGATGATCTTTATGTCCGTGCGTGGAAGCGGCGGCAGCTTCCGTCGTAGCTGGCGCGGCTTTGTTACGGGTGGTGGTGTTCGCGCCGGTGCGACGCCGGCCGCGTCTGCCTGCGCAGCAGGAGCGCTCGCAGCCGCAGCTGCCCCGGCGTTGACGTGGCTGGGCGGAGTGCTTGCAGGACCGGCCGGCTGCATCGATTCCACTCGAGCTTTGTCAAATCTTTTCTGGCGTTGGCGCTGGCGACGGGAAATCGTCAGTTTCCAGTTGGCGTCGGTGTCGCTCGCTGGTCCCAGCGATGCAGACGACGTGGGATGGTGCACGGCAACTTCATCTTCGCTTGCCGAAGTGAGCTCGTCGAGGTCGAGAGATTCCGTGTTAACATGGGTGTCGTTGGGGCTGAATGCAGGTTGAACGCATCCGGTAGTAGTCACGTCAGCAGTTGGCGTAGTGCTAGCGTCCATATTGTTGTGGAAGGGGTCCCGCCGTTAGGCCTAGTCACCCGTACTCGCACAGGCGAGCTGGGTCGACGCTTAGGCCCAGCGGCCCAGCGCTGACATGGGTTCTTCTGAAGGCGATAGAGAAAAATGGAGATTCTCTACAGCCTCGGGAAGGGTGTGCGGTTCCCAGGACAGTTAAAACTTGACGATCCGACACAGTGCCGGCGACGATATCGGAGTAATCCGGTCAACGAAAGCCCACGTTCGTCGGAGCGCATGCGACGCGCGTCCGCTAACTCCAGCGTCCAAGCGCGTCTCTTTCGCGCCGATGCGTTACGCATACAACGCTGCATCTCCCTTTTTTTGTGACAAAGGGGCGCCGGACGTGGTGATACGCACATGCGTCAAAGCCACTCAGCGCGGCGCGCACCTGCTAGTATATAGCGGGACCGTCACATGGCGTGGGAACGCTGGCGTGGTGCGAAAAAATAAACGCCAGTGCGCATGTGCACCACGCTCCGTCGATATGTTTTGGCGCCTTGAGTGTGGCATGTAGACATTTTCTCACATGACATGAATCTCATGATTATCATGTTTGCACCAGTCACATAATTTTGCTATTCATAGACGTCAATAATACCCGAGTTTGGTTAATACCCGAGTTTGGAAACGACCACGAGCGCATCATGAGCGTAGCATGTAGTCATGTTGTTACAAGACACGCATCTCAAGTTTATCAAGTTTGCACCAATATCATACCTTCATTACCCATTGACGTCCCGTAATACCAAATTTGATATAAGTGAAGCGAGCGAAACGCCCGCCAGCGCATCATTAGCATGCCATGCAGTCATGTTGTTACATGACACGCATCTCTTAATTATCACGTTTGTACCAGTCACATACCTTCGTCATCAATTCACATACTGTATTACCAAATTTGGTATATGTGACGCTAGCGAAACAGCCGCCGAGCTTCATCATGAGCATGGCATGTAGTCATGCTTTTACATGACATGCATGTCATGATTTTCATGTTAGGGTCGCTCTCTTGTGCTCAGCATGCAATCATATCATGCCATGCCAGTTTTGCAACATGGCATGTGAACGAAACCACCGCAGGAGCTGCAAGACCATGAAATGTAAATCATGATATTCATGACATTCATATCATGATTTTTATGTTATGACTACTCAAATTGTTTTTCATAGACTCATTTATTGCCTTGTCAAGTTTGGTTTTGATACCATTATCTAAACAACCAGGACAGCTAAAAGTCATAGGCAGCCAGATAGATAGATAGATAGATAGATAGATAGATAGATAGATAGATAGATAGATAGATAGATAGATAGATAGATAGATAGATAGATAGATATAGATAGATAGATAGAGATAGATAGATAGATAGATAGATAGATAGATAGATAGATAGATAGATAAACAGACAGACAGACAGACAAATAGATAGATAGATAGATAGATAGATAGATAGATAGATAGATAGATAGATAGATAGATAGATAGATAGATAGATAGATAGATAGATAGATAGATAGATAGATAGATAGATAGATAGACAGACGGACAGACGGACAGACAGACAGACAGACAGACAGACAGATAGATAGATAGATAGATAGATAGATAGATAGATAGATAGATAGATAGATAGATAGATAGATAGATAGATAGATAGATGCCGCAGTTCAGATAAATGGAGTTTATTTCTCGTATTTTCGAATGGTTCGTTGTATTTTTTACAGATTGTCAGCGCGCGGCGGCTAGAGTTACTGTGCTGCTTCCTTACGGGAGTCACCTAGAGGTAGCATGTACAGTAACTCTAGTGGCGGCTGCTCGCGAGCGTGAGCTGTGACGTCAAACTTGCCGAGGCACATGCAGGATGCACGTGTTCTTGCCCTCCTCTTCCTCTTCTCCACCTCTTATCCCATTTTTTTCCTTTCCCAAAAGCGATGATACTTGGCCTCGGCCGGAAGCATTGTTTGCTGCTGTTGCTTTCATCCCGGCTCTGGGACCCAAAGTGGAAGATGAGCAAGTCGTGAGAGGCGGGCGTGGCTGGCATTGTTGGCTTGACAGCGTCAGGTGAGTCTGACGTCACCAAGAGTCACTTTCTCATGTTCATGGCGCGGCCACTATAAACGCGACCATTTGCGAAAAACGCCATAGATGCATTATTTTTTCGTAGTTTCTGCTTGGAATGAAGGTTGTCAAAATCGATTTCAGGATCCAATCTATCGAGTTGCCTGAAAATATTGGCGGCAAAAGTTTTTTTTCAGTATCCCTGCAAGCTCACGCTTTTAACGAGTAATAACAGACAATGATGCCAAGAAATGTATCGGGGATGTTACTACAAGTGACTGTAACGTAAATGTGAAGAAACAAAAGTGGACAAACAGATACCTCACCACCGGCGGGATCCAAACCTGTAACCTTCGAATAATGAGTTCGATGCTGTACCACTGAGCTACTGTTGCTGTAATCAGTCTGTCCACTTTATAGGGTGTATGTGCGTAATTCGAAGGAGTCACAGGTTTGGAATCGGCTGGCGGCAATTTATCTTTTCGTCTACTTTTCGTTGTTCTCATTTACATTACAGGAACTTTTATTATCATCCCCAATAATTCTCTTCGGTTAATTTCTCCTAGTGCTCACTAGCAACGTGTCTAACAAAGAAAACAAGCTCCTTAATTTACGGACTTTTTCTTCACTGAAGCTAGTGTGTCTTTTTTTCTTATTCATGTTACCTTCTTTCTATCGCTCTACCTTTTCATCTCTCGTTTCTTTTCTCCAGCGTAGGATAACAAACCGGACGTGCGTCTCATGGACCTTCCTGCCTTTCCTTCTTCTTCTTCCTCCTCATCCTATTTCACGGCAGCTCGACGACAAGCACTGCAGAGCGTGGAAAGCCACCCTATACCTGTCGGCAGGAAGACGAGGCGCTGTGCGCCCGGCATGCCTTGCGGTGACTGGCACGAACGCTTCAGCTGCAAGGTTTCTGGTTTCGATACATCCGTCAGCTTCGATATGCGCGCGCGCGTTCTCCGTTTACATTCGTGCGAAGAAGAGTGATCTGTTCGGTGGCCTGGTACTCTCTCTGCGATCCCGCTCAGTTTCATCCGGACGACGACGCGACGTGGTAGTCAGAGACACCTCATTGTGCACGCCGAGAGAGGCGCCAGCATTGTGCGAGAGACAGGTGAGTGTTCACGCTTCGAGAAAACGCCGCCATTCATGTTTGATTCTTTGACTGTGCAAAGACCATCGCTGAGTTCTAGAGTTTCAGTTAATTTGGAAACGATTGCTTATATTCCTCATTTGAATACCTTGGTACCACTCCTTACAAGCCTTTTTTTTAACATTTCGGAATCCAGTGTACATGAAGACAACTGTCGAGCAACCCTGTTCAAATATTTCTCCGTTAATTGTGACTGCCTGGGTGTGGGCAGTGAATGGGCGCCTCCTTTTATTTCTCATTCACTCTTCCCCACGTAGTGTAGCAAAGTGTGTTCAACCTAGTTAGCCTACCTACATTTACGTTGTCTTTCTCTCTGTCTTCAAATGAGCATGTAAATAGCGAATGCCACATAAATTGTCGTAATGATAAAAAAAGAGAGAAAATAAACGCTTAAGTCTTTGTGCATTTTTCTATTATTGAAATTGTACATTCTTGTTTGTTCAATTGTGCTCGTTTGACTCGCATAACAACCCTGTAAAGTAGAAGGAGAAGCTTGGAAGCTTGCGATGAGCATTTCGCAAACAGCAGATGTGTTCTCGTCTTTTTCGAGGCTACAACCTTGAAAAAGACAAGTCCTATTGACGAAACATCGCACCCGACACACAGCTCCTTCTTACAGGCTTCTCAACCCTGCTCTTACAGGCTTCTCAACAAACTCCATATGAGGTCTGCAGTACTATAAAGGGCTATCTATATACAAGTATACTTTACTCGCGAAGTACTTTACTTTCAAGGTTCTACCGCGCGTCACACGCCATCACTTTGTCACGCCACCCTCGTCACATTTCATTCGCAGCACCGAGGAGGAACGCTATGGCGGGATGCATGACAGAAGCGGAAGACGCTGCCACAGATCTGGCCTACGAGTTGATCATTGTCGGGGCGGGCCTGATCGTGCTGCTGATCTTCTGCTGGGTGTGCTACATGCGCGATTTATTGGGGCCCAAAGGGTAATTAGGCCTTGCTGCTTCTCTATACATGGAGCAGTGTATGTTCCATGGCACTCTAACTGGAGTGACCAGCAGTGCGGCACGCGTGGTCTGCGGCACCGAAGAACACATCGATTTTTCGCAATGTCGTTAACCTATATTTGCATCTGAGAGATGAAAACTTTCTGACGCGTTGTGACAGTTGGACGACCGTATGCAGATTTTGCTAGAGCACTCTCTTCGTCTTTCTTCGGCTCACAGGGCAGTCAAAACCCTCTCACGCTTTCTGAGGCCTACATGCCCGTGTGAACGCCTTTGACTTTTGTGTAGTGACATCACTGCATTCGCGTCAGCCTATTCAGTGACAATATTTTCATCCGTTTCTCTTCTCTTTCCTCTCTATATCATCTTTATATACTCTCTTTTGCCATAGTGTAGGGTAGCGAACCCAGCGTATGCCTTGTGAACTTCCCTGCCTTCTCTCCTGCTGTTCTTTCTCATGGTTCCATGGCACTGCCTGTGTCAGGGTAAAGGAGTCTTCGTACCAAATTTCATAGCAGAGCTAAGAAATTAGTTAAAAGAAGGGAGGAAGCAGACGGCAAAGTGGTTAACCAGAAAAGCTTCCGGTTAGCTATCCAGCGCTGGGTGAGCACTGGAAGCGTCTGGCGCAGTTTCAAGGCAGGTCAGCGTGCAGAAAAGAAGGAAAGACAGAGAATACGAAATAATGGTCTTTTGCTATCCCTCTCTCTTTGCCCTGTACAATGGCTCCAGTACGCATCAATGAACACTTGCAGGAATTCAAGTTCTTTGTAGGAATTTTTGATAAATTGGTTAGTTATTTACCCATTGCTAATTGCGAAAATCTTGGGCCCGCGGTCATCCGAAGCCTTTCGAAATATTCTGGTGCATGCACTATAGTACTTTTTTATAAGAAATCGGGAATATCGAATAGCAGATACTGATTCATTGATAATTATTGCCTGGTGAATGTGGTCGCATGTACCACATGTTTCCTTGTGAGTCTCGTGTTTCATGGCAGCTGTGTTTAAATATTGGGAATGTGTTCAGTGTCATTTTGTGATCACCTTGACCGATTCTCTTTTAAAGTGCGGGCGTTTTCTGTGTGCGAACATTGTCTGTCGCGTGCGACCACTGTTGACGTGTGCATGGATATGTGAACATCGCTATTGTCAACGGGCATTTTCGGGCGTAAATTTTAAATTGCTTTATGCTTATTAGTAAAACCTTGATGCAGATTGCTACGTAAAAAAGGGAGTAGCCAGTGGATTACGTGGACACCAACCTTTCCTTGAACGTATTTATTAACACCTAACACTTAAAGGATACTTTGTTAATCTATAAGTTCGCTCGGCGCTGTGGCAATTCGACCGACTCCACCATGTCTTGTGTGTGTGTGTGTGTGTGTGTGTGTGTGTGTGTGTGCGTGTGCGTACGCGTGTGTGTGTGTGTGTGTGTGTGTGTGGCTGACTCTTCCAGTGGAATTGGCACATACCCTTGCCACGCAAACAAACTTCGGAATGCACGACGTGTTGGAATTTTTAGACAGGCACACGGTCGCACACCGCCGTTGTGCCATCACGCAATTGCTGAGAGAGTGCGAGGAGAGGGGCAACAGCTGGCACCATCGTGCCCGGCGCCGCGAGTATGGAAAAAAAATTTAAAAGGTGTAAAGGCCTGCCCTCACGTATCCGTCGCAGCGCGCTGACGCGTATTTTTTTGACGCGGCGTCGAGCCCTATCCCATATAGAGAGAAAGAGCGTGGTTTCACGTAGCCACGCGCCCGCTCTCTCCATAGGGAGAGGGCATGGCGCCGCGTCAAAAGACTTCGCACTGACGCGCTGCGACGATATGTTGGGTCGGGCCTTCAGGCAATGCCGAGAGCCAGCCAAGTGCGTTTCGGTACACTTTCTCATGGCTGTTTCTATGTAGGACATGCGGGCGGTTGTCATGCAACAAGGTGCCCATTCGGACAATTTCGGGCAGCAGCTCCGCCCAGTGGCCAACCCGGGAGCAGTCGCGGCCAGGCTTCCGCCTTTTTGCCAGATATAGGCAGCAGCCTTTCTGTCACCGGGGCCAACGCCGCACGCCTGTTCGTGGCCTAAATAAGCCAATAAGTCCGATACACATATATGGCCAGCTGCGCAACACTCACCGAGTGAGATCAAATAATGTTGTTAGCAAGTCACAATGGCGTCTGCTTCTGGCACAATCCCAAATTAAAAACTTAATTCCCGAAATTTCTTTTGCAAACATATCCTAAAGTAAGGCCACAAAACAAAAAAAAATATCTACGCTTATCTTAATTTTTGAAAAGGTAATACCGATGATGGGATTTCCTCTATACGCTGTGTTATTCATTGAATGTGTCTTAGTAATGCTTGATGGCCTGTTATGTACTCTTGTTTTTTTTATTTGTGTCTTCATGCTTAGAAAAAGTGGTTAACCATTTAGAATACTCTCTATGCTATTATGGGAGAGCATATGGCCGTCCCGTAGACCTCATACTTAATTGGACCATGTCAAGTCTGTGTGTGTTTAGAAAGAGTGGTTAACAAATTTGTGTACTAGGCACTCTATTAAGGGAGAGCATAAAGCCGTTCCGTGCGCAACCAGAGGAGATCGCTCAAGTGTAGCGCCTACTGCTGGAGTCTCCATTACTTAGCTTAACAATATGTAAACACAATAACAGAAAAATAAAGCTGTGTGCATCGTATCATAAATCGTGGACCTGCTATTTTATTCTGGTTAACAGCCTATCATTTTATTTTTGTTAATCTTTCATTTTGTCATAGCTTTGATTGATGGATGGCTAAATTTCAAAGTTTTGGCGGTTTCGTGCCCTATTATTTTGCTCGTTCTAGTTAAGAACCTCTTGATAACCGTGCTGTTCATATCTGTTTCATTTTCTAAATATTCTGTAGACGCAGGGTGGCGGTTTATGGATGGAGGGAAATCATGCGGCCTTAGGGTACCACGCCTCTAAAAAAATTGGCACATCCCACGTACAGTGGGAATCAATGATATGTGAAGCACGAATGAGAAAGGTTGATATGTCAGTTTAAAATCAGAACAACGTTACGAGGCGGAGGTAAATTATGCCGTACTTAACTTCCATGTCATAAGTAATATGTTTGGACATGTCATTTAACTTCATCAACTATTCACGGCACTATAGATACCAAATTTGGTATGTGTGGAGCTAGCGAAACAGCCTCGAGTGCATCATAAAGGGCCCAGTATTTGGCTTCAACGTAACGGCGACGTGCGCGCGCGCTGGGCACAGCGACGCTAAGTTAGCAAAACGCGAGCACTCTATAGTCTGACGCCAAGCGCGACCGGCGCGACCAGCACCACCAGCGTCCGTCGTCGCGCAACCAGTGCGAAATGCGACATGCTGTTATTGGCGCCAATGCGTTACCCAGCCAGCACTGTGGCTGCCTCTTTTCGAGACGGAGAGAGAGAAACTTTTTATTTCAAGCATAGAAAAATGTCGGGCGGGGCTATCAGTCCAGAGCTCCAACAGCCTTTGCTGCGTCCCGCGCCCGCTGGCCACTCGGGCTTTCATCACGCAGCATGGCCTCCCTATCTTGTAGGGTAGAAATAGGAGATAAGTTGGCAGAGCGCCTGCCTGGCGGACGCTGACATTCCAGCGTTACGTGAAATAACGTCGGTACCGTTCCACAGCCAGGGCATTTGTCAGGGTAAGAAGTGGGATGGAGGATGTGGAGGAAATAGAGGTTCGGAAACGTATTCGCCTGCAGTTGACGCACGGCAGTTGCATCTTCTCGTGTGAGTGTGTGGTGTGGTGGAGGGTACCGAATGCGTTCTCAGAGTCTATAGTAATCGAGAGTGGCTCGATATCCTAGAAGTTCCGTGTTGGTGTCCTCCTCATCTGGGTTGAAGAGCTCTTCCTCCGGATCCCGGTTAGTGAGTGCTCGAGTAGCTGCATGAGCGCAGTCATGACCGGGGAGATAGGCGTGCCCAGGGGTCTAGACAAGTCGAAACTTGTGTGGCATGTGGAATGTGGTGTTCAAAACTCGGTGTGTGTGCTGTGAGACAATGCCCCGTGTGAAGGCACACGGCAGGTATTCATTGAGTCTGTAAAGATTGGAACAACATCTGCGTGAGGAAGGTTTACAGCAGCGTGGGAAAGGGCCAGAGCAACGGCACACTTTTCGCCTTCAGATATGTTCTTTGTTGGAACGCTGATTGAGGCGACTACGTCGTGATCATTGTTCACTACTGCTCCAACTGTAAAACTGTGGGAGTGGTGTCTAGCGGCGTCGAAGTATAAAAGAGTGTTTGGAGGAGACTGATTGATGAGGCGCATGAGGTGTTTCGCCCTTGCCCGCCGGCGCTGAGCGTTGCGCTCAGGGTGCATATTGCGTGGAAGTGGCGCAACTGTAATTCTTGCTCGAAGTCAGTGGGTAGCTGTTTCCCTGGTATGCTGTATCCACATCCATTCGGAGGGTACCCTAGCCTGACGAGTAGTCGCCCTTCCAATTGGGTGCTGCGGAGTCTTCGTAGCTGACACTACGTTGTGCCTCGGTTAGTTCCCGCAGGTTGTTGTGTACACCCATTATGTTGTGCCTCGGTTAGTTCTCTCAGGTTGTTGTGTACACCCATGTCAAGGAGACGGTTGGTGGATGCGTACGTAGATAGTCCAAGCGCCGCCTTGACGGCTCTACGGAGGAGAATGTGCAGTCTTCTCTCTTGTGCAAGCGTTAGGGTTTGATAAGGCACGTGGTAGGTGATGCGACTTACTATGCAGGCATTAGTTATACCTAGAATGTCTTGTTCCTGAAGTCCATGCCTTCGGTTGGTGATGCGGCGGATCATATGCATGATTTGAGAAACTTGCTGTTCTAATATTTTCATTGTGTGCGTTGCCTTGAGATCAGCTTGTATATGAAGGCTAAGGACGGGGAGTTTCTGTACGCAGGGAATTACATGGTCCTCTAAGGTGACTGTGATTTGCGGGCTGTTGTCGGGCTTTCGTTGGGGACGACGAATGAGTAAAAAATTTCGACTTATTCGCAGAGCACGTTAGACCACCTGCTCGTGCGTATGCTTGAACTGTATTTACTGCTTCTTGGAGGGCACCTTGTATTTTGTCCGTCTGAGCCTTTGGTCACCCATATAGTGACGTCGTCCGCGTATAAAGCATGTCACAGACTTGGAATGGTGGTGAGTAGAGGCGGTAACTTAGCCATGGCGATGTTGAAGAGTGTCGGGGATAACACCGATCCTTGTGGCGTGCCTTTACCCCCGAGCTTAATGATGCCACTGCGAAGAGAGCCTAATCCTATGGTTGCCGTCCTGTTTGTTAGGAATGCTTTCACATAGTCGTAAACTCGTCGTCCGCAGCGTGTTGACGCGAGATTCTCCAGCATTAAGTCATGCGAGGCGTTGTCAAACGCACCGCGGATGTTCGAGGCAAGCAGAGCTCTAGTTTGCGTGGAACTGAGCCTGTCCATCACTTCCTCTTTTAGTTGGAGAAATACATCTTGCGTTGAAAGATGGGCCCGGTACCCAAACAGTGTGTCCGGAAAAAATCCCCGGGCCTCAAGATATGATTGCATTCTTTGGAGGACGACATGCTCCATTCATTTCCCGAGGCAAGACGTCAACGAGAATGGTCGCAGGTTTCCAAGCTGTAGGGGTTTGCCGGACTTAGGAATTAGTGTTATTTCGGCATGTCTCCATTCCTGGGGTAACGTTCCGAATTTCCAGTGAGTGTTGTAAAAATCTGTGAGCTGTTCTAGATCTTCGTCGTTGCGGTTTCGTATGAGAGAGTATTGGATGTTGTCTTTCCCTGGCGCTGTGTTGCACTTGATATTCAGAAGGGCAGCTCGAACTTTGTCCACAGCGATATCAGCATCCAGGGGTGTTCACTCTGTATATGGGTAGATTTTATATTTTGGCTGAGGGTCTGCAGCGATGTACTTTTCTTGAAGCCTCTGCAAGATGCTGTTGTCGTCCCCATCCTGCTTGTGAAGAAGTATTTGGATGGTACTGCTCGTGTAGTACCTGGTACTTTTCGGGTCAACAAGGGCTCATAGTATGGCCCACGTACGCACAGTGCTTAGTGTTCCACTAAGTGACTTACAAAAGTTGCACCAATTGTTCCTCGTGAGCTCTGCGGCGTATAGTTCGGCTGGCAACGTGAGTTGAGCAATGCGAAGTTTAAGCTTGCGATTGTGTCTCTGCCTGCGCCAGCGTTTTATGAGGCTTCTGCGTGCTTCCCACAGGTGTAGAAGGTGCCGGTCGACATCTGGAATTGTGGTTGTAGTGCTTATCCTCTTGGTCGCTTTATCAAGGTCAGCTTGCAGGTACTGTAGCCATTTATTTAAAGGTCTCCCATTGTTGTCAATCTGAGCTCGTTGTTTTCTAAATGTATCCCAATTAGTGAGACGGACCTTCGGCACTGGAGCACGGGGGTTGGAGATGTGCAGTGTAGTGGAAATGATGCAATGATCACTATCTAATATTTCATGTAGATTTGACCAGTTACAATTGCTTAGTTCCCTTACATAGGTTAGGTCAGGGCACATATCTCTGGTTGCGCTGGTTCCAATTCTGGTTGGCTCTTGCGGATCTGTGAGCAGTGTAAATTTGTGATTACAGATGAGGCGTTCTAATTTGGTACCTATACGCGTGGCCGATAGGTATCCCCATGACGTGATTGGGGCGTTAAAATCACCAACCACTACAACTTGTTCCCCTAGCTTGCACGTTTCCGCTACAAGGTACCCGAAGTCGTCCTTGCTAGATTTAGGGGAGCTGTAGAAGTTTAGTATAAACAAGCTCTGCTGATTGCATTTCTGAGCAATAATTTCAACAAGCACATGTGGAACGGATGACGTTAGTGTATGTTCTATAGTTGTAAAGTGTTTGGTTACGAGTATTGCGACGAGTGATGGTGTTTGTTGATCTGTGTATGTATGGAAGCCCGAGAGGGTAGGTGTGCAGTGCGTCTCCTGCAGAGCCACGATATCCGGAAGGTACGCGAAAATGGCAGTGTACTGTTGCAGGGAGCTCCTCTTTCGTCGAAACCCCCTTCAGTTCCACTGCCACATGGTGAAGGCAGGACTAGCAGAGCTCATCTTGCTCTTTTTGGACTGTGTCCTGAGTTAAGAGTGATGGGCGGATGTAAGGGTGGGGTCGTTTGGTCAGACTTTTGGGGTTAATAGCTAGTGGCAATGAGTCTTGGGACCCTGTACTAAATGACGCGAAGCTTTCTTGTAGTGCTGCTTTAGCTCTGTTACAAGTGCTTGGGTATGGGCCTTTAACATATCTCTAAGTTCTGCACGGAAATCATTAATTGCCTGAGTGATCATGCTGGTTACTTCAGCCTTAAGCGAGTGTGTCAGTTTTGTGAGGGCATCTTGCCGCTCTTGCTTAGTGCAGTTATGTGCGTTAGATGTGAGAGGAACGTTGAGGTGGTTGTGTGATAAGGGCAGAAGGGAGGAATTAGGTAAAGAAGATTCCAGGCTGGGAGGCCCCGCTGCCCGACTCACCTTAGCCGGAAGCGTCTGTCCAGCGGGCACTGGCTTCTTTGCTGGTGGCGATTCTGGTCTCTCCGCACTCGCGGCTCTGTTCTTTTGGGGGATCAATCCTGGGGTGGTGGTGCTGGTTTTGAATGCGGTTCCTGGCGTGTTGTTTATGGATTTGAAGGCCCTGTCCTGAGACCTCCCTCTGATGTTGGATTGGCTGCGCCTCGTTCTGAACCTGGGCCGGTGTCCCTTGGGTGGTGATGTAGGTCGAGATGCTAACGCGTTCGCCTCCAGTGCTTTCTTGACGTAATGCTTGTTTGGAGGTTTCTGTTCTCTCGCAGGACATTTGGGGTGCGTAGCTGAGTGGTCACCCTTGCAGTGGAAGCATTGAGTTGTACAGTCGTGCTCCGGTGCTGGTGTCTCAACTCCACATGCTTGGCATCCGAGTTTTGTCGGGGTTCGACACACGTCTGCCCGATGTCCAAGTGCAAGGCAGATTAAGCAAACTTGTTTGCGAGGTCGGTGAATGTAGCATCGGTATTCCACGCAGTAGTATTAAACATAACGTGGAACGTGAAGGCCTGCAAAAGTTATGAACACCATGTTTGTGAATCCCATCATTCAGGCGTGCAAGACTTCGGCGACGGGTGCGTAGATGTTCTCGAGAAGTTTGGTGGGTGAAGTATTCTTCTCGGGGCCGATGATCACTCTCTTACAAGAATTGTCAGGAGCGGCTACATAAGCTTGCATTTTATATCTCTGCGATCCTATATTTAGTGCAGTGACGGCTCGCAACTTTGTAGCAATAGTTTCGTCTGGTTTGCTTGCGATGGCTATACTGCGTTCTGCTTGGATGCGAAAAAGGAGCTTGTTGACTGTTTCTCCTGGCAGCCCAGCAGTCATGCAGATGGCGCGTGCCACCACGTGATGTGCTCATTCACTGAGGCGAAGGCCTCCTCGTGGTCAGAAGATCACCTTGATGTCATCCACAGGTAGGAGTGGCGGCCGCGGGGTCACTTGATTTTTGGCAAGCAAGGGCTCGGCTGCGGAATTCGTTGCGGTTTTTGGCTTGCGTCGGCGGGTAGCAGTGAACCAAGAATCATCGTCCGGATCCACTGGATATTCGTTGGTGTCTGCAGCATCCATTGCTGCTGATTCGATGGTAGACACCGGAGAAGCCATGCCTAAAAGTGTAGATCAGGCACACACCGAACGTTACTGCAACGCGCTTGGCGTTCGAACGAACGCGGCCAAGCACCGAAAGTTGCAGCGGCATCGGTGCGATGTCACGTAGACGCCGATGCATCGGCCATGCCTGGTGACCAGAAAGTTGTTGAGAAGAGCACTTTCAGGTATCGAGACACTTTAAACAGGCTTGGCTGAAAGTCCTCACCGGAAAGTCCGAAGTAGGTCTGTTCAACAAGAGCTCCTTGAACAAAAACCCATGGAAGCGTCAAAGGACTGGGAAGAGCGATGGAAAAAAACACGTCCGTTACGTTCCACGGTCGAATGAAGAGTCTCGAGACGGAGGGACGCCGGATGCGCTGACACGTCCATTCGTCAAAGCAACGCCGCGCGCGCCTGTGAGTATATGGCAGGACCGCCGCCTGGCGTGGCAAAGCCGGCGTGACGCGACGAAATGAACGCCGACGTCGAAGTGTATTACCACCTTCACTGTGGCTTGTAGTGATGTTCTCACACGACGCGCATTTCATGATTATCATGCTTTCACCAGTCACATACTTTCATCATCTATTGACGTAGCGTAATATGAATTTTGGCATATGTGAAGCTAGCGAAATGGCTGCGAGCGCATCATCAGTGTGGCACGTAGGCATCTTATTACATGACACGCATGTCGTGATTATAACGTTTGATTGCCACATTTACCTACGTTGTCTGTTCGCGTCACGTAATACCGAATATGGTACATGTGAAGCAAGTGAAACGGCTGCGAGAGCATCATGAACGTAGCATGTAGTCATGTTGTTACATGACACATCTCATGTTTATCATGTTTGCAACAGGCTCACACCTTCGTCATCCATGCACGTCCGGTAATACCAACTTTCATATGAGTGAAGCTAGTGAAACGGCCGCCAGCGCATTAATCTTCATGGCATGTATTCACGTTGTTACATGACATGCACCCTATGATTATCATGTTTGCACCAGTCAGATAATTTCGTCATCCATTGACGAACCGTAATAACAAATTTGGTATATGTGACGCTAGCGAAATGGCCGAGAGCGCATCATGAGCGTGGCATGTAATCATGTTGTTAAATGACACGCACGTCATGATTCTCATGTTAGGGTCTGGCGCTTGTGTTCACCATGCCATCATTTCATGCCATACCAGTTTTGCAAAATGTCATGCGAACGAAACCACCGCAAGAGCAGCAATACCATGAAATGTAAATCATGACATTCATGACATACATGCTATTATTTTTATGTTATGACTGGTCAATTATGTTTCTCATACAATGATGTTATGTCATACCAAGTTTGGTATTGATACAATTCTCCAAACGGCCAAGGAAGATAAAAGTCGTAGGCGGATAGATAGATAGATAGATAGATAGATAGATAGATAGATAGATAGATAGATAGATAGATAGATAGATAGATAGATAGATAGATAGATAGATAGATAGATAGATAGATAGATAGATAGATAGATAGATAGATAGATAGATAGATAGATACGCTCAAAGTCACCGAAGATCGCTAAGAAATGTTTCGCATTTAAAAGAAAAGGTTGGAGGGCGCTGTGCAGTATTACTAAGCCACGCAGCGTAGTGGGTAATCTTGAACTTCATAATTACACCCAATCGTGACAGAGCCAAGTTGTTAAACACAGCACAAGATAAAGGGAACTATCCGTTATTGTGAGGTAGAAAACGGCGAATAGCAACGACATCGCGTCCCAGGGGCCGTATCTCAGCATCATGGCCTCCGCGATGGCGCGCGTGTGGCGGGTTTTTCTAAACACGCCATGCGTTTTTCATCTCGGAGGCGTTGCTATGTATCTGGGCATTTCTCGCGTCTGGCGCGACGCGGCAGCACATCCTGCGCAATACAAGAGGCGAGTGAATTCAAATGCTTAGTCGCAGGCTTTCGTATAGACCCTAGTGGTGGGACAATATTTGGAACTTTTGAATAACAATTCGAAAAGCGGTGTGTTCTATTCGGTTCTTGAATATAATAGGGAATATTAGATAAACCGAATACGTTTCGAGTGTTTTGCTATAAGCGCGGATAAAGTAAACACTCACAGCATATCTACGGAGTAAATGATGATGAGTGGGGCGAAGCTTCGGAGGATTTTATTGGCAAACCGTGAATCATCCACTGGCCCTGCCGTCCCCTCGTCCCTCTGTCTGTCTGTCCATCCGTCTACCCATCGATCCGTCTTCCTGGACGTTTGTCCACCCTTCGTCCATCTAGTGAACACTGTAAGTACCGCCATCCAACGGACATTTCAAGGAGTAAACGAGAGGTGGCTACCTATTACTACTACATACATCGGGCACGCAAGACCCACGGCTTAAGGAGCTTCGCCCTTACATGTGCTTACGATTTACGGTACATGGCGTTAAGAAGTGGGTAATAATTTACAGCACAAGGTACTCTACTATGGAAGTGCATAAAACTGCCCCATGGGTCTCACACTTGATGAGGCCGGGGCCTTCACAAACTGTTTAGAAAAAGTGAACGCATTAGAGTACTTGGTACTCTACTCTGGGAGAGCAAAAAGCCAACCCGTGGGCCTCACATTTCATGAGGCGTTGTCGACATAAATTACGCCAGGAGCTGTTTAGAGAATGTTTATTACAGTATGAACAGAACACAAAGGCTTCATACAATTCCAGTAACAGGGAACATACGCTTCGGTAAATCTATGTATCACGACCAACGTCACTACATTAGAGTGACGACATTTGCTTTAATATACATGACAGTGTTGGCATACATGTACATAAGAACTAAGTGCGATATCATGATACAATGGTACAACAATACAATAAATGCAATGAAACGCAATTTGTAACAAATGAAATCATATATAATACTCAACGGGCGCTGCTTAGCACCAAATCGGTCGAAAAATGAGTTGTATTTTTTCGTGTTCCTCCTTGAAGAAAGGGCACGACCAATGCCGAAGGAACTCGTGCTCCCGAGGAAGAAAAGCTCCTCAGAAAGGAACGCGAGGATCTCTCGTCTCATTATCGCCAGTATCGGCCACAAAGCATGCCTGCACCAATTGGCAACTACGGCCTCACATCGGTTTCTCCAAAGGCTGAATAGCCCTGCAAATATTAACAGAGTGGAAAAGCGGCCACGGGGAAGTTGGCCGTTGGACACGAAGAATTGCACACCCTGTCCCCGAAAACCAGCATTAACCGCACGCAAAAAAGGCGGAAAACCACACATTCAACCGTCGCATGTCGATTGGTCTCTACCATGACGCAGTTGGGGCAAGTGGAAGTGCGAACCACCTGGCATCGCTGCAACCGATCTCGCGTGGGGAGCAAGCCCCAGCCCAACCTCCAGACAATATCTCTGAGATGCCCTGGCAACACTGCGGTAGTTATTGGTTTCCAAGCGCGGTTCAATACATATTGATGTTGCTGGGGTACCAAGGGCCGTAGTAGGGTAGCCATTGTGTCCACCACTTCAGAGTCGGCCACGTCTATCTCTGGGTACGTAGCTTCCAAACGTCGGTGAAATGGCACGAGGGCTCGATGGAAAACTAGTAATACAAGTGATTGAGGACCTTGGTTCATATGGCTAGCTGGCAGGAAGACACGTAGTGATGGCCCCAGTTGGTAGCGAGCCAGTGTCTGAGCGGGTGTACCATCACTGATTACTATTAGCAGTAAAATATGGAAGCACAAGATGGAAGCCGTGACGGAATCGTAGGAGAGTGCAAAGCCACCTTCATTTCGTGCTTGAGCCAACGCCGGAGGCGATAACAATTATGTGCTACCAGAACAAAAAAATGAACTGATGCTGCTTTGCACTTTCCTTCAGACGTGGAGCAGTGGTTTTACAGAATGACAATGATACGAAAACTTCTTTAGGTACACCGTTTGAGTTAAGTATCGGCGTTCCAAGAGAGGGAATTCGAAATATCTGGCTGCTTTGATATCACTCTGAAGAGTTTGTACAACGAATGACCAGATGCTATTCTGTACACCAAATGCAGTGAAAGTAACTCCGAGTATTGCAATCTCAGGAAACCCCTGTAAAGGCGACATGATGTCGATACGACCGCTGGGGTTGCCAATGAAAAAATACTGGCTTTTAGAAAAGTTTAACCTTGCACCGGAGATAATGCCGAAATCATGGAAAGTATCAAGAGCATGCTGCAGTGATTGTTCATTATGTACATATGGAGTGATGTCATCTGCATATGCAGTGACCTTTACTTGAGTGTTACCGGGAAGATGTAAGACACGAATCTGCGGGTGACGTTCAATGGCCCTTAAGAAGGATTCTAATGCAAAGAAAAATAAATGCTGGGAAGAGGGGACACCCTGGACGGACCCCGCGCGTGACTCTATATGCGTGACTCACGGGAATCTAAGTAAAGGGTACTTTCTGAATTAGTATAAATCGAGTAAATGAGGTAAATTAACTTATCCGGGAATCCGAATGCATGTAACTTATTTAGTATCCAGCCATGTTCTATGATATCAAAAACTTTATCTGGATCTAAGGAGACAAACAGTCCTTGCGCACATCGGCTAGTGGTGTATTGAATGATGTCACGCGTTAACCACGTATGGGTGTGTATTTCTCGGCCCGCGACAGAACAGACCTGGTGGGGAGGAATTACTGTTGCAAGAGATGGACTGATTCGGTGCACCAAGATGTTGAACAAGAGCTTGTAATTTACAATAAGCAGGGTAATAGGGCGCTAATCTTTAGGTCGCGTGGACATTGGGTGTTTCTTGGGAACTAGTGTTATACGGCCTTTGTGAAAAGAGGTTGGAAGGGCAATATCTCGGAAACACTTGCAAATGACGCGTGAGTTAGTTGGACCATTGATAGGCCAGAACTGTACATAAAACTCTGCAGGGAGTCCGTCAGGTCTTGGGGCCGATCTCTTTTTCATTGCGTTTAATGCGCCCTTTATTTCGTCATCGGATGGCGGTGATAGCAGAACGTCATTTGACATGTTGGAATCATGAGGTAAATCTTTTAGCAGTGCATCCTGATGGGTAACAGACATTAAAAACAGATTGAGCCATTGACTGAAAGTGCTGAGTGAATGCCTGAAGGTTGCGCGTACCCGCTGCAGCTGGCGCGGGTGAGTTCAGCGAGTGGGCAGGCAAGCCTTGTGGACGAAGCAGAGCTCTGCGTGCATACCTTAGCATCTCTGGGTGCGCACACGGTGCAAGTTTACAGCGCCAAGCTGCAGCCGAGAGCGCAGAAGCGCGCATAACACGTTTGTACCGTTCCATGAGCCCCTCTTGCCATGCCCGCATTAAAGGGGAAGGACAGGGATCACGGTTGAAGAGGCCTATTTTCTGCATTAACAATGACGCATCTTTGGAAATACGGGCGTGAAGTCCTCTGCCCGACGCACTCCAATGATGACGCCACTGTTCATTGAGGCGATCCTAATCAGCTATATCCACCCCAATGAGCAATGCGCGAAATGTTCGGGACAATTTTTCCGTAGACTGAGAGTCCTGGAGGACGGGGCAATCGATACGCCATGGTCTGTGAATCGTTGGCGTCCTGCTGGCAGGAGAAGAGAGAACATAACCGGGCGACGATCGCTAATGTACACTGGTGTCTGTTGCAATGACATTACCCCGGTGCCGTGATCGTAGGTAATGAGACCGCGGGATGCACACACGCGATCAATTCGGCTGCTCGACGCTGCTCGACGCCAAGTATAGGCATTATTGCTGCCATGCACACTTTCATGAATGTCACTCAATGCCAACTGCTGCACTAGATGTTAGTGTTCTCTGGCATTCCAGTTTGACCAGCCGCGACCCATACCACGAACGTCTGCGTGTGAGTCTAAGACACATTGAAATACCCTAAAAGTACCACATGTAGGGAATTTAAAAGAAACGCATCAAGAGATTGAAAGAATGCTTTAGAGTACACGGGTGCCGCTGGGGCATACACGCCAAAAAATCTTATACCTAACGAAAAAAAAAAGCAGCATATCAACAGAGTGAATAATGGAGAGTTGGGCGAAGCATCCGTTCGTCCATTCGTCCATTTGTCCGTCCCTGCGTTCGTCCATGCATCGGCTCCGGCGTGCATCCGTGCATTCATCCGTACGTGAAACCATCCGTGCGTCCGTCTATGCATCTGTCTGTTTGTCCGTTCGTCCACCTATTCAACTTCTAAGTACTACCATCTCGCATCTTTTCATAACATATTCCTCATATAGAAGCACCGTCATCGAGTGGACATTCCAAGAAGTGAACGAGAGGAGGCACACACACACTTTCTTACGACTCGGGCTTCGTGTCTACTCCCCACCTTTAACCACCTCGAGTTCATGGTATATGCTAGTTCACTGCACTCATGGCACTGCGGCCCAACACTCGCTAAACCTTTCTAAAACCAAGGAGGTTACACCCAGCGAGCATAACGTAGCAACCCTTTCTTATCAAATAGTGCTCAATGTACATACCAATGGCTGCTAAGGGGTAATGAGAGACAGGAAAATTCGACTTTTAGTTAACGCGCACGCTGCGATTTTTTTATTGTTCAACAACGCACAGAATAAATCTCCCACTGGCGCCACCTTTGAGGTCCAAATTTTAGACTGGTTCCACACTACAACTACTACTACGAGAGACGAACTGGTGCCGCTTTAAGAAGATTCACCCCAAAAAGGTGCGGTCAAATGCCAGCACGCGTCCGAAGGCATCTAAGGAAACATGATGGTCACGTAAAAGACCTCGGTTAAAAATAATGACTCCAACGCCAGTCGAGTGCGTGCTGGCGTACAAAAAGAAACAATCAATATTGAACGCTCGCTTGAAAGCGAGTACATCAGAAAGTTTGAAGAAATTTGTTTCTTGCACGAACAGCAAATCACATTGCACTGAACGTGCGAGAAAAAATACCTCAGCCTGTTTTTGTGGATTGTGGAAACCTTGAACGTTAAAAGTAATAACTTTTAGAGCAAGATCCAAGGGCAAAATTAAAACGTAATATAGGACCACGCAAATGCAGAGGTACCTTTAGCAGGCGCGGGAGTCGGTGCCCCGTGTGTGGCTGAGCCATTTTTTGGGGACACGCAATTCACCGGAGGTTCAGGGCTTCCTGGATCGCGTCGAAGTCCGCAGGGGACTTCTGTCTCTGGTGGGGGTTTCTAAGTCAAGAGTAGTAATCCGGTGGCGTTTGGCGTCCGGGTTCTTGAGCGAGGATGGTACTAAAACGTCTCCACTGTCCTGGCATATGTCACTGGGGCTGGTGTCATCGTATATTTGTAGGGGCACCTCACTCGTGGAGCGGCTGGAGTCCTCGTAGATGCAGGCGTCGTCGTCTTGAGATGTACACTCTTCGATGACATATGAGCTTGTGGTCGACTGAGCAGCCACGCGAGGAGCGTCAGACGTAATATTTCCGCCTGACCCGCCTTCCTCCTGAGGCACCTCGTCTGACGAGGGCTTGGCCTGCGATTCCTCAGAAATGGCCATAGGACGCGGGGAACTTGAGTTTTCAGGACCTGCAGAAATTACCAGGTCCTTGGGGACGCAGTGGACGGTAGGTTCAGCGTCGCGAGTGGCGCACCTTGGTCGTGGTCGGTCACTGCGGCTCGCGTTGACGAATCGTCGCATCTGTTCTTAGAAGGCATTCCTGGTTAAAGTGGAGGGAAATCCTTGGAGGCTGCCTCGGAATACGATGGCCTGACGGTGCATGCGACGGTGGCATGTGGGTCCCCACAACAGAGACACGGCAGCGAGCAGCCTTTCCCGTAGTGGCCATAAACACCGCACATTCCACAAAACGGAGCTGTGCAGTTCTTGCGGTCGCCCCGCCGCGGTGATCTAGTGCCTAAGGTACTTGGCTGCTGAGCCGCAGGTCGCGGGTTCGAATCCCAGCTGTGGCGGCTGCATTTCCGATACAGGTGCAAATGTTGTAGGCCTGTGTGCTCAGATTTTGGTGCACGTTAAAGAACCTCAGGTGGTCGAAATTTCCGGAGCCCTCCACTACGGCGTCTCTCATAATCATATGGCGGTTTTAGGACGTTAGACCCAACATATCAATCAATCAATCAGTTCATGCGGAAGTTCCCACTGCCTCCACATCAATGGTACACTTGCTAGATGTATTTATAGTCACAGGTCACCCGATGGCCCGCGACCTTGAGGTAGTTGGGGACCGGTGACGAAGCCCTGATTTCCATGCAGACGTATCGCGGCCAAGTGGTCAAAGTTGGGCGCGATCTAGTGAGTCCTCTGGTGATATGCAACACCTTCCCGTCAGGGGACAGTGCTTGTGCGAGGACTTCGCTGGGGACGCGGCACGGCAGGGACAGGACAGTTACCTGGGTGACTAGGAGTCCTAGAGGTACGATGGCGATGCGCTCTCCTCGGATGGTGAGGTGCGATGCGTCCAAGATTTGAGCCAGGGCGGCTTCGCTGTTCACGGTGACTTGATAATTCCTGCCTCCGTAGTGCTAGACACGGTAAATTTCTTCCATTCCTACTATTGAAGACGTCGCGTCAACGACGTCTTCAGGACTTGCCTCCTCAGGGACGACGACATCGAAGGCTAACGCCTTCTTGGGTGGCTGGCTTGCCATAATGGGCGCCCACCAGCCTAAGGACGCCCTGAAACTTGCTGCTCTTAAGTAACTACTACCACTATGAAGTTATGGTACGTGACTAACCGCAAAGCGAAGTTATCACTTCAGCGATATTACGACACCGCCTCCGCGCAGAGATCAGTGTTTAACGATCACTGGTTACCAAAGCTGCGCCTATACGTAATCACTCATTGTCTAATACTGACTAGCCACTGTGATAGTCGTGACAGCTTGGTCCATTCCCGCAGCCACTTGAGTTGCCTACCTTCTTTTAGTCTTCCTTAGTTTGTGGAAACATGACACTTGATGAATGTCCGTCTCGATACTCTAGTGACGAAGAGAAAGCAATTAGGAAGGGCTGACAAGCGCTATTGAAGGAATTCACACCCAATAAGCCTATAAAGAAGAGAACTCACGAAAACCAGCACCAAAGGAACCGTCCACTGGCATTCATATCACGTTACGAAACACTAAGAAGCCTGTCTACGGCATTCTGTGAGGCATACTGCGACGGGTAACGTACAAGTTAAGAGTTTTAATATAACGCGAAGTCCCACACTATACGTTACTTTTAGAAGGGAGGGGGGGGTAGAAAAAGTAGTTAACGATTTAGAGCTCAGGGTACTCTACTTTGGGAGAGCTTAAAGCCGTCCCAAGGTTCAACGAAGCTTTTTATAGCGGCACCCGTTCGATCTCTCGTAGTCATAGTTGTAGTCGTAGTGTGTAACCAGTCTTACATTCTGACCTCCAAGGTGGTGCTGGTGAGAAATTTCTTTTGTGCGTTGTTGAACCATAAAAAATTCGCAGCATGCGCGTTAACTAAAAGCCAAATTCTCCTGTCTCTCCTTCCTTCTTAGCAGCCATTGGCATGTACATTGAGCACTATCTGACAAGAAGGGGTTGCTACGTTATGCTCGCTGGGCATAACCTTCTTGGTTTCAGAAAGGTTTAGCTAGCGTTGGGCCGCAGTGCCATGAATACAGTGAACTAGTATATACCATGAACTTGAGGTGGTTAAAGGTGGGAAGTAGACCCGAAGCGCAAGCCTTAAGAAAGTGTGCGTATGCCACCTCTATTTTAGTCCTTGTAATCACCACTGAATGGCGATGCTTGTATAGGGGGAATATATGATGGAAAGATAAGAGATGGTGGTACTTGGAGTGTTGAATAGATGGACGAACGGACACACAAACAGATGCATGGATTGACGCATGAACGGACGCCGGCGTGAATGCATGGACCAATGCAGGGACGGACGCACGAACAGACGCACGCACGGACGGGCGGAAGGACGTATTGACGGTCAGACATACGAACGCATGGACAGACGGAAGCAAGAACGAATGGACGGACGAATGCTTCGCCCCACTCTCCATCATTCACTCTCTGGATATGCTGCCATTATTTTTTTTTTTGCTTTTTGTTTCCCTTGCGTTGATGGTATACCACGGTGAACGACAAACGCGGAAGCTTATTTAAACTAATATACGAGAAAGAGTTAAGAAATTGTTGAACAGGGAACGCCGCTGCATTGGGCCAATGTTTCGACTTCTGGTCTTGATGTCTTGACGAAGAGGGGACTAGTAGTCTTAAATACGTTAAATTTATTGGATACTTTATCTTTTTTGTCGTCCTTTTCTTAAACGCTAATCAGCGACGTACAACACTTCCTGAAGTTGGTCACCCCTCCCTCATTTATTACCCTAAGCGACCTTTGAAAGAACAATAAGTAAGAGTGACGATGATCAAGAGGAGGATAATGATGAGGTGCTGACCCTGGCGCCACCTCTTGGTCTCGTGCAATCCTCTCGTGGCGGCTTCGTTCGACAGCCGTGGAGGCATGATTTCACGCGTATCACGTTCGTTCCTCCGTAGGCCGTGCAGTCACGGCACCTACTGAAAGTTTTCAAGAACCTAAACTAGAGCAACCAGTACCTGTTGTACGGATTGCACGCATAGTTAAACTTTAAACGGATACTAAACAAAAAATTGGCAGATCTCACGTACAGTGGGAATCGATGATATGCGAAGCACGAATGAGGAAGGTTGATAAGTCATTTTAAAATCAACACAACGCTACGAGGTGGAGGTAAATGATGCCATACTTGACTACCATGTCATGATTGTCATGTTTGGATGTGTCGTTTACCTTCATCACATATTCACGTCTCGTGATACCAAATTTAGCATATGTGAAGCTAGCGATACGACCACAAACACTCTATGAGCGTGGTACGTTGTAAAGTTCATACATGACACGCGTGTCAGGATTATCATGTTTGCACCAGTCATATACTTTCTTCATCCATCGACGTCACCTAACACCACATTTGGTATATGTAGAGCTAGAAAAAAGGTCATGACTGCATCATGAAGGGCCCATTATACTCCAATGTAGCGGTGACGCGCGCGCACGCTAGGCACCGCGACGCTACGTTAGCAAAACGATAGCACCCTATAGTATGACGCCAGGCACGACCGGCGCGCCAAGCGTCCATCGGCGCGGCCCGACAGCAGCTGGTGCGAAATGTTGAATGCTCTATTTCGCGCTGACGCGTTACCCATACAACACTGCGTCTCCCTTTTTTCGTGACAAAGGGATGCCGGACGTGGTGAAACGCGCATGCGTCAAAGCAACGCAGTGTGGCGCGCACCTGCTAGTATATAGCGGGAACGTCGCTTGGCGTGGCAACGCTGGCGTGACGCGACGAAATGAATGCCAGTGAGCATGCACACCACGTTCCGTCGAAACGTAATGGCGCCTTGAGTGTGACATGTAGTCATGTTCTCGCGTGACTCGCATCTCATGATTATCATGTTTGCATCAGTCACATATCTTCGTCATTCATTGACGTCACGTAATACCTAGTTTGGTGCATGTGAAGCTAGCGAAACGACGGTGAGCGCATCATGAGCCTAGCATGTAGTCAAGTTGTTACATGACACGCAACTCATGTTTATCATAGTTGCACCAGTATCATACCGTTGTTACATGACACGCATCTTATGAATATCATGTTTGTACCAGTCACATACCTTCATCATCCACTCACGTACTGTAATACCAAATTTGGTATATGTGACACTAGCGAAACCGCCACGTGCTCATCATGAGCTTGGCATATAGTCATGCCTTTACATGAAATGCATGTCATAATTTTCATGTTAGGGTCTGTCCTTGTGCTCACCATGCAATCATGTCATACCATACCAGTTTCGCAACATGCCATGTGAACAAAATCACCGCAGGAGCTCCAGGACCATGAAAAGTATTCATGACATCCATGTCATGATTTTCATGTTATGACTACTCAAATATGTCCTTCATAGAGTCATTTATTGCCTCACCACTTTTGGTATCAACACCACTATCGAAACAGCCGGGATCGCTAAAAGTCGTAGGCTGCTAGATAGATAGATACGCTTAAAGTCGCCGAAGTTCGCTAAGAAAACCCTCGCATTTGAAATTGCAAAAAACTCACGAAACTTGGAAATTCGGCTCGACAGATGCCACAGTTCCGATAAACGGAGTTTATTTCCCGTATTTTCAATTAGTTCGTTGTATTTTTTATATATTGTCAGCGCGCGGTGGCTAGAGTTAGTGTGCTCCTTTCTTACGGGAGCCACCTAGAGGTAGCATGTACCGTAACTCTAGCGGCGGCTGCTCACGAGCGCGAGCTGTGACGTCAAACTTGCCGAGGCACATGCAGGATGCACGTGTTCTTGCCCTCCTCCTCCTCTTCTCCACTTCTCATCCCCTTCTTCTCCTTTCCCAAAAGCGACAATACTTGGCCTCGAGTGGAAGCATTGTTTGCTGCTGTTGTTTTTTATACCGGCTCTGGGAACCGAAGTGGAAGATGAGCGTGTCGAGAGACGCGAGTGATGGCTGGCATTGTTGGCTTGGCAGTGTCGGGTGAGTCTGACGTCACCAAAAGTCGCTCTCTCAAGTTCATGGCGCTGCCACTATAGACGCGGCCGTTTGCGAAAAACGCCATAGATGCATTATTTTTTCGTAGTTTCTGCTTGGAATGAAGGTTGTCGAAATCGATTTCAGGATCCAATCTATTAAGTTGCCTGAAAATATCGGCGGCAAAAGTTTTTTTCAGTATCCCTGCAAGCTCACGCTTTTAATGAGTAATAACAGACAATGATGTCAAGAGAAGTACCGGGGATGTTACTTTAAGTGGCTGTAACGTAAATGTGAAGAAATGAGAGTGGACGAACAGATTCCTCGCCACCAGCGGGAGTCAAACCGTAACCTTCGAATAACGATTTCGATGCTGTACCACTGAGCTACGGTGGCGGTAATCTGTTAGTCCACTTTATAGGGTGTATGTGTGTAATTCGAAGGTCGCAGGTGTGGATCCGGCCGGCGGCAATTCACCTTTTCGTCTACTTTTCGTTGTTCTCTTTACATTACAGGAACGTTTATTAACATCTCCAATACTTCTCTTCGCATTAATTTCTCTTAGTGCTCACTAGCAACGTGTCTAACAAAGAAAACAAGCTCTTAAATTTACGGACTTTTTCTTCACTGAAACTCGTGTGCCTTTTTTTTTATTCATGTTACCTTCTTTCTATCTCTGTATCTTATTATCTCTCGTTCCCTTTCCCCCAGCGTAGGATAACAAACCAGACGTGCGTATCGTGGACCTTCCTGCCTTTCCTTCTTCTTCTTCCTCCTCATCCTCTTCCACGGCAGCTCGACGACAAGCACAGCAGAGCGCGGAAAGCCACCCTATACCTGTCTGCAGGAAGACGAAGCGCTGTGCGGCCGGCAGGCCTTGCGGTGGCTGGCACGAACGCCCCAGCTGCAAGGTTTCTGGTTTCGATACATCCGTCAGGTTCGATATGCGCATGCGCGTTCTCCGTTTACATACGTGCGAAGAGTGGTGGCCTGTTCGGTGGCCTGGTACTCTCTCTGCGATCGCCCTCAGTATCGTCCGGACGTCGATGCGACGTGGTAGTCAGAAACACCTCATTGTGCACGCTGAGAGAGGCACCAGCATTGTGCGAGAGACAGGTGAGTGTTCACGCTTCCAGAAAACGCCGCCTTTCATATTTGATTCTTTGACTGTTCAAAGCCCATCGCTGAGTTCTAGGTTTTAAGTTATTTTGGAAACGATTGCATTTGAATACCTTGGTACCACTCCTCAAGCCTTTTTTAAACATTTCTGTATTTAGCCTACATTAAGACCACTGTGGAGCAACCCGGTTCAAATATTTGTCTTTTAATTGTGACTGCCTGGGTGTTGGCAGTGAATGCGCGCATAACTACTTTCTTTCCTCCTTTTTTTTCTATTCGCTCTTCTCAACGTAGGGCAGCAGAATATTATATGTTGAACCTGGTTACCCTACATACTTTTACGTTGTCTTTCTGTGTTCAGTTAAGCATGTAAATGACCAATGCCGCATAAAATGTCGTTATGATAAGGGAAGAGAGAAAATAAACGCTTAGCTTTTTGTGCTTTTTTTTCAGTTATTTAGATTTCACATTCTTGTTTGTTCATTTGTGCTTGTTTGGCTCGCATAACTACCCTGTAATGTAGAAGGGCAAGCTTGGAAGCTTGCGATGAGCATTCCGCAAACAGCGGATGTGTTCTCGGCTTGTTCGAGGCTACAACATCGAAAAAGTCAAGTTTCGTTGACGAAACGTCGCCTTCGACACACATCCCCTTCTTACAGGCTTCTCAACCCTGTTAAGTATGAGACTACTCGTATTCGAACTAATAAAGCAGTCGGTGGCATGAACAAATTATATATGAGGGCTGCAGTATTGTAAAGCGCTATCTATATACAAGTATACTTGACTCGCGAAGTACTTTACTGCCAAGGTTCCACTGCCCCGTCACACGCCACCACCTTCTCACGCCACCCTTGTGACATTCCATTCGCAGCACGGAGGAGGAACGCTATGGCGGGATGCATGATGGAAGCGGAAGACACTGCCACAAAACTGGCCTTCGGGTTGATCATCATCATCATCGTACTCGTGGCGGGCGTGATCGTGCTGCTGATATTCCGGCTCGTGTGCTGCATCCGGGGTTACTTCAGGGTCGAAAGGGTAATTAGGCCTTGCTGCTTCTCTATACACGGAGCAGTGTATGTTCCATAGCACTCTAACTGGAGTGACCGGCAGCGCGGCATGCGTGGTCTGCGACACCGAAGAACACATCGATTATTCACCATGTCGTTAACCTCAATTGGCTTCTGGGAGAAGAACACTTTCTGACGCGTTGTGACAGTTGGACGACCGTATGCAGATTTTGCTGGAGCACTGTCCTCGTCTTTCTGCGGCTCACGGGGCAGTCTAAACCCTGTCGCGCTTTCTGAAGACTACATGCCCATGTGAACGCCTTTGACTTTTGTATAGTGACATCACTGCATTCGCGTCAGCCTATTCAGTGACAATATTTTGATCTGTTTCTCTTCTTTTTCCTCTCTATATCATCTTTAAAGACTCCCTTTTGCAGTAGTGTAGGGTAGCAAACCAGGCGTAAGACTGGTAAACTTCCCTGCTTTCTCTCCTGCTATTCTTCTTCCTGGTTCCATGGCACTGCCTGTGTCAGGGTAAATGAGTCTTCGTACCAAATTTTATAGCAGAGCTAAGAAATTAGTTAAAAGAAGGAAAGAAGCAGACGGCAAAGTGGTTAACCAGAAAAGCTTCCGGTTAGCTATCCAGCGCTGGGTGTGAACTGGAAGCGTCTGGCGCAGTTTCAAGGCAGGTCAGCATTCAGAAAAGAAGGAAAGACAGAGAATACAAAATAATGGTCTTCTGCTATCCCTCTCTCTTTGCGCTGTACAATGGCTCTAGTACGCATCAATGAACACGTGCAGGAAGTTAAGTTCTTCGTGTGATGACGTTTATTCGAGCCGAGAAGTCGCAGCGAGGTCGCAACGGAAAGTGGGCGTACGGCAAGTCTGGCAGAGGCGGCACAAACTCTCGCGCAAGCAGAGCACGGGCTTTTTGTTGTCTTCCGAAGGCGCATACGCGTTGGTGCGTATGCTCCACTACAATACCCCCGGGATGAAGGGTAGCCATCCTGGCGACTCAGGGAGTAGGCACAATGATGGGGTCGTAGTAGGGCTTGAGACGGTCGACGTGTACGGTCTCGCGTCCTCGACGACGCAAATCTGGTGATTGTGTTAACGGCTCGATGATGTAATTCACCGGGGAGGTCGCGTCAATGATACGGTACGGACAATGGTACCGGGCCAGAAGTTTGGAAGATAGGCCAGGAACGTGCGGGGGCACCCAAAGCCACACAAGGGAGCCAGCACGAAATGTAGGAGCTATGCGGTGAGCGTCGTCGTGTCGAGTCTTTTGTAGACCTTGAGCCTCACTTGTCAGAGACCGAGCCAACTGACGGCAGTCTTCAGCGTATCTGGCGACTTCCGAAAGCGGGGAGCACTCAGATGCATCAGGGCGGTACGGTAGTATAGTGTCAAGGGGGTGGGAAGGTTCGCGGCCGTACAATAGAAAGAACGGAGAAAAACCGGTAGTCGCTTGCGTCGCGGTGTTATAAGCGAAGGTAACAAAGGGCAATACAGCGTCCCAGTTAGTGTGGTCGGAGGAGGTGTACATCCTCAGCATGTCACCAAGTGTGCGGTTGAACCGCTCAGTAAGACCATTTGTCTGTGGATGGTATGCGGTAGATTTCCGGTGGATAATGTTGCATTCAGCGAGGATAGCTTGGATGACCTCCGACAGGAACACTCGACCCCTATCACTGAGTAATTCCCGCGGAGCACCATGGCGTAGAATGAAGCTGCGGAGAATGAAGAGTGCAACTTCGTGGGCGGTCGCTGCCGGTAGAGCTGCAGTCTCAGCGTAGCGTGTCAGATGATCGACTCCGACAATAATCCACCGGTTTCCAGAGCTACTATATGGGAGTGGGCCATAGAGGTCTATACCCACGCGGTCGAATGGGCGAGCCGGGCACGGCAGCGGCTGTAACATGCCGGTAAGGTGCCGCGGAGGTGTTTTGTTCTGTTGGCAAGTGGTGCAAGACTGAATGTATTTCTGAACAAAACGATACATTCCTCGCCAGTAATAGCGTTGGCGCAGCCGTTCGTAGGTTTTCAGGACACCTGCGTGAGCACTTTGGGGATCTGCATGGAAATTCATGCAGATGTCAGAGCGCATATGAGTTGGGACAGCAAGGAGCCACTTCCGACCACCAGGCGTGTAGTTGCGGCGGTACAGAATGTTGTCACGTAAGGAAAAGTGGGCTGCTTGCCGGCGTACCGCTCTCGTGGAAGGGACAGAAGATGGATCGGTAAGGTAGTCGACTAACAAGGCAAGGTATGGGTCTTTACGCTGCTCCGAAAGCATGTCAGTGCTGTCGAGTGGTGACAAGGTGGTAAAAGGGGGTGACAGAGAAGCCACATCTGGTGTTATTGGCGATCGGGAAAGTGCATCGGCGTCCGCATGCTTGCGACCGGAACGATATACTACACGGATGTCGTATTCCTGCAATCGAAGTGCCCAACGGCCCAGACGTCCGGACGGGTCTTTCAAGGTGGACAGCCAACATAGAGCGTGGTGGTCTGTGACCACATCGAAAGGACGGCCGTAAAGGTACGGGCGAAACTTCGTAAGCGCCCAGATTATGGCCAAACACTCCTTCTCTGTCACGGAGTAATTCAATTCAGCCTTCTTAAGAGCGCGACTTGCATAAGCGACTACGTATTCGGTTTGGGTACCTTTCCGTTGTGCCAAAACTGCGCCAAGACCAACGCCGCTTGCATCAGTGTGAACTTCTGTGGCAGCAGTAGGGTCGTAGTGGCGAAGAATAGGTGGCGAGGTCAGCAGGCGGCACAGCTGGTGAAATGCGTCGTCACATGCAGGTGACCATGCAGATATACCTTTGCTGTTGGAAAGCAGACTAGTCAGAGGTGCAATGATGGACGCGAAGTTGCGCACGAAGCGACGAAAGTAAGAGCAAAGACCAACGAAACTTCTTAGGGCTTTCAGTGATGTGGGCATGGGGAAGTCAGCGACAGCTCGAAGCTTATCGGGGTCCGGAAGAACACCGTCTCTTGTGATGACATGTCCCAAGATGGTTAGTTTGCGGGCTGCGAAGTGGCACTTCTTGGTGTTAAGTTGTAGGCCTGCAGAAGCTAGACACGCCAGAACCTCGTGGAGACGACGAAGATGTGTCGGGAAATCAGCTGAAAAGACTACGATGTCATCTAGGTAACACAAGCAAGTTTTCCACTTGTGGGCCCGCAATATGGTATCTATCATGCGTTCAAACGTCGCAGGCGCGTTGCAGAGCCCAAATGGCATGACTTTGAACTCATACAGGCCATCTGGCGTTACAAAGGCTGTTTTAGGGCGATCACATTCAGCCATTGGCACCTGCCAATACCCAGAACGCAGATCCAAGGATGTGAAGTACTCGGCGCCTTGTAAACAGTCAAGAGCATCGTCTATTCGTGGTAGCGGGTAGACGTCTTTCTTTGTAATCTTGTTTAAGCGGCGATAGTCCACGCAAAATCGAACGGTGCCATCTTTTTTCTTTACCAGAACCACGGGTGACGACCAAGCGCTTTGAGAAGGCTGTATGACTCCACGTTTAAGCATGTCATCTACTTGCTCCGTAATGACGCGGCGCTCTTCGGCAGAAACGCGGTAAGGACGCTGTCGCAGAGGCGAATGTGAGCCGGTGTCAATAGTATGAGTGACAGTCGTGGTGCGGCCCAAAGCAGGTTTCTGAAAGTCGAAAGAAGAGCGAAACTTGTTAAGGAGAGCAACAAGTTGGCTGCGATGCGAGGGGGGAAGGTCTGCGTCAATAGCATCGTCGAAGGCTGGTGAGCTTGATGGCTCAGACGCCTGAGTGATTGCGGCAATCTGACATGGCGTTTCGTCGGGAAGAATAATATCATTGATATGGTCGACAGGTTGCACATATCCTAACGTTTCACCACGAAGCAAGCCAATGGGGTAGTTGCAGTGGTTGGTAACCAGCATTACGGTTAAACCAGACGCAATCGTAAGAACGGCAAATGGGAGCACGATGCCCTTGCGTTCAGTAAAAACAGGGGATGGCGTAAATACCACCGTGGCGTCAGGTTGCGCCACACATGAAAGGCTAATAGGGACTGAAGCTTCCGGAGGCAAGGTGATGTCGTCGTCAGCGATGAGTTTGCAGAGCAGTGGTGAATGGTCGGGCGATGGAAACTCACAATTTGGCACTAGGGACACTTCCGCACGGCAACAATCGATGATAGCTTCATGACCTGATAAGAAATCCCAACCCAGGATGAGGTCATGAGAGCAAGATGGTAGTACGAAAAATTGGACGATGTACAAAACGTCTTGGATGACGACGCGCGCCGTACACACAGACGAGGGCTGAATGCGTTGCGCGCTAGCCGTGGACAGCACGATGCCACAGAGAGATGTGGTCACTTTCTTCAGTTTGCGACAAAATTTTGCGTTCATCACAGAAACGGCGGCCCCAGTATCAATTAACGCGTGTGTGGCGACTCCCTCAACATTGACATCAACAACATTTCGCGGCGAAAATGGAGGCCTTGATAATTGCGCAGAAGTTGCAGTTCTTGCCTCTGGAACTGCACTGATTAGTTTCCCTCCTCAGGAGGTGGTCTACGACGCATAGGAGATGGTGATCGGCGACGAGGAGATGGGAAACGAGAAGTTGATGGGCGACGATCCGAGTCAGAGTGCCTCTGTTCGTATGCAGACGAGGTGGCCTGCTGCGACGCATAGGTAGGAGTTCCAAAGGAGGCGTACGCAGGTGTGGGACGGCGGCGGCAGTAGCGTGCAATGTGGCCAGCGATGCCACACGCGAAGCAGATAGGACGGTTGTCATGGGTGCGCCACTCATTAGATTGACGGAAAAAGCGAGGTGAGGGCCTGTAAACCGGTGGCGCTGCCGGAGGAGTTGGAGCCGATAAGGCGACTGGATGCGGTGGGGGCCGCGCGACCACAGCTGCGTAGCTGAGAGGTGAAGGCGGCGCAGTTGGTGCGTAGCCAGCAGTTGAGAGATCAGATGGCACCGAAGTGCACGGGTAAGAGGCCGGAACTGTAGGGAGTGCATTGCAAATTTCAGTGCGTATGGCCTGCTGCATATTCGAAGTGAGGCTTGTCGTGGGCGCGTCACTATGCGGCAGCAGGGAAAGCTGTCGGGCGACTTCCTCCCTGATGAAGTCTTTAATCTGGTTCGACAGAGTTCCTTGGTGAACGTTGCCATTGGCGAGTGCGATGGCCGAGATGGAATCTGGTGATGGAACACTCTGTCGGGCGATGGAACGCTGACGACGCAATTCATCGAAGCTCTGGCACAGGCTTACGAGGACCGCCACCGTGGTCGGGCTCTTCGCCAGCAACATCTGGAATGCGCCATCCTCGATGCCTTTGAGAATATGTCGAATTTTCTCTTCTTCAGGCATGGATGAGTTAACACGCCTGCAGAGGTCGAGCACATCCTCAATATAGCTAGTAAAGGTCTCACCAGGTTGCTGGGCTCGGTGGCGCAGACGCTGGTCAGCGCGGAGCTTGCGGACCTCTGGTCGGCCGAACGCTTCGGTCACGAGGGTCTTGAAGGTGGACCAGCTGGCGATGGCGGTTTCGCGGTTGGTGAACCATAGCTTGGCGACGTCAGCCAAGTAAAAGATGACATAGGCAAGCTTGGAGTCGTTGTCCCATTTGTTGCTGGCACTCACGCGTTCGTACAAGGAGAGCCAGTCTTCGACGTCTTGCTCACCACTGCCGCTGAAGATTGGTGGGTCCCGCTGACGGGTAGCACCGGGGCAGGTCGACGGGGCAGCCGATGGTGCTGGCTGGGCTGGGACAGGCTGGTGGGCGACTGCGTCAGTCATGTTTCGCGGTAGTCTTTCAAGCAACTTGCGAGAGCGGAGCTCCAGGTCTTCTTGGGGATCTCAGCACCCTCCACCAAATGTGATGACGTTTATTCGAGCCGAGAAGTCGCAGCGAGGTCGCAACGGAAAGTGGGCGTACGGCAAGTCTGGCAGAGGCGGCACAAACTCTCGCGCAAGCAGAGCACGGGCTTTTTGTTGTCTTCCGAAGGCGCATACGCGTTGGTGCGTATGCTCCACTACATTCGTAAGGATTTTTGATAGGTTGGTTAGTTATTTACCCATTCCTAATTACGAAAATCTTGGCCCCGTAGTCATCCGAAGCCTTTCGAAATATTCTGGCGCATGCACTATAGTACTTTTTTATGGGAAATCGGGAATATCGAATAGCAGATACAGATTCATTGATAATAATTGTCTGGTGAATCTGGTCGCATGTATCACGTGTTTCGGTGCGTTTCTCGTGTTTCATGGCAGCTGTATTTAAATATTGGGAATGTGTACAGTGACCTTTTGTGATCTCCTTGACGAATTCTCTTGTAAGCGTGGGCGTTTTCTGTGTGCAAACATTATTCGTCGCGTGCGACCACTCTTGACGTGTGAATGGAAGTGTGAACGTCGCTGTTGTGACCGGGCATCTTCGGGCGTAAATTTTAAATTGCTTTATGCTTATTAGTAAGACCTTGATGCAGGTTGCTACGTAAAAAAACGGAGTAGCCAGTGGATTACGTGGACACCAACCTTTCTTTGAACGCATTTATTAACACCTAACACTTAAAGGATACTTTGTTAATCTGTAAGTTCGCTCGGCGCTGTGGCAATTCGACCGACTCCACCATGTCTTGTGCGTGCGTGTGTGTGTGTGTGTGCGTGTGCGTGTGCGTGTGTGTGTGTGTGTGTGTGTGTGTGTGTGTGTGTGTGTGTGTGTGTGTGTGTGTGTGTGTGTGGTGTGTGTGTGTGTGTGTGTGTGTGTGTGTGTGTGACTCTTCCAGTGGAATTGGCACAGACCCTTGCCACGCAAACAAACTTCGGAATGCACGACGTGTTGGAATTTCTAGACAGGCAGACGGTCACACGCCGCCGTTGTGCCATCACGCGATTGCTAAGAGAGTGCGAGGGGAGAGGTAACAGCTGGCACCGTCGTGCCTGGCGCCGCGAGTATGGAAAAAAATGTTTAAAGGCGTAAAGGCCTGACCTCACGTATCCGACGCAGCGTGCCGACGGGCACTGACGCGCTGCGACTATACGTTGGGTCGGGCCTTTAGGCAATGCCGAGAGCCAGCCAAGTGCGTTTTGGTACACTTTCTCATGGCTGTTTCTATTTAGGACATGCGGGCGGTGGTCATGCAACAAGGTGACCATCCGGACCATTTTGGGCAGCAGCTCCGCCCAGTGGCCAACCCGGGAGCAGTCGCGGCCAGGCCTCCGTCTTTTTGCAAGATATAGGCAGCAGCCTTTCTGACACTGGGGCCAACGCCGCACGCATGTTCGTGGCCTAAATGAGCCAATAAGTCCGACACACATATATTGCCAGCTGCGCAACACTTACCGAGTGAGATCAAATAATGTTATTAGCAAGTCACAATGGCGTCTGTTTCTGGCCCAAATAAATCCCAAAATAAAAACTTATTTCCCGAAATTTCTTGCGCAAACATACCCTAAAATAAGGCAACAAAACAAAAAAAAATATCCGCGCTTATCTGAATTTTTGAAAAGTGAGTACCGATGATAAGCTTTCTGCTATACGCTGTGTTAGTCATTGAATGTGCCTTAGTAATGCTTGATAGCCTCTTATGTACTCTTGTTTTTTTTTATTTGTCTCTTCGTGCTTCAAAAAAGTGGTAAACAATTTAGAGTACTTGGTATTCTATTATGGGAGAGCATAACGCCATCCCATGGGCCTCATACTTGAAGGGCCATGTCAAGTCTGAGTGTGTTTATAAAATTGGTTAACATTTTTGTGTACCAGGTACTCTCCTATGGGAGAGCATAAAGCCGTCCCGTGCGCAACCAGAGGAGATCGCTCAAGTGTAGCGCCTACTGCTGGAGTCTCCATTACTTAGCTTAACAATATGTAAACACAATAACGGAAAAATAAAGCTGTGTGCATTGTATCATAAATCGTGGACCTGCAATTTATTCTGGTTAATAGCCTATCAATTTATTTTTGATAATCTTTCACTTTGTCTTTGCTTTGATTGATGGGTGGCTAAATTTCAAAGTTTTGGCGGTTTCGTGCCCTTTTTTTGCTTGTTCTAGTTAAGAACCTTTTGATAACCATCCTGCTCATAGCTGTTTCATTTTCTACATATTCTGTAGACGCAGGGTGGCGGTTTTTGGATGGAGGGAAATCTTGCGGCCTTAAGGTGCCTCGCCTCTAAAAAAATTGGCAGATCCCACGTACAGTGTGAATCAATGATATGCGAAGCACGAATGAGAAAGGTTGATATGTCAGTCTAAAATCAGAACAACGTTACGAGGCGGAGGTAAATTATGCCGTACTTGACTTCCATGTCATAAGTATTATGTTTGGACATGTCATTTACATTGTGATCTATTCACGGCACTCGATACCAAACTTGGTATATATGGAGCTAGCAAAACGGCCGCAAGCGTGCTTAGAGCGTGGTATGTTGTCATGTTCTTACATGACACGCGTCTTATGATTATCATTTTTCCACCAGTCATGTACCTTCGTTATGCATTGACGTCAAGTAGCACCAAATTTAGTATGTGTGAAGCTAGCGAAACTGCCTCGAGTGCATCATAAAGGGCTGAATATACTCCAATGTAACGTTGACGTGCGCGCACGCTGGGCACAGCTAAGTGACGTTAGCAAAACGCGAAACTCTATCGTCTGACGCCAAGTGACACAGGCGCTACCAGCACGACCAGCGTCCGTCGTCGCGCAACCAATGCGAAACGCGACATGCTGCAATTGGCGCCAATGCGTTACCCAGAGAGCACTGCGTCTGCCTCTTTTCAAGACGCAAGGACGCCAGGCGCGCTGACACGCGCATGCGTCAAAGCAACGCAGCACGCGCCTGTTAGTATATGGCAGGACCGCCACCTGGCATGGCAACGCCGGCGTGACCAGACGAAATGAACGCCGACGTCGAAGTGTATTGGCGCCTTCACTGTGGCTTGTAGTGATGTTCTCACATGACACGAAGCTCATGATTATCATGGTTTCACCAGTCACATACCTTCATCATCCATTGACGTAACGTCATACGAATTTTGGCATACGTGAAGCTAGCAAGACGGCTGCGAGCGCATCATCAGTGTTGCATGTGGTCATGTTATTACATGACGCGCATGTCGTGATTTTAATGTTTGAATGCGACATTTACCTTTGTCGTCTTTTTGTGTCACTTAATACCGAACATGGTACACGTGAAGCTGGCGTAACGGCCGCCAGCGCATTCTGAGCGTGGCATGTAGTCACGTTGCTACATGACACGCATCCTATGATTATCATGTTTGCACCAGTCAGATACTTTCGTCATCCATTAACGTACCGTAATAACAAATTTGGTATATGTGACGCTAGCGAAACGGCCAAGAGCGCATCATGAGCGTGGCATGTAGTCATGTTGTTACATGAAACGCATGTCATGATTTTCATGTTAGGGTCTGGCGTTTGTGTTCGCCATGCAATCATGTCATGCTATACCAGTTTTGCAACATGTCATGCGAACGAAACCACCGCAAGAGCAGCAAGACCATGAAATGTAAATCATGACATTGATGACATACATGCCATTATTTTCATGTTATGTCTGGTCAAATATGTTTCTCATACAGTCATGTTATGTCATACCAAGTTTGGTATTGGTACCATTATCCAAACGACCAAGGAAGCTAAAAGTCGTAGGCGGCTAGATAGATAGATAGATAGATAGATAGATAGATAGATAGATAGATAGATAGATAGATAGATAGATAGATAGATAGATAGATAGATAGATAGATAGATAGATAGATAGATAGATAGATAGACAGATAGATAGATAGATAGATAGATAGATAGATAGATAGATAGATAGATAGATAGATAGATAGATAGATAGATAGAATAGATAGATAGATAGATAGATAGATAGATAGATAGATAGACAGACAGACAGACAGACAGACAGACAGACAGATAGACAGATAGACAGATAGATAGATAGATAGATAGATAGATAGATAGATAGATAGATAGATAGATAGATAGATAGATAGATAGATAGATAGATAGATAGATAGATAGATAGATAGATAGATAGATAGATAGATAGATGCGCTCAATGTCACCGAAGTTTGCTAAGAAATGTTTCACATTTAAAATAAAAAGGGTGGAGGGGGTGTGCAGTATTATCGAGCGTATGCAGCGTAGTGGGTAATCTTGAACTTCATAATTACGCCCAACCGTGACAGAGGCAAGCTGTTGAGCACCGAACAAGTTAAAGGGAACTATCCATTCTGGTGAAGTAGAATAACGGCGAATAGCAACGACATCTCGTCCCCGGGGCCGTATCTCAGCATCATGGCCTCCGCGATGGTGGGCGTGCGACGGGTTTTTCTAAACACGCCATGCATTGTCTATCTCGGAGGCCATGCTTAGTATCTAAGCATTTCTTGCGTCTTGTGCGATGCGGCAGTACATCCTGCGCAATACCGTGTAGCAAGAGGCGCGTGAATTCAAATGTTCAGTCGCAGGCTCTCGTATAGACCCTAGTGGTGGAACAATATTTGGAACTTTTGAATAACGATTCGAAAAGCGGTGTATTCGATTCGGTGCTTGAATCTTATAGGGAATATTAGGTAAACCGAATACGTTTTGAGTATTTTGCAATAAGCGCGGGTGAAATAAAAAATCACAGCATATCTACGGAGTTAATGATGATAAGTGGGGTGAAGCTTCGGAGGATTTTATTGGCAAACCGTGAATCATCCACTGGCCCCGTCTGTCCGCCCGTCCATGTGTCTGCCTGTCTATCCATCTACCTATCCGGCCATCTTCCTGTACGTCTTTACTCCCGTTCTTCCATCTAGGGAACACTCTAAGTACCGCCATCCAACGGACGTTTCAAGGACTAAACAAGAGGTGACTACCTACTAATACTACATACATCAGGAACGCACGACCCATGGCTTAAGGAGCTTCGCCCCTAAATGTTCTTAGAATTTACGGTACATGCGTTTAGAAATGGGCAATAATTTAGAGCGCAAGGTACTCTGCAAAGGAAGTGCATAAAACTGTCCCATGGGTCTCACACTTGATGAGGCCGGGGCCTTCACAAACGGTTTAGAAAAAGTGAACGCATTAGAGTACTTGGTACTCTACTCTGCTAGAGCAAAAAGCCGTCGCGTCGGTCTCGCATTTCATGGGGCGTTGTAGACAAAAATTACGCCATCAGCTGTTTATAAAATATTTATTTATAGTATGAACAAAACACAAAGGTTTCATACCATTCCAGTAACAGGGAACATACACTTCGGCAAATTTATGTATCACGACCAACATCACTACATTACAGTGAAAACATTTGCTCTAATATACATGATATTGTTGGCATTCATGTACACAAGACCACAATGCGATATCACGATCCCATAATGAAACGATAGCACAGATGCAATGAAACACAATTTGTAAAAAATGAAATTAAATATAACAACTAAATGGGCACTGCTTGGCACCAAGTTGGTCGAAAGATCAGTTTTATCCTTTCGTGTTCCACCTTGACGAAAGGGAACGACCAATGCCGCCGAAACTTGTGCTACCCGAGGAAGAAAAGCTCCTCAGAGAGGAACGCGGGGATCTCCCGTCTCATTATCCCTAGTATCGGCCACAAAGCACGCTGGCGGCAATTGGCAGCTACCGCCTCACGTCGGTTTCCTCAAAGGCTGAAAAGCCCCGCAACTACTAATAGTTAATAATATTAATGTCATAAACATAGTCGTAGCATTACACCTATATTTGCACGCACTAAGATTTACAAGTATTCATTTTTCCCGAGAACTGTCTCTGATTGGAATGCTCTGCCCCATGATTCCCTATGCTCGACACGCCGAGATGAAACTATACCTATTTCTTGTCGCTTAAGTCTGCTTCTTTGCCTGTATTTGTCCCTTGTTTTTCACGAATTTTTAATGTACATGAATTTTGTTCTGCAGTGAATGTATACTGCAGCGGAAGTGTATGTATGTAGAAGAATTTTGAACTGTATTGCCCTCTCCTGCATGGACCATACTTGGTCCGCAGTATGTGATAAATAAATAAATAAATAAATAGACCGGCAAAGCGGCCACGCGAAATCGGCCGTTGGACACGAAAATTCACACACCCTGTCCCTGAAAACGAGCATTAACCGCACGCCAAAAGAGGCAGAAAACCACACATTCAATAGTCGCATGTCGATTGGTCTCTACCACGACGAAGTTGAAGGCAAGTGAAAGTGCGAACCACCTGCCATCGCTGCAACCGATGTCGCGTGACGAGCAAGCCCCAGCCCAACCTCAACACAAAGTCTCTGAGATGCCCTGGCAACATTGCGGCAGTTTTTCGTTCCCAAGCACAGTTCATTACAGATTGACGATGCTGGGGCACCAAGGGCCGTAGAAGGGTGGCCATTGTGTCAACCACTTCAGAATCGGCCACCACCATCTCTGGGCACGTAGCTTCCAAACGCTGGTGAAATGCCAGAAGGGATCGATACAAAGATGGTAATTCAGTTGATTAGGGACCTTGGTTTATTTGGCTATCCGGCAAGAAGACAAGTAGTGATGGCCCCAGATTGTAGCGAGCCAGTGTCTGAGCGGGCATGCCATCATTGCTTAGTAATCGTAATAGAGTGCGGAGGCACAATGTAGAAGCCGTGACGAAAACGTCGGGGAATGCAAAACAACCTTGATATCGCGGTTGAGCTAGCGCTGGACAAGATAAATATTCTGTGCCACTAGAACAAAAAAAAATGAACTGATGCAGCTTTGCACTTTCCCGCATACGTGGAGTGGTGGTTTAACAAAATGGCAAAGGTACCAAAATTTCCCTAGGTACACCGTTTGAGTTAAGTATCGGAGTTTCATGAGGGGGAATTCGAAGTACCTGGCTGCTTTTATATCACTTTGAAGAGTTTGTACAACGAATGACCAGATGCTATCCTGTACACCAAATGCAGTGAAAGTAACTCCGAGTATTGCAATTTTAGGAGACCACTGAAAAGGCGACGTGATGTCGACGCGACCGCTGGGGTTGCCAATAAAAAAATATTGGCGGTTGGAAAAGTTTAACCATGCACCAAAGATAATGCCGAAATCCTGGAAAGTATCAAGAGCATGCTGCAGCTACTGTTCATTAGGTACATATAGAGTAATGTCATCTGCATATGCAGTGACCTTTACTTGAGTGTTATCGGCTAGATGTAAGCAACGAATCTGTGGGTGACGTTCAACAGCCCTTAGGAAAGGTTCGATTGCAAGGATAGATAAACACTGGGGAGAGGGGACCGACCCTCTTGGTGGGCCCCACGCGTGACTCCAAATGCGTGACTCTGACGGGAATTTAAGTAAAGGGTACTTTCTGAATTAGTGCACATCACGTGGATGAGGTCGATGAACTTATTCGGGAATCCAAATGCATGTAAAACATTTATTATGTAGCAATGTTCTATGAAATCAAAAGCTTTTTCCTGATCTAAGGAAACCAACAGTCCTCTCGCACATCGGTTAGTGGTATATTGGATGATGTCACGCGTTAACCACGTATGGGTGTGTACTTCTCGGCCCGGGACCGAACAGACCTGGTGGGGAGCGATTAATGTTGCAAGAGATGGACTGATTCGGTGCACCAAGATGTTGGCCAAGAGCTTGTAATCTACATCGAGCAGGGTATTAGGGCGCCACTCTTCTGGTCGCGTGGACATTTGGTCTTTCTTGGGAGCTAGTGTTATGCGGCTTTGTGGAAAGAGGTTGGAAGGGTAATATCTCGGAAACACTTGCGAATGACGTGTGACATAGCTAGACCACTGATAGGCCAGAACTGTACATAAAACTCTGCAGGGAGTACGTCAGACCCTGGAGCCGATCCCTCAATAATTGCGTCTAATCCGCCCTTTATTTCGTTATCGAATGGCGGTGATCGCAGAACATTACTTGACATGTTGGAATCATGAGGTAAATCTTTTAGCAGTGGATGCGAAGAAACGAATCCTGGGTAACATACATTAGCAATAGATTGAGCCAATACTGAAAGTGTTGAGTGAATGCCTGATCATCGCGCGTATCCGCAGCAGCTGGCGCAGGAGAGTTCAGCGAGTGGGCAGGCGAGCTTGGTGGACGAAGCAGAGCTCTGCGTACATGCTTTAGCACCTCAGGGTGTGCACACGGTGGACGTCTACAGCGCCAAGCTGCAGCCGAGAGCGAAGAAGCGCGCATAATATTTATCTTTTATTTATTTACAGTACCTTACAGAGCCCTCGAGGGGCATTGTGCGAGGGGGGTGGTACAGATAATATGTTAAAAATATATATATACATATATTTATGCGTATATATATTTTTGTATATACATAAATATATATACAATATTGAATATAATCGAAAATGCAGTTCAACTTATGAACGTGCAAGCAAAATACATAACAGAAAAGTGAGTTACAGTATGTGAAGGTGAAATAAAAAAAAATATTATGAGAGTAACTACAACCTAGCAATAGTGCAAAAACATCGGCAACAGTCCTATAAGCACTGATGATTACGAAGATGCGATAGAGCAGTTTTTGGTGCATAAGTACTTTTTAAGAGTATGACAGAACTTTGTGTGGTCTTGTTCTGACGCAAGATCATCTGGCAAATCATTCCACAAAAGAATAGCTCGTGGAAGAGCCGACTGGTTGAAAGCGTTAGTATTGCCGTACATGCGTGATAAGCTGAAGGTGTTATGTTGTCTGCTCGAAGTTCGATGTGCTAGATTAAGGTGAACCGATGGCATCATGCTGGTTTGGATGAGTTTGTGAAATAGTGATAAGAGTGAGATCTCACGGCGAATTTTCAGTGGCTCAAGTGCAAGGCTCTGTGAATTCTGTGTTACGCTGGACGGGTAGGTGGGATTACGCACTATGAATCGACTAGCTCTATTCTGTATACATTCTAACTTATCTATGAGGTATTGTTGATTTGGTGACCAAATGGAGGATGCGAACTTCAATTGAGGACGGATTAGAGCAAGATAAGCCAGTTTGGGCACATCGGAGGGAGCACTGTATAGATTTTGGCCCAAAAAACCTAATGATCTTGATGTGTTGGCACAGATACCAGTGATATGTGTGGACCACGAAAGTGTAGAAGTTAAGTGTATGCCTAGGTATTTGTAATGATCAGTGCGTTCTACAATGGTATAATCAGTTATGTATTGGCTATTAAAGTTATCACGTTTGCGACTAAAGGTGATTAGTTTGCATTTGGAAACATTAAGTGTCATGCGCCATGTTTTGCACCACTCAATTATATGCTCAAGGTCTTTTTGAAGAGTTAGATGATCGCTATTGTTGCGGACGGGACGATAGATAATGCTGTCATCGGCAAATATACGCATACATGAGGACAAGTTGTCAGGCAGGTAATTAATGTAGATGAGGAAAAGTAAGGGACCAAGAACACTGCCCTGTGGTACACCAGAGGAAACGTAACAAAGTGATGAAGAGTGATTGTTGGCGATAGTGAATTGTTGGCGGTTAGTTAGGAAGTTTCTGAGCCATGTTAGCATGAGTGAATCAAGTTTTAGTGATGACAGTTTTTATATCAAGCGACAATGAGCAACACGATCGAATGCCTTTGCAAAATCAAGAAAGAAACTATCTGTCTGTAGATTACTGTTTACGTTAGAATGTAGGTCGGTGGTGAACTCAAACAGTTGAGTCTCGTAAGAACGACCCTTTTGGAACCCGTGATGGTTAGAGAAAAAGAAATTGTTAGATTCTAGATGCGCATAAATGTTAGAAGCTATGATACGCTCAAGCATCTTGCAACATATGCACGTCAAGGAAATGGGGCGATAATTTCCAGGTGAACTTTTACTACCACTTTTATGGACTGGCACTACCTTCGCTATCTTATCCCGGCGGCGGCGGCTGCATTTCCGATGGAGGCGGAAATGTTGTAGGCCCGTGTGCTCAGATTTGGGTGCACGTTAAAGAACCCCAGGTGGTCTAAATTTCCGAAGCCCTCCACTACGGCGTCTCTCATAATCATATTGTGGTTTTGGGACGTTAAACAACACATATCAATCAATCAATTACGTTCGCTATCTTCCAGTCAGAAGGCAACATTCCTGTAGTGAGCGACTGCCGAAAAACGTGAAACAGGATAGTGCCAGACACATAAACAGTGTTATTTAAAATTTTTGAATTGATATCGTCAATACCAGAAGCTGATGACCTCTTCAGATTTTCAATAAATTAAACTATGCCTTCAATTGTGATATATTTTAACTATGCCTTCATTCAGTGTCGGCAAAAGGAGTGTTATTTGCATCGTGTAATGAAATGAAGTTATCGTCGCGATCAGGACTTATTACTTTCCAGAAGTTTTTCGGATTATGTTTTAGGAGTGAACGCGAATCCTGGGAATAGTATTTATTTTTCGCAGTTGTAATTTCGTGGCAATATTTTTTAGGCATTCCTCGTATCTATCCCAACACGTGTGTGAACATGAACTTTTTGCATACCGATAAAGCCGCTTCTTTTTGTTTCTAAGTCTGCGCAAAGACTTGTTGAACCATGGATTGGTTTATTTATTCGTAATCATTATCAACGGCACGTGTTTTTATATTAGGGCTGAAATCTCATTCTTGAAAATGAACCCAGTCATCCTAAACTGAGTGACTGTAAAAAGAAGGCAGTAGCACATTGTCAACGAAAGACTCAAGTTTCCTGTTAATGGCTTCATAATCAGGTTTATTATAATCTCTAATTTTCTTTGATTCGATTCCTGCAAAACGTGGCAAGATAGAAAGATCAACTTGCAGCAGTTTGGGGTCACTAAAGCCATTCAAATAGTTTATGTGGTCTATAGTTTCAGGTGAAGTTGTAAGAACGAGGTCAAGTGTATTTGAACCGCGAGTTGAATAAGTGGTACCCTGAGCCGAATGAAAGTCTAAAGTGAAGTTAATGAAGTCAGTTGAGTATTTACAAGAAGATTACAGCTGCTCCCAGTCAATAAATGGTAGATTAAAATTGCCAAATATATAAACGATGCGAGCCTAACACATTTCGATGGCAGAATTAATGCTGCTGCGCAACTCTTCTAAGAAAGAATGATGACAATCGGGAGGACGATAACAGCTGCCAAGCAACATCCTTGTGGAATGAATTGTGCAAACTACCATATAATTTCAATCTTATAATGGGAAGTGACGACATAAGACGTGATGATTTTTTAACAGCTATAAGAACACCACCACCCCTTCTGTCTGGACGATCGCTTCGATAGATGTTGTATCTGTTAGCATGCGTAAAAATCTCATTGCCATTGCATGTCAGCGTTAAGCCATGTCTCAGTGAAGACAAGAATATCAGAAAGGCTATCATCGATATAAGATGAGACTATCTCACGTTTGAATAAGATACTTCTAATGTTAGTGAATGATAATGTTACAAACTGATACTCATACTGATACAAAAACGTTGGTACCATTCAACGAGCTCCCCTTGCCATGCCCGCATTACAGGGGAAGGACCAGGATCACGGCTGACAATGCGTATTTTCTGTATTAACAATGACGCATTTTTGGAAATACGGGCGCGAAGTCCTCTGCCCGACGTACTCCAATGATGACGCCTCTGCTCTTTGAGGCGATCCCAATCAGCTATATCCGCCCCAATGAGCGATGCACGTAACATTCGAGACAATTTTTCAGTAGACTGAGAGTCATGGAGGACGCGGCAATCGAGACACCATGGTCTGTGAATCGTTGGCGTCCCCTCTGGCAAATGGAAAGAGAACATAACCGGGCGATGGTCGCTAATGTACACTGGTGTCGATTGCAATGGCATTACCCCGTTGTCGTGATCGTAGGTAATGAGACCGGGGGATGCATACACGTGATCAATTCGGCAGCTCGACGCTGCTCGACGACAAGTATAGGCATAATTGCTGCCATGCGCACTTTCAGGAATGTCACTCAATGTCAATTGCTGCACTAGACGTCAGAGTTCTGTGGCATTGCACTTTGACCGGTCGCGACCCGGACCTCGAACGTTTGCGCGTGAGTCTAAGACACAACTCAATTTCCCTAAAAGTTCCACTGGTTGAGAATTTTAAAGGAATGCATCTATAGATTGGAAGAGCGCATTATAGTTCACGGGTGACACTGGGGCACACACGCCAACAAATCTTATTCTTAACGAAAAAAGGTGCAGTCGAACGCCAGCACGCGTCCGAAAGCATCGAATGAACATAAAACTTTATTACAAATAGTTTTTTCCGGTGAAGGTGGAGCCCTCAGTCCAGGGCTCCTGTGGCCTTTGCCATCTTGCAAGCTCTGTCGATCAGCTTGAGCTGTTCTTCAGGCTTAGAGCAGGACAGCGCAGCCTCGCACTGCTCCGGTGTTGGTGTACAGTTTCTTGGCACTACATGTGTGTGTTGGCAGGCTCGTGTCACGTGGTAAGGTGTAGAGTGTTCTCGGTAAACGGGCATTTGTTGGCGTACATTCTCGGATAGACTTTACTCAGAAGACTGAGATTGGGGTACGTATTAGTCTGCAGCTGTCTCCAGGAAACCGACTACTCTCTGTTGAGGTCTTTGTGGGGAGGGGGGCATATACTCATCAGGGCTCTCTGGTGTTCTAAAATTGCTCCATAGCGTCTAGTAACTGTGGCTGGTTCCTCGGCGTTGTGCACCCCCCGGTCGGCGAATTCTCGGGCAATGGCGTCGGCACGCTGGTTCCCTGTCACAGTTTCATGGCCTTATGTCCACGTAATGGAACAGCTCGAGAAGTTGATTTTTCTTCCCTTGAGTATGCGGTTGGCAGCACTGGATATACGTTCACTGCTGTACCGTCGACACGCTTCTTGCGAGTCAGTAACTATTTCTGTAGTAGACTCTTCGCTCTGGTGTGTGATGGCGATCGCTTCTTTCTCAGCCTTGAGGATGTTGTTGCTTTTGATCTAAGCGCTGTTGACTTCCCTAAGTTGGTGATCAACAACGCTTACAACTGTCCCGGAGTGCTCTCTGTATGTGGTCGCGTTAACGTACAATACGTCGGTTCTCGCCTTGAAATTTTTTTATTGTGCTTCTGATCTGGCTTTTCTTCGAGCCTTGTGGATTTCTGGATGCATGTTTCGAGGTATCGGGCTGACTTCAATGATCTGGCGAATGTCCTTTGGTATGCTCGCCGTGTTATTGATTTCTCCGCAAGCATCCCTCATGCCCAATGTCTGAAACATGTACCTGCCCGTAGCAGTCAACAGTAATCTCATTTTCTGCACAATAAGATGCGCCTCGATGTGTTCTTGAACTGTGTTGTTTATCCCGAGTTTAAGGAATTTCTCTGTCGAGGTGCTGACAGGTAGACCAAGAGCGCACTTGTAGGCTTTTCTGAGGATTGCCTCTAATTGTTCTTTTTCCTGTGTGAGAGGTGTTTGGTAGGGGACACTGCATACAATCCTACTGACCACGAGGGCCTGTACAAGCCTACAAGTTTCCTCCTCCTTCACACCCCATCTTTTGTTAGAGACTCTGGTGATTATCCTCGTGATTTGCGCTGTAGTGTTTGGCAGCTCTCTGATGGTGTGGTCTATATGACAGTTGCTTCGTATCCACATGCCGAGAATATTAATTCGGGACACTTCTGGAATCTCCTTCCCCCGATATAGACGTCTATGGAGTTTTGAAGATCGTATCCATGTCTGTAGACTCTCAGGACTTCTGATTTCTCCGGAGTGCAGACGAGGCCACATTGACGCACGTAGTCGTGAACTGTATCAGCTGCGCGTTGCTGAAGATCTTGTTTTTGGCCTAGAGATCCTCTTGGCCTAGAGATACTTTGGCCTAGAGATCCAGTCTGTAACATCGTCAGCGTAGATGGCATGTCTGAGTCCTTCAATGTTTTCAAGGTTCCGAGCTAAGCCGATCATAACGATGCTGAACAGCATCGGCGATATCATAGAACCTTGGGGTGTTCATTTTGTGGGCGTATCAAACGTATCAGTTCGGATGCCTCCTATACCAATTGTGGCGGTTCTGTTACTGAGAAAAGCTTTGATGTAGTTGTGTATTCGCTTTCCACAACATAATTTGCTAATTCCCTCTAGCACAGCCTTATGACTGACATTGTCGAAAGCAGCCTTAGGATCCAGTGCAAGTAGTACGTTTTCGCCATATTTTGGGACATCGGTAAGCACCTCCTCCTTGATTTGTAGGAGGACGTCCTTGTGTTGAGAGGCATTTTCGGAAGCCAAACATGGTGTGCGGCATGAGTTCGGTGTCTTCCAGGTAGGTCTCCAGCCTCTGAAGCACGATTCTCTCGTATACTTTTCCTAAACATGAAGTCAACAAAATGGGTCTTAAATTTTCCAAGCTTGAAGCCTTTCCAGACTTTGGAATCATTATTATTTCCGCGTGTTTTCAGTCGTTTGGAACGGTACTCTCTTCCCAATGTTTGTTGACGAATTCTGTAAACCTTGTGATAGATTTGTCATCGAGGTTCCGTATCATAGCGTTGCTGATGCCATCCTTTCCTGGCGTAGTGTTATTTGTTGCCGACAGCATAGCATGTAGAACTTCTGTGGTAATGGGTTCGTCCAGAACGGGATTAGCTACACCAGTGTATGCCAGGCTGCAGTCAGTATTCGTTGTATCACCAATATAGCGCAGCTTTATGTGTTCTAGCAGTTCCCGGTCTTTGCCTTTGAATCGGTGTGCAATTTTTGAGTCGTCTTACGAGTTTCTGTCTTGGCTGTGGTTGGGTCTATGAGGGCCCTCCGCAAGGCCCATGTCCTTTTCCAACCTAGTGTACTTGGTAGCTCGTTGCATTTTTGGTCACAGTTGTGCCTTGACAGCTCCGTCGCATACTCTTCCGCTTGCCTGGTGACTGCGGTAATACTAAGTCTCAGTTTGCGGTTGTGTTTCTGCCGCTTCCATCTTCTTAACAGGCCCCGGCGGGCGTCCCAGAGGTGTAGGAGATGCTTGTCCACCTTGGGCGTGTTTGTAGATAGGGTAACTTCTCGGGTTAATTGTTTCCAGTCTGCCTTAATTCCCGGGACTACACTCTCAATGTCCACAATTTCTTTATCCTCGAATTCTGCCCTAGTTTTTCTAAGAGAGAGAGGGAATTAACTTTATAAAGGTCTGAGCCAGCCCGGTGGCTCCGCCCATGTGGGGACTGGGAGTCGGAGCTCGCCAGCCACCTTTTGGGCCTTCTGGACGGCCTGGTGTTGAAGGGCCCTGTCGGGGCTCCTGAGGTGGTTGAACCAGTCGTCCTCGGTGGCAGGGGACCCGAAGCTAGCGTTTAGCACGGGACACTGCCACAGCATGTGACTTAAATCGCACCTTGAATTTTGGCATTTGGGGCATTCTGGCCATATATCTGGAAGGTATTTGCTGCAGATATAGGGGCTGGGGTAACTGTGCGTTTGCAGCAGTCGAAGCGTTAATTGTTGTGCTTTATTTAGTGCTGAGTGAGGTGAGGGGAATTCCTTTCTAAATAACTTATAGTGCGAGCAAATTTCATGATATGATAGGAGCGGCTCCCGGTGCGTGTTGGTGTCCCCGGCCAGTGAGCCGGACCGCGACCCCCCGCGGCACGTAAGATCACGCGCGAGGTTATGGGCCAGCTCATTACCGTTGGGGACCCCTGGTTGAACGTTGATCCCTTCATGACCAGGGAACCAGTGGATATGCTTGTCTACAGTTATCTGAACAGATGTTAGAACTCTTAATGCCGCCTGGCAAACTGTACCGCGGTGGTATGCCAGTGCAGCGGGTTTAGAGTCGGTAAATATTGTGTCGCGCTGAGGGAGTGCTAGAGCAAGGGCAATGGCCACTTGTTCAGCCTCGCAGGCTTTCTGAGTTTTTACGGTAAGAGCATTAAGAGCTTTTCCGTCTGGGGCGACCGCTACAGCTGCGAAGTAGGGTTTGTCCACGTATTTAGCGGCGTCTACTAAAACCACGTCTGTCGCGTGTAGGTTGGCCGCTTTTAGTAAGGATTGAGCTCGTGCCCTTCTTCGAGCCTGATTGTGCACCGGGTGCATGTTCCTGGGGAAGGGTAGCACTGTGATTTTAGCGTGAAGGTGTTGCGGTAATGATTCTGCTTCGTTCACTTGAGTTGGGATAGGAAGACCTATGTGTGAGAGGAGTTCCTGACCGGCAGCTGTCGAAGACAGGCGCATGAGTTGGGACATTCTTTGTGCTTCGATGATTTCTTGGAACGTGTTATGTACCCCAAGCGATAGCAGGCGCTGCGTGCTTGTGGACATGGGTAGACCAAGTACTCGTTTTGTGCATTTTCGGATGAGGTTGTCTACTTTAGTTTCGTCGCCTTTGCTCCACGGGTGAGCGCAGGCAACGTAGTGAACGTGGCACATTAAGAACGCATGAAAGATGCGTAGTAAGCTTTCTTCTGTGAGTCCTGCGTGTCTATTAGCGACGCGTCGGACGAGGTGCATGACTGCCTCAGCTTTTTTGCTGAGATGTGTGATGGTTAAGTCGTTTTTGCCATTCTCCTGTAGGGTAACGCCCAGAATTCGAACCGACGACACTATCGGGATAACCGAGCCATCCATTGTGGAGAGGTGTATGGTAGGTTCGGCTTTGGTGCGGCCGTACTGTGGTGGCAGAAGCAGCAACTCGGACTTGATGCCGATAGTCTAAGGCCCGTGGGCTTTAAAAATGTTTGTACTGCAGTGACTGCTTCCTGAAGGCTCGCTTCGATTTGTCCATCGCTCCCTCCAGTACGCCAAATAGTAATATCGTCGGCGTAGAGCGCGTGTTCTACACCTTCTATGTGTCGAAGCTTTTGCGAAAGTTGCCTGAGGGCTAAATTGAAAAGAAACGGTGAGAGCACCGACCCTTGCGGGGTGCCGCGCGGGCCTAGGTTGTAGGTGTGTGACTTGAGATCCCCAACTTTAAGTGTGGCCGTTCTGGCTCTTAGGAAAGAGCGGACGTATTCGTAGAAACGGCGGCCTAAGCCTGCCTCCTGAATCTCGTGTAGTATATGAGCGTGGCTTATGGTATCAAAAGCTTTCTCTAAGTCAAGAGCTAGGATTGCTCGGAGGTCTTTGCTCCTTACTTTAAGTAACGTCTCCTGCAGCATGAGAAGTACATCCTGCGTGGCCATAGCCGGCCTGAACCCTACTTGATTGAATGGGAAGAGGTGTTTTCGCTCTGAATATTGTGTGACTCGACGGAGAATGACGTGCTCCATGACCTTACCCACACAGGATGTGAGGGAGATGGGTCGTAGAGAGTCGAGTTCCAGGGGTTTGTTCGGCTTGGGAATGAGTATGACGGTCACGGCCCTCCATTCTGGCGGGACGCTCCCTTGCTCCCAAACCTCATTCATGTGGGTGGCTAGTGATTCAATGTCATGGTCAGCCAGGTTGCGGAGTAGCTTGTTGGTGACTCCGTCAGGACCCGGGGCTGACTTAGTATTGAGCTCTGCTATTACCGCGCGTATTTCAGCGCTAGTTATAGCATGCTCAAATGGGTCGTCTGCGGCCCCCGCGTAAGGTGGATAGTCTTCATGTGAGGTAGGTTCTGTGCATAGATACCGGGCTGCTGTAGCATCTAAAATCTGCGCGTCGGTAAGTTGCTGTCCTCGCGCTTTGTGTAACAGTCTATCTAAAGTTAGTCGTTGCTCTGACTTGGTGGGCTTGTCGCCGAGCAGATGCCTGAGAAGGTCCCATTTTAGACCCTTTCTCATGCGTGCGTCAAGCGAATTACACACCTCATTCCACTGATTGCGTGCTAGTGTGTGACTGTACTCTTCGAGTTTTTCTAAAAGCATCCCAGTCTGTAAGTCGAGCCAGGCCATGTCGTTTCTTAACCGGGAGGGTTTCTATCTTGGATACGCAAAATGCAGTGGTCACTGCCAAGCGTTTCCCCGCCGTTTCCCCATCGGGCCTTCCTGACACCTTTAACGAACGCGAAGTCTGGGCACGTATCTCGGTTGATACTATTCCCCACTCACGTTGGTTGAGTGTGGTCTGTAATGAGACTTAGTCTTCTGCGATCAGCTTCTCTGGCCAAATCCCTGTCTTTCTGAGTTTCCTTGACATATCCCCAGCTCTTGTGCCACGCATTAAAGTCTCCAAGGATGACAAGACCCTTTTTGCCTGCTGCTTGTTCTGCCTTGCGCAGAAGAGAGCTGAAGTTGGTTTTCCGCTGGCTTGGTGGGCTGTAGATATTGAGGAGAAATATGCTTTCGTCGGTTCTTTGTTTCGTTATGATTTCAATAAGAACATGGTCAATGTCTGTTGCATCGATTTCACGTCTAATTGTGGTGACTGCTTTTGCAACCAAAGTAGCGACCTTACTTTGGCCGAGACCCTCATAAACCAAAAAGCCGGTGAGTTTCGGTGAGAAGCCGGTTTCCTGGAGGGCGATGATGTCTGGTGGAGTTGAGCATTTATTGATGTATTGATTCAAAAGACCTTGCTTTCGACGGATTCCGTGACAGTTCCACTGCCATATTTCGAGGGTTTCCAGCTTGACCGAGAATTTACGGCTGCTCGCCATACTCGGGTGATGGCCGAGCGTAGGGTTTGCCTCTGGATTTCATGGCCGTATGTTGCACCAGACGTTCTCTATCCTTGCGCGCCTCATCTTGGATGTTATAGATGAGGTTGCTAAGATTTGCTAGGGCATTTTTATGGCAGCCATGGTAGTTGTGAATTCCTGGCACTCTACGGTGGCTGTCAGCGTTAAGTATCATTGGGGGGTTAGCATTGGTCTGTCCTGTTCTCAGGGCCTTCAGTTCATCTATGAGATCATTTGGTTTCTGCCGGAGTTCAGCGTTTTTTGCCCAGAGTGTCTGAATAGTCTGCCTTCATTCTTTTACTTCGTCGTTAGGTGGCGCACTGCCATTCTTACCGACCATTACTGTCTGTGTATTTGTGTTGTTTGGAGCAGTGGGGGAGGCAGAGAAAAAAGGTGCTTGCCTGCTCACCGTACTGTCGTCTTCCTTCCTGGTGACGGGTTTCTTCTGCTGCTTTTTCTTGTTTTCTGGAGCCTGGCGGGTCCTGGACGCCGATTTCGACCATGACCGTGGTTTTGATAATGATCGGGACCTGGGTGGTGAGCTTTCATCCCTGCTGAACCAGCGTTTCCGCGCCTGGCCGCGTCCATCGGCGCCTTGTGTTCCGGCGGCCATCTGCTCTTTTGTTCTTGGTCGTGGGCTTCTCGGTCTCCTGAGGCGTTCCTTGCATTCCTTTGCTCGCGTATGGTGCGCTTCCTTGCATAGCGTGCACGGGGGCTCACAGGTGTGTCTGTCCTCTATGACTGGCTCGGTGCAGTTTGAGCAGACAACAGCTTCTGAGGTTGGGTATACGTCTGCCCTATGTCCAGGCGTGAATCATATATAGCAAGCTTGCTGCGATGATCGATAGAGGTAGCAACGTGTCTCACCACCGTTAGTAGTAAACATAGCGCGGGACGATCTTGCCCTCGAAAGTAATGACGGAACTTTGGGATTTTCCAAGCATTCTTGCATAAAGTATTTTCACTCCTTGGGTACACACCCAAAGATGGGCTAGTGATTCGGTTGGCATGGTCCCGGCATCCAGTCCGTGAATCACACCATTGCACGAGTTGTCTGGCGCGGCTACGTAAGCCATTACTGCATAGTCTTTTGCACCAAAACGTAGACTTCGAAGGCTCTGCACAATGTTGGTGGTCTCCATGCTTGGCGTGCTGATTATGGCGATGTAAGATCCATTGCGCAGCCGTATAAGTAGGTTGCCTACGTTGCAGATGTCTGGGTTACCACTTGCCATAGTTATAGCGCGCGCCATCTGATGCGCGCCTAATTGACTGGTGTTGAGCCCATCCCTCGGTCTAATGATTACCTTGCTTGAAATCGGTTTTCGGCAGTGGGGGCAGTTTTTCTTATGGAAGAGGATTCCCTTTCTGTTAAAGTTGGCTCGACGCTGATTTGTCTACCGCTTCGGCCCCGGTCTCCGGAACGGTGATCAGCCTTGAGTTGTGCTACGTTGCAGTCAACCTACCCCCCCGTTGACAAAAGGCTTCTTTTGCGAGACGCTGGTAGCATTTTCTCCACCTTGAGTTTTTTCTTCGATCGATGTCATGGTTCCGGTTGACGCAGCCGCGTCGTCATCAGCCATTCTCGACAGTTGCGCAGAACCACGAGTAGCGTTTCGTTGGGCCAAGGGCCCGACCACGCTTAGGCTTAGAGCAGCGGTCTTCACCTTGGATCTTCAAACGAGCAGACTTTCAGGAAATATGGACTTACGGTTCAAAACCGGATACCCACCGACTACGCTTGATTAGTAGAAGATGATCTAGTACTTCTAAGGTGGCAGGCGATGAGGTTTTCTGGGTGAGATGAGGCGTCGAGGCAGGGAGCTCATGCGAAGCACCTTTGCCTTCGACTGGCCACCTAGCGTCGTCCTCCCGAAAAGCATCGACAGGAAACATGATGGCCACGTAAAAGACCTCGGCTTAAGAATAATGACTCTGACGCCAGTCAAACGCGTGCTAGGCGTACGAAAAGAAAATATCAATATTAAACACGCGCTTAAAAGCGAGTACATCAGAAAGCATGAAAAAATTTGTTTCTTGCAGAACAGCAAATCACAGTGCACTGAACACGCGAAAGCAAATACCTCAGCCTGTATTCGTGAAGTGCGGAAACCTTGAACGGTAAATGTAATAACTTTAAGAGCAAGATCTATGGGGAAAATCAAAACGTAATATAGGATCACGCAAATGCAATGTTACCTTTAGCAGGTGCGGGAGCCGGTGCCCAGTGAATGGCTGAGCCATTTTTTTTTTGCGGCCAGGCGATCCACCGGAGGCTCGGGGCTTCCTGGATCGCGTCGAAGTGCGCAGGAGACTCCTGTCTCTGGTGGGGGCTTCTAAGTCACGAGTAGTTATCCGGTGGCGTTTGGCGTCCGGGTTTTTGAGCGAGGATGGTACAAAGGCGTCTTCATTCACCTGGCTAATGTCAGTGGGGCTGGTGTCTTCGTCGATTTGTAGGGGCGCCTCACTCGTGGTGCTGTTGGAGTCCTCGTACATGCAGGCGTCGTCGTCCTGAGATGTAGACTCCTCGATGACACCTGAGCTTGTGGTCGACTGAGCAGCCACTCGAGGAGCATCAAATGCAATATTTTCATTTGAGCCACCTTCCTCCCGAGGTGCCACGTCTGGCGAGCGCTTGGCCTGCAATTCCTCGGAAATGGCAACAGGACGCGGGGAACTTGAGTTTTCAGGATCTGCAGGAATTACCACGTCCGGAATCGTTGAGCACGCACTGGACGTCTGATGCGGCGTCGCGATTGGCACACCATTGTCGTGGTCGGTTACCGCGGCTCACGTTGGCGAATCGTCGCACCTGTTCTTAGACGGCGTTCCTGGTTAAAGTGGAGGGATATCCTTGGATACCCTCCACTTGGATAAGGAAATCCTTAGATAAGGTACTCGGCTGCTGACCCCCAGCCGAGTACCTTATCCCGGCTGCTGCGGCTGCAATTCCGATGGAGTCGCAAATGTTGTAGGCCCATGTGCTCAAGTTTTGGTGCACGTTAAAAACCCCAGGTGGTCGAAATTTCCGGAGCCCTCCACTACGGCATTTCTCATAATCAGATGATGGTTTTAGGACGTTAAACCCCAATATCAATCAATCAATAAATAAATAAATCAGTTCTTGCGAAAGTGCCCACTGCCTCCACATCGACGGCACACTTGCTGGATGCCTTTATATCACAGATCACACAATAGCCCGTGACACTGAGGTAGTTGGAACCGGTGACAAAGCCCTGATTTCCGTTTGGACGTATCGCGTTCCAGTGGTCATGGTTCGGCGCGATCCCATGAGTCCTCTGGTGATGTGCAACACCTTCCCGTTGGGGGACAGTGCTTGTGCGAGGACTTCGCTGGTGACGCGGCATGGCAGGAACAGGATAGTTACCTGGGTGGCTTGGGGTCCTAGACGTACGATGGTGACGTGCTCTCCTTGGATGGTGAGGTGCGTTGTGTCCAGGATTTGAGCCAGGGTGGCTTCGCTGTTCACGGTGAATTGATAATTTCTGCCTCGAAAGTGCTGGGCACAGTAAATTTCTTCCATTCCTACTATTGAAGACGTCGCGTCAACGACGTCTTCGGGACTTGCCCCCTCAGGGACGACGACATCGAAGGCTAACGCCTTCTTGGGTGGCTGGCTTGCCATAATGGGCTCCCACCAGGCTAAGGACGCCCTGAAACTTGCTGTTCTTAAGCGACTGCTACCACTATGGAGCTATGATACGTGACTAACCGCAAAGCGAAGTAATCACTTCATTGATTACGACACCACCTCTGCGCAGAGATCAGTGTTTAACGATCACTTGTTACCAATGCTGTGCCTATACGTAATCACTCATCGTCTAATACTGGCTAGCCACTGTTATAGTAGCGACGGCTTGGTCCGTTCCCGCGGCCCACTTGAGTTCCCTACCTTCTTTTAGTCTTTCTTAGTTTGAGGAAACATTACACTGAATAAATGTCCGACTCGATACTCTAGTGACGATAAGAAAGCAATCAGGAAGTGCCGACAAGCGCTATCGAAAGAATGCACTTCCAATGAGCGAATAATAAAGAAAACTCACGAGCACCAGCACCAAAGGGGCCGTCCACTGGCACTCATATCATGTTACGAAACACTAAAAATCCTGTCAACGGCATTCTGTCAGGCATAATGTGACGGGTAACGTACAAGTTAAGAGTTTTCATATAACGTGAAGTCTCACACTATACGTTACTTTTAGAAGCGGAGCTCCTTATAGCGGCACCCATTCGTCTCTCGTAGTCGTAGTAGTAGTCGTAGTGTGTAACCAGTCTTAAAATTCTGACCTCCAAGGTGGTGCCGGTGAGCAATTTCTTTTGTGCGTTGTTGAACAATAAAAAATTTGCATCATGCGCGTTAACTAAAAGCCGAATTCTCCTGTCTCTCCTTCCTCCTTAGCAGCCATTGGCATGTACATTGAGCCCTATGTGACAAGAAGGGGTTGCTACAATATGCTCGCTGGGCATAATCTTCTTGGATTGTATTGGATTGGATAAACTTTCATTTGGTCCTCCAAAACACAGATTACTGTGTTGTGGGCAGCTCCCACGTGGGGACTGAGATGCCAAGCTCGTCAGCCGCCTCGCGGGCTTGGTGGACAGCCCAGAGCTGATCTGCCAAGGACGAGCTGCGGATTGCCGCCTCCCATCTGGCAGAGGTGATGTGCGATAAATGAGCGAATTTGGTGCACTGCCAGAGCATGTGTTCTAATGAAGCTATTTCCCCACAATGTGGACAAAGATTACTTGGGTATAGGTCAGGGTACATGATGTGTAACATTTTCAAAGTAGGGTACATCCGCGTTTGCAAAAGCCTTAATGTAAGTGCTTGGGGCCGGGTTAGATTTTTGTGAGGTGGAGGGAAAACCCTTCTAGACAGGTAGAAATGTTTAGTGAGCTCGTTATATGTTGTAAGAATTTCCCGGTTATCCCCTTCACCGGTAGAACGCATCCCCAGGGAGGCGCGGTTGGAGAGTTCTCGCGCCGCCTCGTGTGCTGCTTCGTTGAGATTGGGAGGGGAATCGTTGATTTGTCCAAGGTGAGCTGGGAACCAACTCAGAAGATGATGTGTTATGTTCTTGCCTTGCAGTATTTTCAGCGTTTGCTCACAGACAGTCCCCTTGGCGAACGCCCGTAGTGCTGCCATGGAATCACTGTAGACGACTTCAATGTTATCCATCTTGAGTGCTAAGGCGATGGCCACTTGTTCCGCAACGATTGGGTCGTCTTTCGTCCTGACCGTCGCTGAGTTGACGACATGGCCAGCCCCATCGATTACCACTGCCACAAACGCTTTCCCATTGGCGTAAGAAGCCGCGTCAACAAATACGACCCCTCGTTCCTCGTTTGAGACTTGACGAAGTATAGTCCTGGCCCTCGCTACTCTTCTTCCGACGTTGTGTTCTGGATGCATGTTTCTCGGCATAGGAGATACCGTGATAGTCTCCCTGATGTTGTCAGGGATATCATTGTAATTGCGTCTGATTGCTATTGGGTGTTGGCCCAGCTCCTGCAGGATCATTCTCCCCGACCTTGTAGTAGATAACCTTGCAAACTGTGCTCTCTCTTGGGCTTCTGCTATTTCTTCGAGCGTGTTGTGTATGCCATGCTCAAGCAGACGCTCGGTGCTGGTATGTATGGGTAGGCCCACGACCTTCTTGATAACTTTCCTGAGGAGCACATTCAGTGTCTCGGACTCTGCTCTTGACCAGTTGTGCATTGCTGCCTCGTATGTGAAGTGACTTAGAACAAACGCATGCATCAACCTGATGAGGTTGTCTTCCTTGATCCCATTTCTTTTGTTGGCCACTCTGCGTATGAGGTGCACCGCACTGTCTGTTTTCCGAGTTAACTTGGCTATAGATTTGCTGTTGGTGCCGGTAGACTCTATCAGCATTCCCAGGACTTTGATGGAGTCGACCCTCTGGATGGCATCCCCTTCATTTGTACGGAGATGGATGTCTATCTGGTTTAACGGCTTCTATCCCCTGGGCTTCGGTCCCCTGCGTGCAGTCCGATAAAGCAAAAGTTCTGACTTACTCGAGGAGCACTTGAGCCCGGAAGGGCGAAGGTAGTCTTCTATGGTGTCAATCGCCTCTTGCAGAGCGCTCTCAATCTGCCCCTCGCTTCCACCTGTGCACCAGATGGTAATGTCATCTGCATAGATGCTGTGCTTCAATCCTTCAATGCTCGATAATTTCTTTGACAGTCCAATCATGGCAATGTTGAACAGCATTGGTAAAATCACTGCCCCTTGTGGCGTGCCCCTTGCTTCTAGTTCGATTGCTGCGGTCTCGATATCTGCAATCTTCATCACGGCTTTGCGATCTGTAAGAAAGGACCATACGTAGTCATAGAAGGCTTTCCCTAGACCAAGCTTGGAAATTGCTTCGAGTATGAATGAGTGGTGGATGCTGTCAAACGCTTTTTCTAGATCTAGGCACAGAATGGCTCTCACGTCTCTGGTTTCATTGTCAATGACCTGGTGTTTGATAAGCTTCAATGCATCTTGTGTGGATAGCCCTGCCCTGAATCCAACTATATTGTGTGTATATATGTTGTTATCTTCCAAGTACTTGTTTATCCTGTGCAGTATGGCATGCTCTGCGACCTTGCCGATACATGATGTCAAGGATATTGGCCTCATGTTGTCCAAGTTAGGGGGCTTTCCTGGCTTAGGAATAAGGATCGTGCTGGCCAGCTTCCACTGCTCTGGCACCCTGCCTTCTTTCCATGCTGAATTTATCATATCCCTCAGGGTTTCAATTGAATCGTCATCAAGGTTACGCAGGGCCTTGTTTGATATACCGTCCGGGCCAGGGGCCGACCTGCCGTTGAGATCATGCAAGGCTCTTCTGATCTCCTTGATGTTAAAGTCGCCCTCAAGACCTGGATTTGGCGTGCCCTGGTACTGTCTACTTGGTGGTGCCAATCCTCTTTTTATTGGGAGGTACTCATGCACGAGCTGCTGGACAACTTGCTGTTCTGTAGTGCGCCCTATCTCTTTATGCAAAATTCGAGCGATAACATGCTTTTGATTTGTTTTGGTGGTGTTTTCGTTGAGGAGATGCTTTAACACATTCTACGTCTTGCCATTGCGCATCTGACCATCGACGGAGTTGCAGATTTCGTCCCATTGCTGCCTCGATAGTGCGCGACAATGTTCCTCGACTGATCTGTTTACCTCAGCTATCTTCTTCCTCAGTCTTCGGTTCAGGCGCTGACCCTTCTAACGGTTCAGTAGTGCTTGCTTTGCCTCAAGAAGATGAGCGAGCCGTCTATCCATTCTTTTGACAGGAAAATGTGTAGTAATGGTGGAGGAGACGTATTTGATGTCATCTTTAATCTGTTTGACCCACTGCTCCGAGCCTTGTCTGTGGCCATCTTGTTTCCTTTCCATCCTTATCTTCGTGAACTTATCCCAGTCTGTGAAGTGAAATTCTCTCTGCTTTTTACGCTCCACGGAGAAGGTAGTGGCAAGAATGCAGTGGTCACTCCCTAGGTCTATAGCAAGGTTCATCCACTGGGCCTCCTTGATGTTCCTTGCAAATGTAAGGTCCGGGGTGGAATCCCTGCAGCAAGATGTACCAAGCCTTGTTGGTAGGCTGGGGTCTGTGATTAGGGTGAGATCAAGTTCACTGGCACTTTGCCAAAGTCGATTTCCTTTCCCAGTGTTGTACTTGTAACCCCATGTATGATCAGGGGCGTTGAAATCACCTGCTATGACGAGTGGACATTCCCAGGCGATATTAACAGCTTTCTTTAGAACCGTCTTGAACCCTTGCTTTTGTTCCTTTCGACTGCTGTATATATTAAGAATGAAAATGCTCTGACGGTTGCTGGTACCCGGCACGATCTCTACCAAGACGTGTTCCAACTGGCCTTTTTCTATTTTGAGGTCGTGGGTTACGTGCGTTAGTTTGTTGCATACGAAGGTGCAAACTCCCCTCCCTTCAGTATCCCCTATTACAGGCCGGAATCCAGGCAACGTTGCTTGCGGTGAAAGGGTCTCTTGTAATAATATAATATGAGGCTTTTCTTGGCTGCTCCTGATATACTGCTGCAGTGTTGCCTTCTTTTTAAGGTAACCTCTACAGTTCCATTGCCAGATACGAAATGCTTCACGTAGCCCTGCCATCATGGTTATTACATGGGCGGCCAGAGCCTGATGCTGCACCTGTCGACAGGTTTGGTACCATTAGTATTGGTGGCCGAAGGGGTGAGCTTGGTGCATGAGGAGGCCTTGCTGTGTGTTGCAGATATGCTTCGACCTTTGTAATGCGCAAAGTCATATGCTCTTCCAGTGCCGCCACGCTTGATTGTAGCCTACCCATCTGCTCGCTAAGATTAGCTACTACTTTGCTGAGCGTGTCAAACACCTCTTTCATATCTGACATGGTCGTTTGGTTGGCTTCCACGTGTTCTGCCATGACGGCCCTCTTTTTCGCGGTTCTCGAGTCCCCCACGTTTTCAGCCACAGAGACATCAACTGGCTGAGGCATTGGCTGTGTAGATTGCGCACTGGTTAGCTTAGTGAGAAGAATTTTTATTTCCTTTAACTCAGCTGATAGCCTCTCATTCGATTTTGTAAGTCTCGCGTTTTCTTGCTCTAGCTGTGCAATTCTATCATGCTCTGGCAGCTTACCTGTCATCACCTCTGCCCCGCCGTTGCGCACTCGCTCAGCCCAGCTGCCTTTCGAAGTAACTGCAGGCGTCTTCCCAGGGTGTGAAGCCGTGATCTCGAACTGAACGCCAGGCAGCTGGCCATTTGGGTGCCGCCCAGGCTGATGCCGACCCTGATGGGGACCTTGAGAACTCGAGCGCCCCCGTGATTGGGAGCGGGCCTTGGGTCTAGAACCTCTTCTGGAACGCGACCTCCCCCTGGAATGGGGCCGCCTTTCCTGTTCTTGTGTAGTCTGGATGCTCTGGGTCCCGTAGGCTGGAATAAGCTGCTTGTCATTGATATCTGGACTCGATGTGATTGATGCGTCCCGGGGTTCTGCGGCTGCTCGCGATCTTTCCCAACGTCTGCGTCAGACGACGTTTTTTTTATGGCACTAAGAACCTGTTCTTGCACTCCTTGTCTGCCGTGGGATGGTGACCGTCGCACAGCCTGCATCTTGGATTGCACTGGTGCAGGCTATCTGGGTTCTTGATCTCGCAGCCTCTGCAGATTGTTTCAGCTGGTTTCGGACAGACGTCAGACCGATGTCCCAGCTTTCCACAGACGTAACAAATATCGATGTTCTTGCGGTAAAGGGAGCACTGCAAAAGTGAAGGTCCATATCTCACGAATCTGGGCACCTTGTGTCCTTCGAACGCTATGATGATTGTCCCGGTGTCCTTGATTCTCTTGGCCTGCAGCGCGAGCGGGTTGTTCGCGTTCACAATCTTTCGGGTCAAAATGTCCTGAGTATCGCTTACGGGGATCCCGCGAATCACTCCTTTAAGTGTCGTGGGGTGCCGCGGCGTACGCGCTAACCTCGAAAACTTTGCCTCCAATGTCAATTTGCTTGACCTTGAGGTATCTTGAAGCTCTGTCTTGGTCCGGAGTGCTTGCCACCATAATTATGTTCTGCTGCAAGTTGAAACATATGATGTCCTGCATGGCCTCTTCCTCTTTACGCCGGCCGCCAGTACTATCACGTCTGCCACGGCTCCAGTGCCAATTCTCGAGATATTCATTCCTCCACGTGGTCGTAGCACAATTTTGCTGAAGTCCTTAGGTAGTGGCGGCATGCGTCCAGCTCGCACGATTGTATGCTTGAATTCATACCTACTACGACTGGCTCGAGCGTCTCCCGCAACGCCGGCCTCGGTCGAACCCTTGGCAGCAGGAACGCTAACCGCGGCTTGCTTATTCCTTGAACGTCTCGTTTCGGCTTCCTTCCAACCCATTTCTTCCGTGCAATCCTCTGGAGAGATGTCCTCTCCATCTACTTGGTATTCTATTCTCAGTTGCGGATACTGGAACGCGCAGAGCGTTGAGTCGCGTTGGCGCCGGGCCGGCGCATTGGCGACAATCGCCTCCTTGGTTAGGCCTAAATCCCCCGGTTGCGTTGCCGTGTAAAAATGTCCCAAAAAACGGTTTAAAAGTCTGCTCACCGGCACAAAGGTGGTATCTGCTGATTGCTTGAGAACTTAGGCACACGATGAGAGTAAAAAAATGCCGCCATATCCACGAAGTGAATGATGATGAGTGGGCGAAGCTCCGGAGGTAAACCTGGTAAACCATGAATCCTCCGTACATTTTGCCCACTCGATTTTATTGCAACGCTCCCCCTAGCGTACGTCGCCGCACTATATCGAACGATGACACGCGCCATATGTGGCATCATTCCTATTTTATAATACCTCGCATCTTTCATAATCAACTACACGTACCGCCGTCTAGTTTATAACATCTTGCATGTTTTGGACGGACGGATGGGCGGACGGACGGATGGATGAACGGATGGACGGACGGACGGACGGATGGATGGACGGATGGATGGACGGACGGACGGATGGACGGACGGACGGATGGACGGATGGATGGACGGACGGACGAACGGACGGACGGACGGACGGATGGATGGATGGATGGATGGATGGATGGATGGATGGATGGATGGATGGATGGATGGATGGATGGACGGATGGATATGGCTGTACCCTTTAGATCGGGCGGTGGCTAGCGTAATACTTGCAACTGAACGAGAGGTGGCTACATACAGGAGACGCACAGCCCACGCCTTAAGGAGCTTCGCTCCTAAAACTCGGTGACAAATTCGTGAATACCGCAGGAAAGCCTTCTTGAAAGCAGGAGCCGATCTTCGCGCGTCCGCACTGGTCGGCACCTAGAGCGTCTCCCAACCTTCTTGGTTTCAGAAAGGTTTAGCTAGCGCTGGGCCGCGGTGCCATGAATACAGTGATCTTGTATATACCATGATCTCGAGGTGGTTAAAGGTGGGAAGTAGACCCGAAGCGCAAGCCGTAAGAAAGTGTGCATGTGCCACCTCTCGTTTAGTCCTTGGAATGTCCGCTGGATGGCGGTGCTTCCATATGGGGAATATATGATGAAAAGATGGGAGATGGTGGTACATTGTGTTGAATAGATGGACGAACGGACGCACTGAAAGATACATGGATGGACGCATGAACGGACGCCAGGGCTGATGACATGGACGAATGCAGGGACGGACGCACGAACAGACGCACGCACGGACGGGCGGATGGATGCACTGATGGTCAAACATAAGGACACATGGACGAACGGAAGCAAGAACGAATGGACGGACGAATGCTTCGCCCCACTCTCCATCATTCACTCTGTGGATATGCTGTCCATTTTTTATTTTTGTTTCCCTTGCGTTGATGGTATACCACGGTGAACGACAAACGCGGAAGCTGACTTTAAAATTTATACGAGAAAAAGTTAAGAAATTGTTGAACTGGAAACGCCGCTGCATTGGGCCAATGTTTCGACTTCTGGTCTTGATATCTTGACGAAGCGGGGCCTATTAGTCCTAAATACGTTAAATCAATTGGTTAATGCATCTTTTTTCTCGTTCTTTTCTTGAACGCGAATCGGCGATGTACAACACTTCCCGATGTCGGTCACCCCTCCTCCCTCATTTATTACCCTAAGGGATCTTTGAAAGAACAATAAATAAGAGTGACGATGATCACGAGGAGGATGATGATGTGGTGCTGACCCTGGCACCGCCTCTTGGTCTCGGGTAAGTGCTCTCGCGGTGGCTTCGTTCGACAAGTCGTGGACGCAGCATTTCAGGCGTATCACGTTCGTTCCTTCCGTAGGCCTTCAGTTACGGTGCCTACTCAAGGTTTTCAAGCACCTAAAGTAGAGCAACCAGTACCTGTTGCACGGATTCCGCTCACGGTGCTACTTTAAACGGATACTGAAGAAAAAACTGGCAGATCTCTTGTGCAGTGGGAATCGATGATATGCGAAGTACAAATAAGGAAGGTTGATAACTCATATTAAAATCAGCAGAACGTGACAAGGTGGAGGCAAATGATGCCTTATATGACTTCCGTGTCATGATTTTTGTTTGGATGTGCCCTTTGCCTTTGTCAGTCTATTCACGTCACGTGATACCAAATTTTTATATGTGGAGCTAGCGAAGCAACCAGCAAACACTCTATGAGCGTGGTACGTCGTAAAGTTCATACATGACACGCGTGTCAGGATTATCATGTTTGCACCAGTCATATACTTTCTTCATCCATCGACGTCACTTAACACCGCATTTGGTATATGTGGAGCCAGAAAAACGGCCCTGAGTGCATCGTGAAGGGCCCAATATACTCTAATGTAGCAGTGACGCGCGCGCACACTCGGCACCGCGACGCCACGTTAGCAAAATGCGAGCACTCTATAGTATGACACCAGGCACGACCGGTGCGACAAGCGTCCGTCGGTGCGGCCCGACGGCAACTGGTGCGAAATGTGGCAGGCTCTATTTCGCGCCGAGGCGTTACCCAGACAACACTGCGTCTCCCTTTTTTCGTGACAAAGGGGCGCCGGACGTGGTGAAACGCGCATGCGTCAAAGCAACGCAGCGCGGCGCGCACCTGCTAGTGAATGGCCGGACCATCGCTTGGCGTGGCAACGCTGGCGTGACGCGACGAAATGAACGCCAGTGAGCATGCGCACCACGTTCCGTCGAAACATAATGGCGCCTTGAGTGTGGCATGTAGTCATGTTCTTGCGTGACTCGCATCACATGATTATCATGTTGCATCAGTCACATTCCTTCGTTATTCATTGACGTCACGTAATACCGAGTTTGGTACATGTGAAGCTAGCGAAAAGGCCGCCAGCGCATCATTAGCGTGGCATTTAGTCATGTTGGTACAAGATAATTATGTGGGGTTTAACGTCCCAAAACCACTATATGTTTATGAGAGACGCCATAGTGGAGGGCTCCGGAAATTTAGACCACCTGGGGTTCTTTAACGTGCACCCAAATCTGCGCACACGGGTCTACAACATTTCCGCCTCCATCAGAAATTCAGCCGCCGCAGCCGGGATTCGAACCCGCGCCCTGCGGGTCAGCAGCCGAGTACCTTAGCCACTAGACCACCGCGGCGGGGCCCATGTTGTTACATGACACGCATTTCATGATTATCATGCTTGTACCAGTCACATATACCTTCGTCATCCATCCACGTAACGTAATACCAAATTTGGTATTATTGACGCTTGCGAAACAGCCGCGAGCTCATCATGAGCTTGGCATGTAGTGATGCTTTACATAACATGCATGTCACGATTTTAATGTTAGGGTCTCTCTCTTCTGCTCACCATGCAATCCTGTCATACCATACCTGTTTTGAGACATGCTTTGTGAACGAAACCACCGCAGGAGCTCCAGGACCATGAAGAGTAAATCATGACATTCATGACATCCATGTTATGATTTTCATGTTATGATTATTCAAATATGTTCTTCGTAGAGTCATGTATTGCCTTACCAGGTTTGGTATCGATACTATTACCGAAACAGCCAGGACAGCTAAAAGTCGTATGCAGCTAGATAGATAGATAGATAGATAGATAGATAGATAGATAGATAGATAGATAGATAGATAGATAGAATGTCGCCGATGTTGGCTAAAAAATTCCTCGCATTTGAAACTGAAAAAAAAAACTGACGAAACTTGAAAATTCGACTCGACAGATGCCACAGTTCAGATAAATGGAGTTTATTTCTCGTATTTTCGAATAGTTCGTTGTATTTTTTATATATTGTCAGCGCGCGGCGGCTAGAGTTACTGTGCTCCTTCCTTACGGGAGCCACCTAGAGGTAGCATGTACAGTAACTCCAGCGGCGGCTGCTTGCGAGCGCGAGCTGTGACGTCAAACTTGCCGAGGCAAATGCAGAATGCACGTGTTCTTGCCCTCCTCCTCCTCTTCTCCACTTCTCATCCCATTCTTTTCCTTTCCCAAAAGCGATGATACTCGGCCTCGGCCGGAAGCATTGTTAGCTGCTGTTGTTTTTCCGTCACCCCCGGAAGCTTTTCAGGCCTGCGCGTCACGTGACGTGACGTCGACGACGTCACATCCCGCCGGCCGCCCTTCGCTGGGTGGCTGCGCCAGCCGCGAGCGCTTGCCGCGCGCGCCCTTCACGCCTACCGACTCAGGCGAGGTTCCTTGACACCATGTCCGCACGATTTATCAAGGTATCGATTGATTGTATGGTTTAACGCGCCGACGCAACGCAGGCGATGAAGCGCGCCGTAGGGGAGGGCTCAGGATTAAGTTTGACTACCTGGGAATCTTTATTGTGTGCCGAAATCTCGTACACACGGGCCATAGCCTCCTTTATTTTAAAGCCTCCATAGCCTCCTTTAAAATAAAGGAGGCTATGCACGGGCGTTTTTGCTTTTCGCCTCCATCAGAAATGCGGCCGCCGCAGCCGGGTATCGAAACCGCGCCCTAGTGCTCAGCAGCGCTACGCCTTAGCCACTGAGCCACCGCGGCGGGGGAACTTATCAAGGTATCAAGAAATAATGAATATCGTGAATGGAATAATGCATATTTATTTATCACAGCCAGACGCCGTCTGTACAAATATCACAGTGCGCATTGTTCTCGGTCCAGGCAGACGACAGGCAACACAAGATGTTGCCCTTAATGCTGAAAATATGCCAAAAGTACAAAACACAATATCTTGCCACATAAAACTCAGAAAACAAAACAGATTGTACCAGCAAAAACATCCCCGAGCTTTGGAACAGAAAAAGCACACTTTCATTTAAATTGTAGGTTAGAGGAAAACATACCATTCGTTTATCATAGTAGAGAGAGAGAGGGAGAGAGATAAAGATACAAGGAAAGGCAGGGAGGTTAACCAGATGCACATCCGGTTTGCTACCCTGCACTGGGGAAGGAATAAAGGGGAGAAAAGAGGTTGCAGAAAGATGAGAAGGTGCACACAATCACGAGCACACTCGGGGAGCACACACAGTTTACAGGCGGTCGCTCAGGTTTGTTGACTTAAGGTAAAGTAGCAGTGCTTTAGTTGCTTTCTGCGCAACTGAGGCAGATGCCCAAGGTCCTAGTATCTTCTGCACACAAAATGGTCCGGGGTCAAGTCGATTCAAAACCATCCGTAGCTGGCATCGCTGTGTGTAGTAGCAAGCGCAGCTGCACAAGACGTGTTCGATGGTCTCTTCATCTCCGCAGTAGTCGCATGTAGGAGTGTCTGCCATACCAATGCGAAAGGAGTACACCTTTGTGAATGCAACACCCAACCAAAAGCGGCATAACAGTGTCGCATCGGAGCGGGAAAGTTGTGATGGTAGCTTTAGCTTGAGCGAAGGATCCAGTTCATAAAATTGACACCTTTGGAAGCTGGTAGACGACCAGAACGTGCGTGTGAGATCTCGAGCCAGCAGGTAAAGTTGTCTTGCTGCATCATTCCTTGATAGTGGAATAAGGACTACACGGGTTTCTTCATGGGCTGAGCGGGCTGCATCATCGGCTAATTGATTTCCGGTAATACCGATATGTCCAGGCAGCCATTGATATATAATATCATGCCCTCGTGCTAGAGCTTCATGATGGCAATGTCTTATTTCTTGTACCAGTTGGTCATGGCTCCTCCTACGCATGGCAGACTGCAAACTCTGAAGCGCTGCCTTCGAATCACAGAATATGACCCATTTTCCTGGACGTTCTTGAACGACATATTGTAAAGCAGCCCTTATAGCAGCAAGCTCTGATGCCGTAGATGTAGTCATATGCGACAACTTAAACTTGATTGCCATTTCTGCAGCCGGAATTACAGCGGCACCTGATGAGCTGCTGGATGAGACGGACCCATCAGTGTATATCTGCGTTCGGTCTAAGTACAACTCATGTAATAATAGCAGTGTTGCTTGCTTCAATGCTACTCTGGAGTGACTGCTTTTCTTTTTGATTCCCGGAATTTCTAGACGTACTTGCGGCTGGTCGAGGCACCACAAAGGGCATGCCGTTCTCGCAGCTGGTGTATATCCTGATGGAATGCTGTTTATGTGCTTGGCTATGACGTCTGAAAACGTAGCACGTGGTCTTCCGGAAGGTAGAAGGGCCAAGTGGTGGTCGGGGACACGGCTAGCATGTCGAATGTGCGCTCTGAGGCAATCCACAACTATATATGTCCTGACCGGATGGTCTTTGGCAAGCATGATTGTGGCATAAGTAGAAGCGCATCGGGGCAGTCCTAGGCAGATACGCAGTGCCTGACCCTGTAAACTCTCCAATGAATGAGTATTCGATTTGCAAGTGTTAGTCAGTACCGGCAAGCTGTAGTGCAATAGACCCAGAAATAGGGCCCTGTACAGCTGTAGCATGGAGGCCACAGAAGTTCCCCATGCTTTACCGCACAAGAATTTCATGATATGCACAATAGATAGCAATCTCTTCTTCAAGTACGCACAATGTGGGCTCCACGAAAGACTTCTGTCAATTATTATGCCCAGGAAACGATGCGTCCGTGCATATTTGACACTCTGCCCATTGATGTAAACAGGGTATGGCGTCATTGGTTTGCGTGTAAACGCCATCAACGCGCACTTCACAGTCGATATATCTAGGCCTTGTTTCTGAAGGTAGGCTGTTGTGAGGGTTGCTGCCCGCTGTATTCGTGCACGCACCTGAGGGCGAGTAACTGCAGCACTCCAGAGGCAAATATCATCGGCGTATATGGATAGGCACACCGACTTTGGCAGAACCTTCACCAGACCAATGAGGGCCACATTGAACAATGTGGGGCTTAAAACACCTCCCTGAGGTACTCCGCAGTAGGTGTAATGTTGGGCAGTTGTACCCTCATATGTTTGTACAAAGAAACCCCTGCCATTTATATAATCTTTTATCCATTGAGACATTCGTCCACCAATGCCCATTGCTGCGAGAGAAGTGAGGATGGCATCGTGAGCTACATTATCATATGCACCCTTCACGTCAAGAAAGAGTGCCACTGATATGCGCTTGCGACTTTTTTCTTGTTGAACAAATGTCGATAAATCAAGGACACAGTCAATGGAGGAGCGGCCCCGACGAAAGCCTGCCATGCAAGAAGGGTATTTGGTGTATCGTTCCAAGTACCACTCGAGACGAAATAGAACCATTCTTTCCATCACTTTTCCGAGGCAGCTTGCGAGGGCAATAGGGCGATACGCTGTCAAGTCCAATGGTGATTTTCCCGATTTCAAAAGTGGTATTAATCGACTAATTTTCCATTCTCGGGGAACACTGCCGCTGAGCCAGGAGTTGTTGAAGCATGTTAAAAGTTCTTTTCTAGCTTTTTGTCCAAGGTGTCCCAACGCACTATAAGTAATACCATCAGGACCTGGCGATGACATGCGCTTAGAAGCGACTAACGCACCTTCCAGTTCTTCCATGGTGAACGGAATGTCCATTTCTGGTAATCGCGTCTCAGGAACGATCACGGCGTCGATGCTCTCGTTCATAATATTCCCGGCAACTCTCGTGCAAAATTCTTCAGCCACCTCGAGTTCTGTTTTTCCATGATGGAGTGCCAAAGCTTTAAAAGGGTGCCGTTGTTGTGGAGAGGAGCGAAGACCACGAACTGTTCTCCAGATATATGACAGCGGTTTATGAGGGTCTAGAGATTCGCAGAATGCTTTCCAGCGTTCGCTCTCCAGTTTGTAAATGCGTCGTTGAATCTTTTTCTGGAGCCGCCTTGCTTCCCTCAGATCGTAAATTGATCTTGTGCGTCTGTATCGTCGTTCAGCACGCCTTCGTATAGCTCGTAATTTTTCCAGTTCGATGTCAAACTGTGTTACTTTAGACGAAAATGGTAATTTACATTTGGACGCTTGCATAGCTTCCACTATGGTATTTTCCAGGCTGCAGGCGAGGCCTTCTTGGCAAGCGTTCTCAACACGCGATGCAAACATCGACCAGTCAGTGCCAATTGCAACACCGGAAGAGAAATTTTTTATGATACCATTGATCGTCACGTAGGTGGGTATGTGATCACTCCCATGAGTCTCAATATCGCAAAACCACTTAATTTTGTGAGAGAAGCACCGTGACACCAATGTCAGGTCAAGGCAACTGCCATACGTGAGACCCCGCAGATATGTGGGGGTACCATCGTTCATGATGGAAAGGTCGTAATCGGAAGCGAATGTAACAATGTTCCGGCCCCTGGCATTCATCCTAGTGCTCCGCCAAAGCATGTGATGGGCGTTGAAGTCACCGGTGATGATCCAAGGCCGATCGGTTCTCATTAGGATGTCTTTTAATCGGTCGCAGTCAAATCACGATGACGGAGATATATATCCACCAATAAGCGTGAACGAAACTGCATTCTTCTTCACACGAAGACACACGTACTGATTGTCGTCATTTGAACTTATTGGGTGCGAAAGATAAGTCAAGTCTGTGCGAATGTAAAAAATTACTTTGCTTCGTTCTTCGCAAGCGGCTGAACAAAAAGCTTCATAACCGGACCATCTATAAGGCGTTGATACGTTTGGTTCACATATGACAAGTATAGGGAATTGATTGGCCCGAACAAATTGGCGAAAGTCCGAGATACGGGACTTCATGCCTCTGGCATTCCACTGAAATATCGACGCACTTTTAACTTCAGTGCGGAAGTGGAGATTTTGTTGAGCCATTGTGCTTATACGAAGTTAGCAAGAACTGGATTCAGTGCATCCAGTATTTGCAGTGCACTCTTAGCAGACGGAGATTGTATGCTGCTCAGTAGCGTGCGAATCGTGGCAATTAATGATTGCACGATTGCAGCCACTTGCCTGTCTTGGTTGGAAAGATCTCGAACCGGGACGATTGCAGTCACTTGCCTGTCTTGGTTGGAAAGATCTCGAACCGGGAGCGCGGACTGGCCGTCATGAAGCTCCTTCGGTTCGCTTGATGCTGCTTCCCTTTGAAGTGCAGGCCACTCTGTCGCAGTTAGGGTATGCTCACTGGCTTTGTCCTTTACAGCCTTTCCCACGGCATGTGGTCTGGGAGGCAAAGGAGGTGGTACTGATGAGGGATCACGCAAACGTGTCGAGGAGGTAGCGGGCGTCCTCGAAGACCGACGTCGACGTGAACGACGCCTTCTGACTTTAGCTGCGGCTTCTCGATGAGATGAGTGATCGCGCACCATCTCCTTTAAGATGGCAATTTCCTTCTGAATCCGCGGGCAGTCCTTCGATGTGGCTTCATGGGATCCATTGCAATTAGAGCATTTCTTGACAGTTGCGACGCACTTATCCGCTTCATGGTGCTCGGCGCAGCGGTGGCATACCACCGAATTCTCGCAGACGCTGCTCACATGTCCAAGTTTCATACATTTACGGCACTGGAGAGGCTTTGGAATGAAAGGCCGCACAGCATGTCTGAAGTACCCCACCTTCACATGAGAGGGGAATGATGTGCTCTTAAACGCAATCTTCACACAGCGAGACTTGCCTAGCCGGGTGACATCAACAATTGGAGTATCAGTTGTTGACTTGACAAGAAGTTGTAAGTCCTTATTGGAAATAGCGACATCAATGTCGTAGATCACGCCGGTTACTACATCACATCCCAAGGGAACATGAGAGCGCACCTGGTTGCCGTCCAAGTTAGTTACACAGCGCAGAACGCCCAACGCACTTGCGTGCAAAACGTCCACAGCCAGTATATTCTTTCTGGCGTTCACTCTTATGTCAGTGATCTCATTTGGCACGAGCGTTTCCAGAGACCTCGACACAGACTGTCTGTTAAGGCGTTTCATGCTGTCGGTAGGAAGTGCAGGCAGAAACAGGATGGTATAAGTGTTCGATTTTGGCGCTTCACTTACAGTTTCAATAGTTGAGGATGAGGATGTCCTCATGTTCCTTCTCTTTGCCTTGCGGCTCAGCACAGGTTGGAAACCGTCATCTGAGAAGTCCTCACTGCTGAGATAGTAAGCATGAGTATCTTCACTGTCGCTGTCGCTCGCTTGTCCCATCCGCTTCATGGAGGTGGTCGCCGCTGACGCCGCTGGTGCCGGCAGGCGCCCGGGGTGGTCTACTTCCATCCCCTCCAAGGGAGCAGCGGAAACTGACCAACAGACTTAAATTACAACTGAAATACGCCGGAGTTAGCAGAAGCAGCTCCTATTCATAGTATCCTATGAATATAGTATCCTATCATAGTAGCAGTAGCAACACAAGGTATCAGGTTCAAACACTTGCCAAAAAATACAATACATAAGAACACTGGTGACTAAATTGTGGTCCACAGCATGATAAATGACAGAAAGAAAAGTAATTGTACTGCCACAGGTAGGTGCATGTCCTAGGGAAAAAATCAAACAAAAATCTAAGAAAAAACAAATCACAGTGCACAACATGTCTGTACACAGAGTGCACAAGGAAAGTGTACACCGCTTAGGTACCAAAACGGACTGTACAACTGCTACAGTAGGCACCGAGGCAGTTCGAGTTAAAAAAAAAGAAAAAAGTACAGTACTTTTAAAAGCTAACAACTTGTAAAGAGATACAAAACTGGAAACAAGGCTCATTTTACATAAGGCAGAAGTATACCAAGGAAATCAAGTCATGACATGCAATCAAATACACTCTGTGCAGTTTCACAAGAATAAATGTGAAGAGAAAGACGCGACACTTGGAAAATTACTTTCCAAGAAAAATTCGGGCCTTTCTATTTTTCGCCTTCTGATCTTTTTCAATGCGTAAAAGATCGTTCCTTTGCTTGCACAAGTTGTTGAGCATTATATTTGCTGCACAGTTTGCAACCAATGTGATGAGGAGCTCGTAGGTGTGCCCGTTTTCACACGTATCTATGTCCTCAAGCCTTGGCAGAGAGTCCAGTGTAAGTTGCCGAACGACATTCTTTTGGTTCGGCCCATGGAGAAACTGGGTAGAGGTACTTTCCGTCATGAGCTTTCTAACTACAACCTCCGTGTACATAACTACTGCGATTACAAGAGCAGAAGGAAATTTGAGGCCACCCCGATCCAGTTGTGCGATTAAAGAATGGGTGTCCTCTCCTGTTTCGGCCGTATTTCCGGTAACGACCAACTGCCTCTGGCAGCTTTCACACTTGAGAACTTTCATTGCAGCGTGTGCACAATACCCACCAACATAACCAATCACCGGCATTTGTGCTCTGAGCTCATCAAGGTCAGCATCGCTAACATGAACACTAAAAGAAGTGCCCGCATCCCTGACACTGTCCATCTCTTCGATGCCTCTGAGATCATCGTTGCTCATCCTTGGAAGGGCATTTTGAAGGCGAATCCTTCCCTCGGTTTCGCAAAGCTGGCGAACAGATATGTGATACTGCCCACCAGCCATCTGCCTGTACTGTCCAAAGCGACTCTCGAGGGGATCCGTCTGGACTTTCCCTAGCAGAATATACTTAAAGTGAAGCTCACTAACGCAGTACTTCACCAATGCCAAAAGGGATTGAGCAGAGAGCCTCAAGGCACTCAATGTCTCCTGGGTAAGTACTCCGGTGTCGTGCCTATAAAATTCCCACACATCGAGCCATGTGATAAAAGCGCTTAGAAAGCTTGCCTTTGGGTCATCTGTGTGGTTTGACATGGGCTCTTCGTAAACATTACGGTGATGGAAGCCCTTACTAGGTGTCTTTACATTGACAATGCTCCACCAACGAAGAATTATTTTGATGAACTCGGCGGTTGCTGTAGCATGTTGAAAATCAGTATGACCCTTGCGAGCGGCCAGGGCTTCGGCTACGTGCGGATTAAAAACCTGCAGTACGAGTTTGACGTCCTGTCGTTCAAAGCTGCTTGGATTTAGAGCTTTTGACGTCAAGCCATACCCAGACTTCAGAAGCAGGGGTGACTCCTCTTTGTGCAAATCTCTCAAATGCTTAAATGAAGCAGTCATCTTGCATTCGGGATGAACTTCATTGTTCAAAAGCTCGAAGCGTGGGTAGAAAAAGCAAGTTCCAGCATTTTTCTGGTTGAGCCAGTTATTTCTTATGCATTTAAATAGATGTACAGCATCCACCACGTAAAATAACGGCCGATTTGGGTCTGCCGGATGCGGGTAAACAGGGCTAAGCTTTGGTTCTGGCAGAAACATCTTCATTGCCTTCCTGTTCAGCGAGTTATTGTCACAGACAACGGCTATGACCCTGTATCCAATTTCTTCTAAGCCCAAGATCACCTTCTTCAGCATGCAATGAAGATCTTCACCCTGTAAGGTTTTAACCGGAAGAATGTGCGCCACCTCCTTGAATGCGCTCAGCAAACTTTGTATCATAAACACGTGCACCGATGTGGCCGCTTCGTTGGAGTTAACTGCTGCACCACATATGTTCCCACCTTTGTAATCTAAACAAGGTTTGATATGAATCTCGTCAAGCATCAGCGTCACAGTGTGTTCATGTGCCTGCAGATGTTTGAATCTCTGAGACACATACTGAAGGAAAGTGTCGTCAGAAGAATCAACTTGTGGGCACATTTGAATAGATGAGCACACATTTCTAATAGTGCTTGGGTGGGGCAAAGTTAGTGCACCTGTGCTTCTCAGGAACTTGTAGGCATGTGGTGATATTGTACGCAAGATGCATGCAAAGACCATCACCTGTGCGCTATACTGAATGCGCTTTGCAGAAAGGAGTAGTAGCTGCTCCTTCATAAAGTTCACCGTCTCTTTCTTGCCTTCATCAATGCTGGCTTCCAATTTGTCCAGAAGGGAATGTATTGCTTGAGCCAGGTGGCGATAAGTGCAGCGCTCCTCAGACAGCATCGACAGGTTGTTCAAAATTTCCAACAAGGAACTTACTTTTTGAACTGAGTCTGGTACAACAGCGCTACCAAGGTTCTTGATTGGTGAACCTTGATAGCAGGCAAAGACTTCAAGGTTTGCAAACACGGTCAATGACGCATTCAAACAAGGTTCACGATAGTCGACAATGTTCAAAAACATGGAGCACTCTTCTTTATGAATCACAGTCCACTTCGGAGACACTGACACCCCTTGCAGGCGAGCCCTTAGTTCTTCGAGGGACGAAAACCGGTCTCGTTCTTGCTCCGCTTCATATGACGCCAGCGACTCTTCTACAGCACGGGCGAGTTGGGAGGCTTCTTGTCGGCTCCTCTTGGCGTCAGGGGTTTCTCTCGTGCTCTGGTCTCGTACTGATAGGTAGGACGGACAGCCGGGAAATACCGTTGGGACAGATCCAGGACGCAACCGTGGTACTGGGAGTGCAACTTCAATAACTCTCCCTGTCCTTGGATCCGTGTACGATGTCGTCTTCTCAATGCATGAAGCGTCGAAATGATCCGCACACACCTGCACAAACGTTTCAAGAACGTCTGAGACGCCACTTCTCAAAAGAAAAAAATGCGCTCCCGTTTGCATGACCATGTTTACAGTCCGTGTAGCTAAAACAAAGTCTACCTACGTTTCGCAAGCATCTAAATAAAAGCGCTGCGCTAAGCGGTACAAGCAACATGAAAGGAAACACGGGAGCGTGATGTCACCGCACTCCACGAAGCGCTTCCACCGAGAGCTTGCAAGAATGGACGACACCGGGGCACTGTTAGAAAACACAGCGCAGCTGACCATCCTTGCTGCGAACGTGCCTTTCTGGGCGATTCTCATCAACTGCTGGCGTCAGCGCTTCGCGAGGCCCGGCGGCCACACGCTCAAGTATTTCCCATCATAGGTGATTTCTACCCGAACAAGCAACGAAAAGCTAAGAACAGGAGCATCTGAAATTCTTACCTTAGTGCACGAAGTCGGCACGAAGTCCTTCCTGGGAATGGCGCGTAGCCATTGTTTGAGAGCGTCGGCGTCTTTAGGGAAGGAAAACACTTGTATCTTCTTTCCTGTTTTGTAGTTGCCGGTGCATCCGGGTACACAACACTTATTCGGCATTGTCGCATCACTCCAGCATCACGCACGGAAATGAAATTGCCGCAAAACAACAACGGAAAGCAACAAACGTGAAACACCGTCAACACCACGCCGTGAACCGTCACCCCCGCCGCGCACGCTGCGCTCGCTGCCGCTGCGGCTTTCCCGAGAGTCGGCCGGCCGGAACTGACGTCAGATTGCTGGGCGCAGGCCTGAAAAGATTTTCCGGGGGTGACAATTTTTCAAACCGGTTCTGGGAACCGAAGTGGAAGATGAGCGAGGCGAGAGACGCGGGCGATGGCGGGCATTGTTGGCTTGAAAGTGTCGGGTGAGTCTGACGTCACCAAAAGTCACTTTCTCGAGTTCACGGCGCTGCCACTATAGACGCGGCCGGTTGCGATAAACGCAATCGATGCATTATTTTTTCGTAGTTTCTGCTTGGAATGTAGGTGTTCTATATATCGATTTCAGGATCCAATCTATCGAGTTGGCTGAAAATATTGGCGGCAAAAGTTTTGCTCAGTATCCCTTCAGGCTCACGCTTTTAATGAGTAATAACAGACAATGATGCCAAGAGAAGTATAGGCGATGTTACTATAAGTGACTGTAACGTACATGTGAAGAAATAGAAGTGAACGAACAGATACCTCGCCACCGGCGAGATTCAAACATGTAACCTTCGAATAACGAGTTCGATGCTGTGCCACTGAGCTACGGTGGCGGTAATCTGTCCGTCCACTTTATAGGGTGTATGCGCGTAATTGGAAGGTCGCAGGTTTGAATTCGGCTGGTGGCGATTTGTCTTTTCGCCAAATTTTCGTTCTTCTCATTTACATTACAGGACCATTTAGTAACACCCTCCACACTTCTCTTGGCATAATTGTTTGTTAGTGCTCACTAGTAACGTGTCCAACAAAGAAAACAAGCTTTTAAATTTACGCCGTTTTTCTTCACTGAAGTTCGTGTGTCTTTTTTTCTTATTCATGTTACCTTCTTTCTATCTCTCTATCTTTTCATCTCTCATTCCCTTTCCTCCAGCGTAGGATAAAAAACCGGACGTGCGTCTTATGGATCTCCCTGGCTTTCCTTCTTCTTCTTCCTCCTCATCCACTCTCACGGTAGCTCGGTGACAAGCACAGCAGAGCGTGGAAAGCTCCCCTATACCTGTCGGCAGGAAGACGAGGCGCTGTGCGCCCGCCGTGCCTTGCAGTGGCTGGCACGAACGCCCCAGCTGCAGGGTTTCTGGTTTCTATACGTCCGTCAGCTTCGATATGCGCGCGCGCGTTCTCCGTTTACATTCGTGCGAAGAGTGGTGGTCTGTTTGGTGCCTGGTACTCTCTCTGCGATCGCGCTCAGTTTCGTCCGGACGTCGACGCGACGTGGTAGTCAGACACACCTCATTGTGCTCGCCGAGAGAGGCGCCAGCATTGTGCGAGAAACAGGTGAGTGTTCACGCTTCGAGAAAACGCCGCCATTCATGTATGATTCTTTTACTGTGCAAAGCCCATTGTTGAGTTCTAGGCTTTCAGTTGATGTGGAAACGATTGCTTATATTCCCCATTTGAATACCTCTGTACCATTGCTTAACCTGAACTTGGCAACGTTTAACGCTAGAACCTTATCTAGTGAGGGAAGGCTAGCTGTACTATTCGAGGAGCTAGAGGGTATTAAATGGGATATAATAGGGCTCAGTGAGGTTAGAAGGACCGATGAGGCCTATACGGTGCTACAGAATGGGCACGTCTTTTGCTATCGGGGCTTGCCAGACAGTAGAGAACTCGGAGTGGGGTTCCTGATTACAGAAACATAGCTGGCAACATAAAGGAATACTATATCAATAATGAAAGGGTGGTAGGTATCGTAACTAAACTGAATAAAAGATACAAAACGAAGGTAGTACAGGCTTACGCGCCTACATCCAGCCATGATGACGCTTCAGTTGAAAGCTTCTATGAAGACGTGGAATCGGCAATGAGTAAGGTAAAAACACAGTATACTATAGTGATGGGCGTCTTTAATGCAAAGATAGGAAAGAAGCAGGCTGGAGACCAGGCAGTAGGAGATTACGGCATCGGTACTAGAAACGCCAGAGGAGAGCTACTAGTAGAATTCGCAGAACGCAATAATTTACGGATTTTGAATACCTTCTACTGAAAACTAGAAAACCGCAAGTGGACATGGAGGAGCCCTAATGGCGAAAATAAGAACGAAATAGACTTTATAATGAGTGCCCACCCAGGCATCGTGCAGGATGTGGAAGTGGTTGGCAAGGTACAATGCAGTGACCATAGAATGGTACGGTCTTGAATTCGCCTAGACTTGAAGAAGGAACGACAGAAACTGATACGCAAGAAGCCAATCAATGAGCTAGCACTGAGAGGGAAAGTACAGGAATTCAGAGTGTCGCTGCAGAACAGGTACTCGGCTTTTAGTGATGAAACCAACCTTAGCGTAGATACAATGAATGATAATCTGACGAGTATCATTAAGGAGTGTGCAGCGGAAGTTGGAGGCAGGGTAGTTAGACAGGACACTGGCAAGCTTTCCCAGGAAACGAAGAACCTAATTAAGAAGCGTCAATTCATGAAAGTGTCAAGTACAACAGACAAAATAGAAGTGGCAGAGCTTTCGAAGTTGATTAATAGACATAAGGTATGCGATGTAAGAAGGTATAACATGGAGAGAATTGAACATGCTCTGAAAAACGGAGGAAGCGTCAAAGCAGTGAAGAGGAAACTTGGGATAGGCAAAAGTCGGATGTATGCACTAAGGAACAAAGAGGGCAAAATAACTACCAATATGGATAGGATAGTTAAAATAGCGGAGGAGTTTTGCAGAGATCTGTACAGTAGCCGAGACAACCACGACCTTAATACTATAAGAACTAGCAGTAACCCAGATGACACCCCACCAGTAATGATAGAAGAAGTCAGAAAAGCTTTTGAGAGCATGCAAAGAGGCAAAGCTGCTGGTGAGGATCAAGTAACATCAGATCTGCTGACAGATGGAGGACATATTGTGTTAGAAAAACTAGCCACCCTGTTTACGAGGTGTCTCCTGACGGGAAGAATACCAAAGTCTTCGAAGAACGCTAACATCATCTTAATACATAAGAAAGGAGATGACAAGGACTTGACGAATAGCAGGCTGATCAGCTTGCTCTCTGTAGTATACAAGCTATTTACAAAGGTAATTGCTAACAGAGTAAAAAAAAAACATTACAATTCAATCAACCAAAGGAACAAGCTAGATTTCGAACAGGCTACTCAACAATTGACCACATTCATACTATGAATCAGGTAATAGAGAAATGCTCAGAGTATAACCAACCACTATACATAGCCTTCATAGATTACGAGAAGGCGTTTGATTCAGTAGAAATATCAGCCGTCATGCAGACACTGCGGAATCAGGGCGTAGATGAAGTATATATAAACATTCTGGAAGAAATCTACAGTGGATCAACTGCTACCATAGTGCTTCATAAAGAAAGCAACAGAATACCAATCAAGAAGGGTGTAAGGCAGGGGGACACAATCTCCCCAATGCTATTTACCGCGTGCTTACAGGAGCTTTTCAGAAGCCTAGAATGGGAACAGTTAGGAATAAGAGTCAATAGAGAATACCTTAGTAACCTGCGATTCGCCGATGACATTGCATTGCTGAGTAACTCAGGAGACGAATTGCAACTCGTGATTACAGAGTTAGACAAGGAGAGCAGAAAGGTGGGTCTTAAAATTAATCTGCAGAAAACGAAAGTAATGTACAACAACCTCGAAAAGGAGCAGCGCTTCGAGATAGATAATAGTGCACTTGAAGTTATAAAAGATTATGTCTACTTAGGGCAGGTAATAACCGCGGAGCCGAACCACGAGATTGAAGTAACTAGAAGAAGAAGAATGGGGTGGAGCACATTCAGCAAGCACTCTCAAATTATGACAGGTAGATTGCCACTATCCCTCAAAAGGAAGGTATATAACAGCTGTATCTTGCCGGTACTTAGCTACGGAGCAGAAACCTGGAGACTTACAAAGAGGGTTCAGCTTAAATTGAGGACGACGCAGTGAGCAATGGAAAGAAAAATGGTAGGTGTAACCTTAAGAAACAAGAAGAGAGCAGAGTGGATTAGCGAACAAACGGGGGTTAAGGATATCATAGCTGAAATAAAGAAGAGCAAATGGACATGTGTCGGGCATGTAGCGCGTACACAAGATAATCGCTGATCATTAAGGGTAACTAACTGGATTCCCAGAGAAGGGAAGTGGGTTAGGGGGAGGCAGAAGGTTAGGTGGGCAGATGAGATTAAGAAGTTTGCGGGTATAAATTGGCAGCAGCAAGCACAGGACCGGGTTAACTGGCGGAACATGGGAGAGGCCTTTGTCCTGCTGTGGACGTAGTCAGGCTGATGATGATGATGATGATGTTATTGTTGTTGTACCATTGCTTACAAGCCTTTTTTTACATTTCGGAATCCAGTCTACATTAGGGCAACTGTGGAGCAACCCGGTTCAAAATTTTCTCCGTTAATTGTGACTGCCTGGGTGTGGGCAGAGAACGCACGCATAACTACTTCTAAGTTTCCTCCTTTCTTTTTCTTTTCTCCCTTCCCCACGTAGAGTAGCAGAGAATGTTCAATCTGGTTAGCCTATTTACTTTCCCGTTGTCTTTCTGCCTTCAATTAAGTATATAAATGACCAATGCCGCATAAAATGTCGTTATAATAAGGGAAGAGAAAAAGTAAACGTTTAACTCTTTGTATTTTTTTAATTATTTAAATTGCACAATTCTTGTTTGTTCATTTGCGCTTGTTTGGCTCGCATAACAACCATGTAAAGTAGAAGGGGAAGCTTGAAAGATTGCGATGAGCATTTCGCAAACAGCGGATGTGTTCTCGTCTTGTTCGAGGCTACAACCTTGAAAAAGGCAAGTCCTATTGACGAAACGTCGCACTCGACACACAGCACCTTCTTACAGGCTTCTCCACCCTGTAAAGTATGAGCCTCGTATTCGAACTAATAAAGCAGTCGGCGGCACGTACAAATTCTATATGAGGGCTGCAGTATTGTAAAGGGCTATCTATATACAAGTATACCTTACTCGCGAAGTACTTTACTCCCAAGGTTCCACCACCCCATCACACGCCATAACCTTGTCACGCCACCCTGGTCACATTCCATTCGCAGCACCGAGGAGGAACGCTATGGCGGGATGCATGACGGAAGCGGAAGACGCTGCCACAATCTGGCCTTCGGGTTGATCATCATCATCACCATCACAGTCATGGCGGGCGTGATCGTGCTGCTGCGTGTGCTACATCCATGGTTTCTTCAGGGCCGAAAGGGTAATTAGGCCTCGCTTCTTTTCTATACGCGGAGCAGTGTATGTTCCATGGCACTCTAACTAGAGTGACCGGCAGCGCGGCTTGCGTGGTCTGCGGCACCGAAGAACACATCGATTATTCGCTATGTCATTAACCTCAATTTGCTTCTGAGAGACGAAAACTTTCTGACGCGTTGTGACAGTTGGACGACCGTATGCAGATTTTGCTGGACCACTGTCCTAGTCTTTCTTCGGCTCACGGGGTAGTCAAAACCAAGGAGGATTTAAAAATTGCAATTTTTCTATAATCCTCCTTGGCCAAAACCCTCTCGCACTTTCTGAGGACCACAGGGCCATGTAAACGCTTTTGACTTTTGTATAGCGCCATCACTGCATTCGCGTCAGCCCATTTAGTGACAATATTATCATCTGTTTCTCTTCTCTTTCTTCTCTATATCATCCTTATACTCCCCTTTGCCATAGTGTAGGGTAGCAAACCGGCGTATGCCTGATGAACCTGCCTGCCTTCTCTCCTGCTGTCCTTCCTCCTGGTTCCACGGCACTGCCTGTCTCGGGGTAAAGGTGTCTTCGTGCCAAACTTTATAGCAGAGATAAGAAATTAGTCAAAAGAAGGAAGGAAGCAGAAGGCAAAGTGGTTAACAAGGAAAGCTTCCGATTAGCTATCCAGCGCTGGGTGAGCACTGGAAGCGTCTGGTGCAGTTGCAAGACAGATCAGCATGCAGAAAAGGAGGAAAGACAGAAAAGACAGAACAACGGTATTGTGCTATCCCTCTCTCTTTTCCCTGTGGAATTGCTCCAGTTCACATCAATGAAGACGTGCAGGAAGTTAAGTTCCTCGTAAAGATTTTTTAAAGGTTGGTTAGTTATTTACCCATTGCTAATTACGAAAATCTTGGCTCGCGGTCAACCGAAGCGTTTCAAAATATTCCTGCGCATGCACTAGTACATTTTATGAGAAATCAGGAATATCGAATGGCAGATACTGATTCATTGATAATTATTGCCTGGTGAGTCTGGTCGCACGTATCACGTGTTTCCTTGTCTTGCTCGTGTTTCATGACAGCTGTGTTTAAATATTGGGAATGTGCTCAGTGACCTTTTGTTATCACCTTGGCAAATTCTTTCGTAAAGCGCAGGCGTTTTCTGTGTGCAAACATTGTTTCTCGCGTGCGGCCACTGTTGACGTGTGCATGGATGTGTGAACATCGCTGTTGTGAACGGGTATTTCCGGACGTAATTTTTAAATTGCTTTATGCTTATTAGTAAAGCATTAATGCAGGTTGCTACGTAAAAAAGGGAGTAGCCAGTGCATTACGCGGGCACCAACTTTTCATTCAACGCATTTAACAACCCTTAACACTAAAAGGATACAATGTTAATCCACAAGTGCGCTCGGCGAAACCTGTGTGCATGTGCGCGAGCGTGTGTGTGTGTGCGTGTGCGTTTTTGTGTGCATGTGCGTTTGTGTGTGCGTGTGTATGCGTGTCTGTGCGTGTGTGCGTGTGTGCACTTGTGTGTGCGGGTGAGTGCGTGTGTGCGTGCATGTGTGTGCATCTGTGTGCGTGTGTGTGTGCGTGCGTGCGTGTCCGTATGTGTGAGCGTGTGTGTGCGTGCGTGTATGTGCGTGTGTGCGTGTGTGTGTGCGTGTGTGTGCGTCTGTGTGTTTATCTGTGTGTGCACTTGTACGTGTGTCTGTATGTGCGCCTGTGTGCGTGTGTGTGTGTGTGCGGGTGTGTTCGTGTGCGTGTGCGTGTGTGTGCGTGCGTGTGTGTGCGTGTCTGTGTGAGCGCCTGTGTGCGTGTGTCTGTATGTGCGCCTGTGTGCGTGTGTGTGTGTGTATGTGTGCGTGAGTGTGCGTGTGTGTGCGTGCGTGTGCGTGCGTGTGTGTGCGTGTCTGTGTATGTGTGTGTGCGTGTGCCTGTGCGTGTGCGTGCACGCTCGCGTGTGTGTATGTGTGTCTGTGTGTGTGTGCGTGCGTGTTGTACGTGCGTGTGTGTGTATGTGTGTGTGTGTGCGTGCGTGTGTGCGTATGTGTGCGTGTGTGCATGTGCCTGTGCGTGTGCGTGCGCGCGCGCGCGCGTGTGTGTGCGTGTGTGTGTGTGTGTGCGTGTGTGCGTGTGTGTGTATGTATGTGTGTGCGTGTGTGTGCGCGTGTGCGTGTGCCTGTGCCCGTGCATTTGCGTGCGCGCGTGTGTGTGTGTATGTGTGTGTGTGTACTTGTGTGTGCGGGTGAGTGCGTGTGTGCGTGCGTGTGTGTGCATCTGTGTGCGTGTGTGTGTGCGTGCGTGTCCGTATGTGTGAGCGTGCGTGTGTTGTCGTGCGTGTATGTGCGTGTGTGTGTGTGTGTGTGCGTGCGTGTGTGTGCGTGTGTGTGTGTGTATGTGCGTGTGTGTGTGCGTGTGCGTGCGCGTGCGCACGTGTGTGTGTGTGCGCGCGCGTGTGTGTGCGTGTGTGTGCATGCGTGTGTGTGTATGTGTGTGTGTGTGTGTGTGTGTGTGCGTGTGTGTGCATGCGTGTGTGTGTGTATGTGTGTGTGTGTGCGTGTGTGTGCGTGTGTGTGCGTGTGTGTGTGTGTGAGAGAGAGAGAGAGAGAGAGAGAGACTCTTCCAGTGCAATTGGCACAGGCCTTTGCCAACCAACCAAACTTCGCAATACACGAAGTGTTGGAATTTCTAGACACGCCGACGGTCACACGCTGCCGTTGTGCCTTGACTTGATTGCTGAGGGAGTGTGAGGGGAGAGGCAACAGCTGGCATCATCGTGACCGACGCCGCGAGTGTAGAAAAAAAATTTTTAAAGGTGTAAAGGCCTGACCTCACGTATCCGTCGCAGCGCGCCGACGCGTATTTTTTGACGCGGCGTCGAGCCCTCTCCCATATAGAGAGAAAGAAAACGTGGTTTCACGTAGCCATGCACCCTCTCTCTCTATTGGGTGAGGGCACGGAGCTGCGACGAAACGTTGGGTCGGGCCTTTAGGCAACGCCGAGAGCCAGCCAAGTGCGTCTCGGTACATTTTCTCATGGCTGTTTCTATGTAGGACATGCGGACGGTGGTTATGCAGCAAGGTGCCCATCCAGACCATTTCGGGCAGCAGCTCCGCCCAGTGGCCAACCCGGGAGCAGTGGCGGCCAGGCCTCCGCCTTTTTGCCCGATATAGGCAGCAGCCGTTCCGACACCGGGGCCAACGCCACACGCATGTTTGTGGCATAAATGAGCCAATAAGTTCGATACACATATATGGGCAGCTGCGCAACACTCAGCGAGTGAGATCAAATAATGTTATTAGCAAGTCACAGTGGCGTCTGTTTCTGGCACAATCCTGAATTAAAAACTTCATTCCCGAAATTTCGTGTGCAAACATAGCCTAAAGTAAGGCCACAAAACAAAAAGATATGTACGCTTATCTGAATTTTTGAAAAGTGAATACCGATGATGGGATTTCTGCTACACTCTTTGTTAGTCATTGAATGTGTCTTAGTAATGCTCGATCGCCTGTTATGTACGCTTGTTATTTTCTTTATTTGTGTCTTCGTCCTTAGAAAAAGTGGTAAACAATTCAGAGTACTTGGTATTCCATTATGGGAGAGCATATCGCCATCCCATGGGCCTCATACTTGATGGGCCATGTCAAGTCTGTGTGTGTTTAGAAAATTGGTTAACATTTTTGTATACCAGGTACTCTCCTATGGGAGAGCATAAAGCCGTCCCGTGCGCAACCAGAGGAGATCGCAAGTGTAGCGCCTACTGCTGGAGTCTCCATCACCTGTACTACGTGTAACCACATGTAAACACAATAACAGAAAAATAAAGCCGTGTGCATCGTATCATAAATGTTGGACCTCCTATTTTATTCTGGTTATCGGCCTTGTATTTTATTTTTGTTAATCTTTCATTTTTTGATGAGATATGATTGATGGGTGGCTAAGTTTCAACAGTTTGACGGTTTGTGCCCTTTTATTTTGCTTGTTCCTGTTAAGAACCTTTTGCTAACCTACGTGTTATTCATAGATGCTTCGTTCTCTACATATTCTGTAGACACAGGGTGGCGGTTTATGGATGGAGGAAAATCATGCGATCTTAGGGTGCCTCGCCTCTTAAAAAAAACGCAGATCCCACGCACAGTGCGAATCAATGACATGCGAAGCACGCATGAGAAAGGTTTATATGTCAGTTAAAAATAAGAACAACGTTACGAAGCGGATTTTAATTATGCCGTACTTAACTTCCATGTCATAAATATTATGTTTGGACGTGTCATTTACCTTCGTCATCTATTCACGCCACCTGATACCAAGTTTGGTATATGTGGAGCTACCGAAACGAACGCAAGCGTGCTATGAGCGTAGCATCTAGTCATGTTTTACATGACACGCATATCATGATTATCATGTTCGGACGTATCATTTAACTTCGCTATTCATGGACGTCATGCAATACCACTTTGGTACATGTGAGGCTAGAGAAACGACTGCGAGCCCATCATTAGCGTGGCATGTGGTCGTGTTGTTACGTGACACGCATCTCATGATTATCATGTTTGCACCAGTCACATCCATTTGTCGTCCATTCGCGTCTCGTAATACCAAGTTTGGTGTATGCGAAGCTAGCAAAATGGCTGCGAGCGCATCATGGGCGTGCCATGTGGCCATGCTCTAACATGACACGGATCTCAGGACTATCATGCTAACCAACACAGAAGTTTCACTGCCATCCTTAACATTGTTTTCTTCTAGCCTGAATAACAGTGTTCAATATACCATGCAAATTAAGCTCTGTCCCCATAAACGTTCGAATTTTTGCATATTTGGGTTGCTTTGTGCGTACTTTTGTTTCTGTGTGTTTTTATCTTGCTGTTTTGAAAACTTGTTCGTCTTCATATTGAGCATTCATGTAATTCATGTAACCCACTCTGCGAAAATTCCTAGTAAGAATTGCAGTATTCATGAATAAATATTAAATATATAATCATTTTTGCACCAGTCATGTACCTTCACTATGCATTCAGGTCCCGCAACACTAAATTTGGTATATGTGAAGCCAGCCAAACGACTGCGAGCGTACTATGAGCCTGACGTGTAGTCATGACTCATAGTTTACATGATATGCATGTCATTATTTCCACATTAGGGTCAGTTGCTTGTGTTCGTCATGATATCATGTCATACCATACCAGTTTTGCAACATGTCATGTGAACAAGACCACCGCATGAGCAGCAAGAAATAAAATTTAAATTATAACATTCATGACATACATGTGATGATTGTCATGTTATGACTAGTCAAATATGCTCGTCATACAGTCATGTTATGCCATACCAAGTTTGGTATGAATATTATTATCCAAACGGCCAGGAAAGCTAAAATTCGTAGGCGGATAGATAGATAGATAGATAGATAGATAGATAGATAGATAGATAGATAGATAGATAGATAGATAGATAGATAGATAGATAGATAGATAGATAGATAGATAGATAGATAGATAGATAGGCTCAAAGTCACTGAAGTTCGCTAAGAAATGCTTCGCAGTTAAAAGAAAAGAGTGGAGGGGGCACTGCAGTATCATCGAGCTTACGCAGCGTAGTGGGTAATCTTGAACTTCATATTTACACCCAATCGTGGCAGAGCCAAGCTTTTAAGCACAGCACAAGATAAAGGGAACTATCTGTTCTGGTGAGGTGGAATAACGGCGAATAGCAACAACATCGCGTCCCAAAGGCCCTATCTCAGCATCATGGCATCCGCGATGGCGGCCGTGCGATGGGTTTTTTATAAACACAATGTGCGCTTCTCATCTCGACGATCATGCTCAGCATCTAAGCATTTCTTGCGCCTTGTGCAACACGGCAGCCCATCCTGCACAATACCGTATATAGCAAAAGGCGCGTGAGTTCAAATGCTCAGTCGCAGGCTCTCGTTTAAACCCTAAAGGTGGGAAAATATTCGGTATTTTTAGATGCGGAAGCATCTTATACTCGCCCCTTGTAGTGCGCCGTCCGCGCCGTCCGCGCCGTCCGCACCGCTTCTCGAACATTCGACAGCTGACGCGCGCGCATGCGCCGTCGCGCCGTCGCCCACTCTTCCACCATCTGTGCATCCCTTCCTCCTCTACACACCGCGCGTGCTTCACTCCTCCACCATCTGTGCACCCTTCCTCCTCTATTCACCGCGTTCGACATCTACAATTCTCCTGATTCTCCAGTGGACGCGCATGTGGCGTCGCGCTTCGCGAACATTCAACAGCTGACAGTGCATGCGCCGTCGAGCTGTATATATACTCAAGGTCGGCGCTCGCTCGCTCAGTTGCCGCTCGTCGGTTGGTTTGTACGGCGCGTCGACGTCTAAGGTCGCGGTGAAATGAATTCCAACGAATCCACAAACACAATGATCGACGTCCCTTCGACCAGCGCTGCCCTTTCGCATACGTGTGTACGTGTTCACTCATTTAACACCCCCTCCTACAACCACGTTAACCAATTTAGCCATCGACCCAAGTAAGTCGCAATTTAACACCCCATTTCACAACCACGTTAACCAGTTTAGCCATCGACCCAAGTAAGTCGCACTTTAACACCCCGTTAACCAATTATATGCTCCGCATCCTCCTCAGTGTTCCCCCGAGGGAAGCTGCGGGCAATTTTTTTAATAACGATTTGAATAGCGGTGTATTTGTGTCGGTACATGAATCTAATAGAACGTATTAGACAAACCAAACACGTTCCGAGTATTTTTCGATAAGTGCGGGCGGAAAAAATCATGGCATATCCACGGAGTTAATGATGATGAGTGGGGCGAAGCTTCGGAGAACTTTATTGGCAAACCGTGAATGGCCCGACCGTCCTTCTGTCTGTCCATCCGTCCATCCATCTGTTCGTCTGCCCGTACGGCTGTGTGTCCGTTCGTCCATCCTACACTACGTACCGCCATCCAACGGACATTCCAAGGACTAAACAAGAGGTGGCTACCTACTACTACTACATCCATCAGGGACGCACGACCCACGGCTTACGGAGCATGGCCCATAAAAGTGCTTGCAATTCACAGTACTCGCGTTTAGAAAAAGGTAATAATTTATAGCACAAGGTACTCTACTATGGAATTGCATAAAACCGTCCCAAGGTCTCACACTTGATGAGGCCGCGGCCTTCACAAACTGCGTTTAGAAAAAAAAATGGCAGATCCCACGTACAGTGGGAATCAATGATATGCGAAGCATGAATGATAAATGTTACTATGTCACCTTAAAAACAGCACATCGTTACGAAGTGGGGGGAAATGAAGCCGCACATGATTTCCGTGTCATAATTTTCATGTTTGGATGTGTCATTTACCTTAGTAATCTATTGACGTCACGTAACACAAAGTTTGGCATATGTGGGGCTAGCAAAACGGTCGCGAGCACATCACAAAGGGCCCAATTTACTCCAATGTATCGTTGACGTGCGCACACGCTGGAAACGCGACGCTACGTTAGCAAAACGCGAGGTCTCTATGATCTAACGCCAGGCGCGACCAGCGTCCGTCGGCACGGCCCAACGGCAACCGGCGCGAAATGCGACATACTGCAATTCGCGCCGATGCAATAGAGTAACATTACTCTATGCCGATGCGTTACCCAGACAACACTACGTATCCCTCTTTCTGTGACGGAGGGATGCCTGAGGCGCATAAACGAGCATGCGTCAAAGCAATGCAGCGCTGCTCGCGCCTGCGAGTATATGGCGGGACCGGTGCCTGGCGTGGCAACGCCGGCGTGATGCGTAGAAATGAACGCCGAAGAGCACGCGCACCACGTCACGTCGAAATGTATTGGCGTCTTGACTGTGGCATGCAGTCATGTTCTCACATGACGCGTACGCATCTATGATTATTATTTTTGCACGAGTCACATACCTTCATCACCGCCCCGCCGCGGTGGTCTGGTGGCTAAGGTACTCGGCTGCTGACCCGCAGGTCGCGGGTTCAAATCCCGGCTGCGGCGGCTGCATTTCCGATGGAGGCGGGAACGTTGTAGGCCCGTGTGTTCAGATATAAGTGCACGTTAAAGAACCCCAGGTGGTCAAAATTTCCGGAGCCCTCCACTACGGCGTCTCTCATAATCATATGGTGGTTTTGGGACGTTAAACCCCATATATCAATCAATCAATACCTTCATCACCCATTGGCATATGTGAAGCTAGCGAAACGATCACGAGCGCATCATGAGTGTGGCATGTAGTTATGTTGTTACATGACACACATCTCATGCTTATCATGTTTGCACCAGTATCATACCTCGGTAATCCATTCACGTCCCGTAATACCAAATTTGGTATAAGCAAAGCTAGCGAAACGGCCGCCAGCGCATCATGAGCGTGGCATGTAATCATGTTGTTACGTGAAACGAATCTCATGACTATCATGTTTGCACCAGTCACATACCGTTGTCGTCCATTTACGTATCGTAATACCAAATTGAGTATATGTGATGCTAGCGAAACGGCCGCGAGCGCATCATGAGCATGGCATGTAATCATGTTGTTACATGACGCTCATGTTATGATTTTCGTGTTAGGGTTTGTCTCTTGGGTTCACCATGCAATCATGTCATACCATACCAGTTTTGCAACATGCCATCTGAACAAACCCACCGCAAGAGCGGCAGGACCATAAATTGTAAATCATGAGATTCATGGCATACGTGTCATGATTTTCATGCTATGACTAGTCAAATATGCTGTTCATACAGTTATGTTATGCCATACCAAATTTGGTATTGATACTTTCATCGGAACGGCCAGGAGAGCTGAAAGTCGTATAGGCGGTTAGATAGATAGATAGATAGATAGATAGATAGATAGATAGATAGATAGATAGATAGATAGATAGATAGATAGATAGATAGATAGATAGATAGATAGATAGATAGATAGATAGATAGATAGATAGATAGATAGATAGATAGATAGATAGATAGATAGATAGATAGATAGATAGATAGATAGATAGATAGATAGATAGATAGATAGATAGATAGATAGATAGATAGATAGATAGATAGATAGATAGACTCAAGGTCGCCGAAGCTCGCTAAGCAATGCCTTGCTTATAATTGAAAAAAAACTGACAAAACTTAGAAATTCGACTCCAAAGATGCCACAGTTCAGAAGAACGGAGTTTATTTCCCGTATTTTCGAATAGTTCGTTATATTTTTTTTATATTTTAAGTGCGCGGCGGATAGAGTTACTGTGCTCCTTCCTTACTAGAGCCACCTAGAGGTAGCATGTACAATAAATCTAGCGGCGGCTGCTCGCGAGCGCGAGCTGTGACGTCAAACTTGCCGAGGCACATGAAGGATGCACGTGTTCTTGCCGTCCTCCTTTTCTTCTCCACTTCACATGACATTCTTTTCCTTTCCGAAAAGCGATGATACTTGGCCTCGGCCAGAAGCCTTGTTTGCTGCTGTTGCTTTTAATACCGGTTCTGGGAACCGAAGTGGAGGATGAGCGAATCGAGAGACGCGGGCGATGGCTGGCATTGTTGGCTTGACAGTGTCGGGTGGGTCTGACGTCACCAAAAGTCACTTTCTCAAGTTCAAAAAGCTGTAACTATAAACGCGGCCGTTTGCGAAAAAAACGCAATAGATGCATCACGTGATGATCGAAATACGAGCAAAGTAATTATATGCGTACGTCAAGATTTAACGTACGTGAGACATGCCGTGGCTCCTCATGCTTCTAACGACTATATTTGCCTATCTATAAAGCACAAGCGACGTACAATATCAATCATTGGTGGATACATTCCTCCTAGAAGCCACGTGGACTGTCCCCATCTCTTGTCTGTTCTCCAAGCTTACCCTGGACCACATGTATTGGTTGGGGATTTTAATGCACATCATCCCATGTGGGGTTCTGCCTCAATGAACACCCGCGGTAGGGACATTGCCGATTTTGTGCTCAATCAGGGACTTATGTCCATTAACGATGGCTCACCTACTTACCTCCGTGGCGCATCGTACAGCAGCTGTCTAGACGTATGTTTTGTGAGCAGAAGTCTCTTGCATACCACCTATTGGTTTGTAGACGTTGAAACACATGGAAGTGACCATCTCCCTACATATATACAGCTAAAAGGATTCCGTTGTTCGTCTCCCCGGCCTGTGAAAAGCGTAGACTGGCCAGTATTCCAAGCTTCTGTAAATGCTCAGTGCGGGAACATTCAATCTATATCTGAAATAGAAAGCCTAATTGCGTCAGCCTTAACAACGCATACGAAACTTGTGAATGTGCCGCTACCAAGATCACAACTTGACGCACGATATGAATACCTTCGTGCAATTCGTCGCCGGGCAGAGAGAAAATACAGGAAGACGAAATCACCATCTGACCTATCTACAGCACGCCAAGCACAACGACATGTATTGCGACACCTCGATAAGCTCGATAGGCAACGGTGGAGGATATTTTGTAGCTCTCTTGATCCCAGAAAACCCCTGTCTCGAATATGGCAAACTGTGCGAAGCCTTCAGACGCCCACTCAACAGTTGTTCCCTTTCCGATCTTTGGCTCTAAAGCAAGGTCGACCTGAAGTAGAGGTTGCAGAAGATTACTGCCACTTACTCGTAGGTATGACCTCTTCATCGATATTACCTTCGAATTTAGCCTCACCGCCATCCAGCGACGATCGCCTCGACTTACCATTCACAATGCACGAACTCGACGCTGCGATTTCTACGTCCCGACGGTCGTCCGCACCCGGGCCTGACGTAATTACTTATTCGGCTCTATATCACCTCAGCCAGGAAGCAAGGCAGGCTCTCTTGTCGTTCTACAACTCTACGTGGGAAACAGCGACTGTCCCAGAGAGCTGGAAGTGCAGCCGCATAGTGGCCTTACTGAAACCAGGCAAGTGTTCACACGAGTTGTCTTCTTATAGACCCATTGCCCTAGCCAGTTGCATCGGTAAGGTGATGGAACGCATGGTGCTGGCAAGATTGGAATGGCTGCTAGAGAATAATGTCGGCTTACCAGATTTCATAAATGGCTTCCGTAGTGGTCGATCATCTATAGATGGTGTTGTAGATCTAGTTTCTTCTGTTGAAAAGGAAAAACAACGTCGGAGATTGGTAGGGGCCATTTTCTTAGATATAAAGGGCGCGTACGATAGCGTCTACCATGAGGCCATTCTTGATGCACTTGAAGACATCGGCGTAGGTGGCCGACTACACGCATGGATAGGGAGCTATCTCAGAGGACGTACCATTTTTATGTCGACATCCGATGGTGACACGGCCAGGCACCTCGTAAGCCGTGGAGTTCCGCAAGGCGCCGTCCTGAGCCCCATGCTTTTTAACATAACACTAATTGGCCTTGAAGCTGAGCTTCCCGACGTTGTCAGGATCAGTGCGTATGCGGACGACATATGCATATGGGCATCTGGAGCAACGCGACCACAACTGCGAGCAAGGCTACAACAAGGCACATCAATAACATCTAAGTACTTACGTCGTCAAGGCCTGGAACTTTCAATAGCAAAATGTGCTGCATTGGCATTTACGAAGAAATCAATGTCGCGGTACCCAATCTTCGCTCACGGAGCAGTGATTCCCGTGGTTAAGCACCACCGCTATTTAGGGGTCGTCATTGATCGCAACCTGTCCTGGTCAAAGCATGTGACTGTGCTGCGAAACAAACTAATCAGTTTTGTATATGTCCTTCGTGTTATAGCAGGACTGAGATGGGGCCCTTCGGAGAAAAGTCTTCTGCAGTTATACAAGGCATTATTTGTGGGCTATATAAGGTACAGCTCACCTGTGCTTTCCAGCATGCGGGCAACGTGCCTTCGCACTTTAGAGAGCCTTCAGGCACGAGCACTGAGAATATGTCTTGGCCTGCCACGGTGCACATCTACCTCTGGCACTATAGAGGAGTCACGCACCTACCCTATACAGGTTTACACGTCCTGTGAGCCTCTTCGAGTGCACCTTCGTCTACTGACCCGACATGCACAGCACCCTTTGTCTTCGCTACAAGTGGACCGACCAAGCTGTACCTATTCGCGATGCCTCGATATGCATAGGCACATGATCCCGTCAGGCTTCGCACCTGCCGTAGTCTCTGCAGTGCCTCCATGGACATTGACTAAACCAATGGTGTGCCTTCACATACGTGGAATTTCGTATAAGTCACATGTTTCTCATATTGCCCTCAAGCAACTCACTTTGGCACATTTAGATGACCGATACAGTGACTCTGTACACATTTACACCGATGGATCCGTAACTTCATCCGCCTCAGCTGCAGCCTTCGTGATCCCTCAACTCGGTATTTCCCGACAGTACAAATTAGATCATAGGTCATCTTCGACAGCTGCAGAACTTGTTGCTATACAAGAAGCCATAAAATTTGTGAACGACCAAGCACCGCGTAAATGGACGATTCTATCTGATTCAAAATCAGCGCTTCAAGCTATCTGTTCTAACTCAAGAAGAGGCGAATTTTACGAGTTAACGTCAGTAATCGTCCAAGCATTTGACCTAACACACAGGAGTGGTCACTTGATTACACTCCAATGGATTCCTGGACACTGCGGCCTGGTTGGCAACGAAACAGCCGATAGCGAAGCAAGAGCGGCAATATACAACGCTCCTATGTACGTCAAAGTACCCTACTCGCGAGGTGACGTCAACACATTGTTGAGATCACTCATGCGCGAATGCGCTGCCACTTACTGGTCGCTACCAGATCACCGGAACAAGCGCCTGCGGGAAACAGACCCCGGTATGACTTTTCGTCTTCCAGATAAAATCAGCCGAAGACATGCTAATATACTGCACCGAATTCGCCTGGGCGTCGCCTTCACTCGCCACTACACTCACCTAATTGGCCGTGCGGACAGCCCAAATTGTGAACGCTGCCAAGTGCGTGAAACGATAGCTCACATATTTTGTGACTGTGCATTATACGTGGCGCAAAGAAAAATGCTAACTGCAACGTTGGCAAGCATTAGACGAACACCATTAAGTGAAAGCCATATATTGTCAGCAATGAATGACCAAACAGTGTCAAAAACTGCTACAAAGGCTGTTCTAGACTTTATAAAAACCACTGGACTAGAAACTAGACTGTAGGGTACTATGCTAAGTGGCTACTGTACATACGCACCACCTCTTCTTGCCCCCATCATCACCCTTCATCCCTCTTTCCTTCCCCTTTCCCTTATCCCCTGTGTAGAGTAGCAGGCTAGAGCGAACTAGCTCAGGCCGACCTCTCTGCTTTCTAATAAATTCTCACTCACGCAATAGATGCATTATTTTTTCGTAGTTTCTGCTTGCAATGAAGCTTGTCTATAACGATTTCAGGATCCAATCTATTGAGTTGGCTGAAAATATTGGCGGCAAAAGTTTTGTTCCATATGCCTTCAAGCTCACGCTTTTAATGAGTAATAGCAGACAATGATGCCAAGAGAAGTATAGGGGATGTTACTATAAGTGACTGCAACGTAAATGTGAAGAAATAAAAGTGGACGAACAGATACCTCGCCATCACAGGGATCCAAACATGCGACCTTCGAATAACGAGTTCGATGCTGTACCACTGAGCTACGATGGTGGTAATCTGTCCGTCCACTTTATAGGGTGTAGGTGCGTAAATCGAAGGTCTCAGGTTTGGATCCGACCGGCGGCAATTTGTCTTTTCGTCTACTTTTCGGTCTTCTGATTTACATTACAGGAACTTTTATCAACATCCCCAATACTTCTCTTGGCATTAATTTCTCTCAGTGCTCACTAGCAACCTGTCTAACAAAAAAAAAAAACAAGCTCTTAAGTTTACGGCCTTTTTCTTCACTGAAGCTCGTGTGTCTTTTTTTCTTAATCATGTTACCTTTCTTTCTATCTCTCTACCTTTTCATCTCTCGTTCCCTTTCCCCCAGCGTAGGATAACAAAGCGGACGTGCGTCTCGTGGACCTTCCTGCCTTTCCTTCTTCTTCTTCCTCCTCATCCTCTTTCACGGCAGCTCGGAGACAAGCACAGTAGAGCGTGAAAAGCTCCCCAATACCTGTCGGCAGGAAGATGAGGCGCTGTGCCCCGGCCGTGCCTTACTGGGGCTGGCACGAACGCCACAGCTGCAAGGTTTCTGGTTTCGAAGCATCCGTCAGCTTGATGTGCGCGCGCGCGTTCTCCGTTTACATGCGTGCGAAGAGCGGTGGTCTGTTCGGTGGCCTGGTACTCTTTCTGCGATCGCGCTCAGTTTCGTCCGGACGTCGACGCGACGTGGTAGTCAGAGACACCTCATTGTGCACGCCGAGAGAGGCGCCAGCATTGTGCGAGAGACAGGTGAGTGTTCACGCTTCAAGAAAACGCCGCCATTCATGTTTGATTCTTTGACTGTGCAAAGCCCATTGCTGAGTTCTAGGGTTTCAGCTTATATTCCCTATTTGAATACCTTGGTACCACTCCTTACAAGCCTTTTTTTAACATATCAGAATCCAGTGTACATTAAGACAACTGTGGAGCAACGCGGTTCAAATATTTCTCCGTTAATTGGGACTGCCTGGGTGTATACAGGCAGTGAATGGGCGCCTCCTTTCTTTTTCTAATTCCCTCTTCCCCACGTAGGTTAGCAAAGTGTGTTCAACCTAGTTAGCCTATACCTACATTTACGTTGTCTTCCTCTCTGTATTCAAGTGAGCATGTTAATGAAAAATGCCGCATAAATTGTCGTCATGATAAAAGAGAGAATAAACGCTCAAGTCTTTGTGCTTTTTTTCTGTTATTTGAATTGCACATTCTTGTTTGTTCAATTGTGCTGGTTTGACTCGCATAACAACCCTGTAAAGTAGAAAGAGAAGCTTGGAAGCCTGCGATGAGCATTTCGCAAACAGCGGATGTGTTCTCGTCTTGTTCGAGGCTACAACCTTGAAAAAGGCAAGTCCTATTGACAAAACGTCGCACTCGACACACAGCACCTTGATTGATTGATATGTGGGGTTTAACGTTCCAAAACCACTATTTTGATTATGAGAGACGCCGTAGTGGAGGGCTCCGGAAATTTCGACCACCTGGGGTTCTTTGACGTGTACTCAAATCTGAGCACACGGGCCTACAACATTTCCGCCTCCATCGGAAATGCAGACGCCGCAGCCGGGATTTGAACCCGCGACCTGCGGGTCAGCAGCCGAGTACCTTAGCCACTAGACCACCGCGGCGGGGCGACACACAGCACCCGTTAAAGTATGAGCCTCGTATTCTAACTAATAAAACAGTCGGCGGCACGTACAAATTCTATATGAGGGCTGCAGTATTGTAAAGGGCTATCTATATACAAGTATACCTTACTTGCGAAGTACTTTACTCCCAAGGTTCCACCACCCCATCACACGCCATAACCTTGTCACGCCACCCTGGTCACATTCCATTCGCAGCACCGAGGAGGAACGCTATGGCGGGATGCATGACGGAAGCGGAAGACGCTGCCACAAATCTGGCCTTCGGGTTGATCATCATCATCACCATCACAGTCATGGCGGGCGTGATCGTGCTGCTGCGTGTGCTACATCCGCGGTTTCTTCAGGGCCCAAAGGGTAATAAGGCTCGCTGCTTCTCTATACACCGAGCAGTGTATGTTCCATGGCACTCTAACTGGAGTGACCGGCAGCGCGGCATGCGCGGTCTGTTACACCGAAGAACGCATCGATTATTCGCTATGTCGTTAACCCCAATTTGCTTCTGAGAGACGAAAACTTTCTGACGCGTTGTGACAGTTGGACGACCGTATGCAGATTTTGCTGAAGCACTGTCCTCGTCTTTCTTCGGCTCACGGGGCAGTCAAAACCAAGGAGGACTTAAAAATTGCAATTTTTCTTTGATCCTCCTTGGTCAAAACCCTCTCGCACTTTCTGAGGACTACAGGGGCGTGTGAATGCCGTTGACTTCTGTATAGTGCCATCACTGCATTCGCGTCAGCCTAATTATTGACAATATTCTCATCTATTTCTCTTCTCTTTCCTCTCTGTATCATATATATACTCCCATTTGCCATAGTGTAGGGTAGCGAACCAGGCGTACGCCTGATGAAGCTCCCTGCCTTGTCTCCTGCTGTCCTTCCTCCTGGTTCCATGGCACTGCCTGTGTCAGGGTAAAGGTGTTCTCGTGCCAAATTTTATAGCAGAGACAAGAAATTAGTCAAAAGGAGGAAGGAAGCAGAAGGCAAAGTGGTTAAACAGAAAAGCTTCCGGTTAGATATCCAGCACTGGGTGTCCACTGGAAGCGTCTGGTGCAGTTGCAAGACAGATCAGCATGCAGAAAAGAAGGAAAGACAGAAAAGACAGAACAATGGTCTTCTGCTTTCTCTGTCTCTTTTCCCTGTACAATTGCTCCAGTATGCATAAATGAACACGTGCAGGAAGCTAAGTTCCTCGTAAAGATTTTTGAAAGGTTGGTTAGTTAGTTACCCATTGCTAATTACGAAACTCTTGGGCCCATGGTCAACCGAAGCCTTTCGAAATATTCCTGCGCATGCACTAGTAATTTTTTATGATAAATCGGGAACATCGAATAGGAGATACTGATTCATGGCTAATTATTGCCTGGTGAGTCTGGTCACATGTATCACGTGTTTCCTTGTGTTTCTCGTGTTTCATGGCAGCTGTGTTCAAATATTGGTTATGTGCTCAGTGAACTTTTGTGAACACCTTGGCGAGTTCTTTCGTAAAGTGCGGGCGTTTTCTGTGTGCAAACATTATTCGTCGCATGCGACCCCTGTTGACGTGTGAATGGAAGTGTGAACGTCGCTGTTGTGAACGGGCAATTTTGGGGTGTAAAGTTTAAATTCCTTTATGCTTATTAGTGAAGCCTTGATGCAGGTTGCTACGTAAAAAAGGGAGTAGCCAGTGCATTACGCTGGCACCAACCTTTCGTTGAACGCATTTAACAACACTTAACACTTAAAGGATACGGTGTTAATTCACACTTGCACTCGGCGAAACCTGTGTGCATGTGCGTGTGTGTGTCTCTGTGTGTGTCTGTGTGTATGCGTGTGTGTGTGCGTGTATCTCTCTGTGTGTGTGTCTCTCTGTCTCTGTGCGCGCGCGTGTGTGTGTGCGTGTGCGTGTGCGTGTGCGTGTGTGCGTGCGTGCGCGCGTGCGCGCGCGCGCGCGTGTGTGTGTGTGTGTGTGTGTGTGTGTGTGTGTGTGTGTGTGACTCTTTCAGTGGAATTGCCACAGGCCTTTGCCAACGAAACTTCGCAATACACGAAATGTTGGAGTTTCTAGACAGGCCAACGGTCACGCGCCGCTGTTGTGCCATCACGCAGTTGCTGAGAGAGTGCGAGGGGAGAGGTCACAGCTGGCATCGTCGTGCCCAACACCGCGAGTACAGAAAAATTTTTAAGAGGCGTAAAGGCCTGACCTCACGGATCCGTCGCAGCGCACCGGCGCGTATCTTTTTGACGCGGCGTCGAACCTTTCCCATATAGTGAGAAAGAGAGCGTGGTTTCACGTAGCCAAGTGCCCACTCTCTCTATATGGAGAGGGCACGGTGCCGCGTCAAAAGACCTCGCGCTGACGCGCTGCGACGATACGTTGGGTGGGGCCTTTAGGCAATGCCGAGAGCCAGCCAAGTGCGTTTCGGTATACACTTTCTCATGGTTGTTTCTATGTAGGACATGCCGGCGGTGGTCACGCAGCAAGGTGCCCATCCCGACCATTCCGGGCAGCAGCTCCGCCGAGTGGCCAACCCGAGAGCAGTCAAGGCCAGGCCTCCGCACGTTTGCCAGATATAGGCAGCAGCCATTCTGACACCGGGGCCAACGCCGCACGCATGTTGGTGGCCTGAATGAGCCAATAAGTCCGATACACATATATGGGCAGCTGCGCAGCACTCAGCGAGTGAGATCAAATAATGGTATTAGCAAGTCACAATGGCGTCTGTTTTTGACACAATCCCAAATTAAAAACTTAATTCCCGAAATTCCGTGTGCAAACATACCCTAAAGTTAGGCAACAAAAAAAATATCCACGCTTATCTGAATTGTTGAAAAGGGAATACTGATGATAGGATTTCTGCTACACGCTGTGTTAGTCAACGAGTGTGTCTTAGTAATGCTTGATCGCCTGTTATGTACTCTTGTTTTTTTTTCTTTATGTGTGTCTTCGTGCTTGGAAAAAGTGGTTAACAATTTAAAGTACTTGGTCGTCGTCCCGTGGGCCTCATGCTTGATGGGGCCATGTCAAGTCTGTGTGTGTTTAGAAAAAGTGGCTAACGATTTTTAGTAACAGGTACTCTACCATAGGAGAGCATGAAACCGTCCCATGCGCAACCAGAGGAGGTCACTCAAGTGTAGCGCCTATTGCAGGAGTCTCCATTACCTGTGCTACATGTAACCACATGTAAACACAATAACAGAAAAATAAAGCCTCGTGCATCGTATCATAAATCGTTAACATCCTATATTGTTCTGGTTATCAGCCTTTTATTTTATTTTTGTTATTCTTTCATTTTGTCATGACATTTGATTGATGGGTGGCTGAATTTTAACATTTTGGCGGTTCTGTGCCCTTTGATTTTGCTTGTTCCTGTTAAGAACCTTTTGAAAACCTACGTGTTGTTCATAGATGCTTCGTTCTCTACATATTCTGTAGACTTAAGGTAGCGGTTTATGGATGGAGGGAAATCATGCGGTCTTAGAGTGCCTGGCCTCTTAAAAAAAAACTGGCAGATCCCACGACCAGTGGAAACCAATGATATGCGAAGCACGCATGAGAAAGGTTTAAATGTCAGTTAAAAATAAGAATAACGTTACGAGGCGGATTTCAATTATGCCGTACTTAACTTTCATGTCATAATTATTATGTTTGGACGTGTCATTTACCTTCGTCATATATTCACGCCACCTGATACCAAATTTGGTATATATGGAGCTATCGAAACGGCCGCAAGCGTGCTATGAGCGTAGCATGTATACAGTCATGTTTTACATTACACGCATATCATAACTATCATGTTCCGACGTGTCATTTAACTTCGCTATTCATGGACGTCATGCAATACCAATTTGGTATATTTGTAGCTAGAGAAACGACCGCAAGCCCATCATGAGCGTGGCATGTAGTCATGCTCTTACATGACACGCATCTCATATTTATGTTTGCACCAGTCACATACCTTCGTCATTCATTCACGTGACGTAATAACAAATTTGGTATATATGAATCTAGCGCAACGGCTCGAGCGCATCATGAGGGCGGCATGTAGTTATGTTGCTTCATGACACGCGTGTCATGATTATCATGTTTGGACATTTCATTTGCATATGTCGTTCGTTCGCGTCACGTTATACTGAATTTGGTACATGTGAAGCTAACGAGACGGCCGACAGCGCATCATCAGCGTAGCATGTAGTCATGTTGTTACATGACACGCATTCCATGATTATCATGCATGCACTAGTCACATCGTTTTGTCGTCCATTCACGTCTTGTAATACGAAATTTGGTGTGTACGAAGCTAGAACAACGGCTGGGAGCGCATCATGAGCGTGGCATTAGGTCATGCTCTAACATGACACGGATCTCATGACTATCATTTTTGTACCAGTCATATACCTTCACTATGCGTTCACGTCACGTAACACCAAATTCGGTATATGTGAAGTCAGCCAAACGACTGCGAGCGTACTATGAGCGTGACGTTTAGTCATGACTCATAGCTTACATGACATGCATGTCATGATTTCCACGTTAGGGTCAGTTGCTTGTGTTTGCCATGTAATCATGTCATACCATACCAGTTTTGCAACATGTCATGTGAACGAGACCACCGCATGAGCAGTAAGAAATCATAACATTCATGACATACATGTAATGATTTTCATGTTATGACTAGCCAAATATGCTCGTCATACAGTCATGTTATGCCATACCAAGTTTGGTATGAATATTATTATCAAAACGGCCAGGAGAGCTAAAATTCGTGGGCGGATAGATAGATAGATAGATAGATAGATAGATAGATAGATAGATAGATAGATAGATAGATAGATAGATAGATAGATAGATAGATAGATAGATAGATAGATAGATAGATAGATAGATAGATAGATAGATAGATAGATAGATAGATAGATAGATAGATAGATAGATAGATAAAGTCGCCAAACTTCGCTAAGTAATACTTCGCATTCTAAAGTGAACGCTTTAGAGTACTTGGTACTCTACTCTGGGAGAGCGAAAGCCGTCCCGAGGGGCCTCACATTTCACGAGGCCATTTCGACTAAAATTACGCCATAAGCAAGGCTTACTCTAACGATAACCACCTCAACGATTTCATTGGAGCAGTTCTACAAATGTCTTGGCGCAAAGCCCTTGTAGTTGCTCTAGCGAAAACGAAACTCGATTAGTGATACTCATTTATTAATACAAAATTACTGCAAAAAAACACATCAAGACCAATATTGTTTCGGGTATAGCATGTACTTTTTAGCTAAAATATATAATAGGACTGAAAATTTCAAAAACGACAATTTATAGGTTCATCATATTCAAGTACCGCCATCCGGCCGACATTCCAAGTACAAAAAAAATCACAGCATATCCACGGAGTGCATGATGATGAGAGGGGCGAAGCGTCCGTCCGTCCGTTCGTTCTTGCTTCCGTCCGTTCGTGCGTCCGTCTGTAAGACCGTCCGTGCGTCCATCCATCCGTCCGTTTGTGTGTCCATCATTCCGTCTCCGCGTGCATCCGTCCGTGTGTTCGTTTGTCTGTGCGTCCATCTGTGCATCCGCACCTGCGTTCGTCCAACCGTCCGTCTCTGCGTCCATCCGTGCGTCCGTCTTTCCATGCGTCCATACGTCCATCCACCCATCAATCTAGTTAACAAGTACCGCCATCTGGCATCTTTTCATCATACATTCAGCACATAGAAGTACCGCCATCCAACGGACATTCCAAGGACTAAACGAGAGGTGGCACTCGCGCACTTTCTTACGGCCTGCGCTTCGTGTCTACTTCCCACCTTTCACCACCTCTAGTTCGTGGCTATATACTTGTTCACTATATTCATGGCACCGTGACCCAACCCCTGCTAAAGCTTGCTAAAACCAAGGAGGTTACGCCCAGCGAGTTTAACGTGGCAACCCTTTCTGGTCAGACTTTGCTCAAAGTGCGTCCTTCAGATACTAGTTTTTTTAAGCATCAAATTCAAGGCAAATTTTATTGGAGAGTAAGGCAAACAGCTATCATATTATTTGTGATTAACGTGCGTAGGTTTCCTCCAATTGAAAAGGGTGCGCGCGCGCCGCTCCTCTTGTCCGCCCGTGGAGATGGCAACCTACTACTACGACGCAGTACTACTACATGCATTGCGCACGAGACACGAAATAGGGAGCTTCGCCCAGAACTAAAGGTGGCTACTACATACAGGAGACGCACGACCCACGCCCTAAGAAGCTTCACCCATAAAACCTCAAAAGAATGAAGACGTTCAAACAGAGAGGCGGAAAGTTTCCTGTTTTATTTCAGAATTATCAAGATGCATGCTCCCCAAGGTTTTACGCCATCAACGACACTTGACTGATCACGGGATGGAGACATTTCGTTTAAAAACTTCGCTGTCTACTAAGTGACTGAGTAAGCAGTACAGTCGTCTCATCTCATTCATAATGATGTTTACTGATGAATGTTATTTAACATTTATATATTAGCTTTAGTTAAAATCTGATGTCAAGTGCCACATTTTCATTTTTGCATTTGAACTAGTAGGCTACTGCTGCTTCTGCACACAAGCTTACGTGAGGTTATTTAATAATATTTCTTGTGCGTTAAAAGCAATCGTGATGCTTCAGCGATAAACATTGTGAATATTTGTTGAAGTGAATGTCGCGGGGCTTTTCGGGTTGTTTAGAAAATGACTCCCAATACAGCAGGTCGTCTTACTACTCCAAAACAGTTCGAATATTATCCCGATTCCTAATTGCATTCGTTCCGGTATCATCATTGCTTCATTTGTATTCGATTCGGTTTTGAAATGCACCATACGCACAACCCCAATGCAACTATGCCAATACCCTTCTGCAGCATAACGGTGAAATATGCAGCAAACCTGACCACATGAATCCCAAAATAAAGCTCTAAGATTACTGTTTCAAACGTACGTTGCAGGATTCTAATGCGTTGCGAAAGCGTTAAAAACGGTATTATCAAGCATATGGAGCATCCTGTATCAACCAGAACGACATAATCACACCCTTGTCACCAAGTCGAACTGTGAAACATCACGCAAGTCGAAGCGAGCAGCCAGTTCTGGCAAGGTGGGTTTTACAGCGAAAAGCACCGTGGCAACACCTTTTCAGAGAACCCCAATATGAGCATCTTAAGGATCCTTGCTTCTCTCGCAAAGTGGCAGCACTTCCTAAACCATTTTGTTCAACAAAAGGCGCGTGAATTGAATAGCATCGCAGGAACACTGAGTCATGGAGGCATATGTATACATGGCCATCTGCACATTGTTTTGCAGGCAACGTTGAATGGCAGCCTAAGCAGCCCATCCTTCAGAATGACTTTCAAACAAAAGTATCGTAAATTAAGTATACTCAAATCACATGTTTTTTATAGAAACACGTAGCGGGTACACAAACACCATCATAGGCAACGTTACTAGATACTTTGGTCATAGTCGGGCGCAGCATTGCTTGTGCTTGTCGGGGAGGGGGGGGGGCAAAGACTTGTCACGGCGCCCTTCCCCTCCCTACTGTGAATGAATGGGAGAAATCTTTCTCCACTTCTTGTGTGACTAGAGGTCCCCCCCCCCTAGTCAATGTACTAAGCAGATCCCCCCTTCCTCGTCTATAGGCAACTAAAAGGGAGGGGCCGTCAGCCCCCTTGGTGAGCGTGCCTATGAACACCGTTGTGTCTGACACCTGTGAAACAGCCAACACACAAGAACATGAGGCTCCCAGCAAAGCGCAGTAAATACAAGACCACAGTTTCGGGAATGAAAGATGGGCGTGAAAATACTGTTTCCAGATTTTCGCAGCGCCACGCAGCAAAAGTACGTACTCACAACTTTGTGACGCAGCAAAGCTGTCAAGCATCAAACAAATGCAAGTGAACCGTTTTTTTTTTCCCCGACGACATAGAAGTTCGTATTTTAGGTCGGAGATAGCATATATCAGCACCGAAACAATCCTCGCAGCTGACGTCAAACAGCGGGACGTCCTCGAAAGACGCGTTAACTGAGAACTGCGGCGCATGTAGCCGTGGGCTTTTGTAATTACTGCCGCGGCATAGTACTTGACTCCTCCGAGGGAGTCGAGATACAAGAACCTCGGAAAGTGAAGCATTTAGCTATGAGCATATTAGCACAGATATCAGCTCTACTTCTACAAGGTAATCACATTTCATACTAGTCACACCTAGCTGAAAGTAGTACCAGGACATTGCTACGACATTTGAAAACAAAAATGAAATTACCTGGAAGTTCATTTCAGGCAACTTTAGTTAAAAACCGACAGAAAGCTGAAGCCAAGGATATGTACCTGGCGTTATTTGTAGCATTTCAACTGTATTGCAGTGATTATGTGAATGTGGAGAAATCAAATTTGACAAAAACGCTTGCTTTAGGGACCGAATTTCCAACCTTCGTAGAATACTAAAAACGGATACTTGAAGTATCTTCTTTCGCTCATTCAAGTTCATCGTTCACGAACCAACTCTCGTCTTAGGCGTTAACCTCACATCACACTCATTCGCTTAGGGATATGTGTGCCTTGGATCATTGTCGCCGTTTCATTCCCACCAAACACAAATAATTCAGTGGAGGCGTTGAACTTGTACTTAGATTTATTGAATACATGCAATTCCTCTCGAAAATGGTGCAGTAGTGATAAGAAAAGTGAAAAAAAAAGGAACGTCATGCCATCTTCTTTTGGTTATTTTCAACTAGTGACGGAAGCATTGTCACAAATGAGTGGCGCTACAGAAAAAAAAATTCAGAAATTGGAAGTTCTGGTCTGTCTTTCACATGTTTTGTCACGAACATACCGGGAGAGCACAACAGACAGGAAATGTGCTCTTTGCTGCTTCGGCTGTCAGGCATTCTGGGTAACCTTTCTTCCAGCATCTGTCATGAAGAAGATGAAAATTAAGGTACGTTTGAGGCAAACTTACACAAAATGCCATTCTGTCAATTTCACTAAAGAATTTTCCAGCCAACATATTAGTAATCACTGCTTCACGTCTCAAAACCATGGCATGCATATAGGAGGCGCCACAGCGGACAGCTCTGAAAATTTTGCCAACTTCGTGTTTTGAATCACGCACCTAAATCGCACGAGCATTCAGCAGCTCGCCTCGAATGAAATGCGACCGGCCGTGGCCGGCATTCGATCCCGCGACCTTCCGGTCAGTAGTAAAGCACAATAACTATAGCTTACGAACGTTGGCGGAGGATTCGGCAGGTGTTACACCCTTGTAAAACGGGAGAGGCAAATTTAGAACTCTTGTCATCTGCATCACAGTACGTCAACGTTAAGCACGGCGACACGTGGAAAGGCTAATTGTTGCGATAAACGAATTCAGTGTATACAAGGTTTCGCCCGAAGCACTCTTGAGTGGCTGATTGATATGTGGGGTTTAACGTCGCAAAACCATCATATGAATATGAGAGATACCGGAGTGGAGGGCTCCTGAAATTTTGACCACCTGGGGTTCTTTAATGTGCACCCAAATCTGAGCACACGGGCCTACAGCATTTCCGCCTCCATCGAAAATGCAGCCGCCGCAGCCGGAATTCAATCCCGATATACCTAGGGGTGTGCATCTTCCTTTTTTGTTTCGGTGATATATCTTCATTACTATTTATTTCTACTTTTTCTAATATTTTACCTTCTATTTACTCTGTTTTTGTTTCTCGCTTCTTTCCTCTTTCAATTTTCATGTGTGGTTTGTGATGGCGTGCTTCCCAAGCCACAGTACTAATGTCCACACCTAATATCATCATGAAGTTGGCCGAAGAGCTAGAGGAAGAAGGCTCCTTTATGATTCAAACACTCTGAAACTCTTTTTGATGTCTTGTAGAAAGTTTTCATCATTAAGAAAAGCATCACTAGAAATTCCGTTACGAATACTTGGATTGGCTTTTACAACATCAAATTTACTATACCCTGGTGCACATAACCTAGGGCACGACAACAGGAAAATGTGCGAGGCCGTTCAAGATTTCATTGAACAGTCGAAGAGATTTACTCAATAACCTCAGTTCCAAAAGATTCTCAGTTAATCAATGTATGCTACTGAAAAAGTTTATTTGATATAACTCATTTATTGCTCCTTCAGTAGGAACTAATTCATCCACAAGAAAATGAACGAAAAATCTATATATATATATATATATATATATATATATATATATATATATATATTATATATATATATATATATATATATATATATATATATATATATATATATATATAAGCTACTCGATTCTTGGCCGATCCCCCACAAGTTTAGGATCTACATCTACATCAACGCGCCCGATGTGATATACCTGTCTATGCTGTATATGTGGGGCTGCCTGCTTTACAACCCGGCCGGCCGCACACGACAGCCTGCAGCGCCCTCAGGTGCTTCGCACGCCACGCAGCATGTACTTTCCCGCAACAAAGTGTATCGACCGCATCCTGATCGCGCTTGATGAAGTCATGAAGCGCACTTGGCCCTGAGTTTGATAATGAGTATTTGGCATGAAAGAGCTCAAGTTACGAACTCAGAATAATCGTAGTAAAAGAACAACTAGAGGAATGCCACAGGGTGACAAACCGTATCTTTCTAGTTCCAATTGATCAACTACCGGTTAACCACTGTATTACTATGAATCAGGAGTCGGAAGACTTTTCCGGAGGAGAGCCAAGTTGCACGAAGCCCGACACAGCGGTGGCCACATGGCAAATCGTAAGGGGCGTGGAGTAATTCAGCGAAAAGACAACATTGTAGAATACTACAATAAAATATTTATTTTCAGCACGCAGTTTAGAAGTTTAAAATTTACAAACGTAGGTTACGATTACAAACTTCAAAAAAACTAGTTTATAGAGTCTATTGGTGCTGAACAACTCGCCAATGTCTACGTCAAGGTTGTTCACCTCCAGACACTCTCCCACTCGTTATTTCCTCTTCTACCAGTTCCCCTGAATAGCATATACAGTTTTCTCCACCACCATCTTGAGTTGTTCATCAGATAAACGAGAACGCTTGTATCGTCTTTCTTTGATCCCATTAAATCCCGTTTTCACTCAATACTTCAATGCCGGCTTTCAGATAGAAAATGACAACGGGACGGAGATTCTGACGTCGTGTCGTCGGCCGCATTATACTGACTCGTGGGCCACATGTTTGCCGACCCCTGCTGTACACGTACACAATAATCATATCCGGTTCTCTGAGTGCTGAGACCACTGTAACAAATAGAAGGAGGAAGAGGTGCGGGCATGATCGACACACACGGGCGCTGGCTCGCTCAGTTGTTTCAATACCTTCGACGTATATAGCCCGATGTTCGTTTCGTACACTTCATTCTGGTGCCGAAACCCGGGAACGAACCGAGCACGTGAACCCTCGTCCCGGGTTTTTGCACCAGAAAGAAGTGTAGAAAACAAAGAGACCCGAACCGGTATACGTCTGGTTACGCCAAAGGTAGTGGAGCAACTGAGCGAGCCAGCGCTCGTGGCTCTCGCTCGTGCTCGACATGAGTCAAGCACGAGCGCTATGCTTCGACATGAATCTATGCCAAATCAACTCTAAGTTACTTCAGTTCACTTAGATTAGAGTACTCAGGCCTCTAGCATTTCACTTCCGTTGAAACGGGATGCATCGTGGCTGAGATCCCGCAGCTGAGAACCGTGGCCACTTGACACAGGTAATGTGAGGCTCAACATTTCTATAAAAGGCGATCATCACAAACGCATGAATTGTTGACACTAAACTGTACTTACTCCTTTATCGTTAGGCTTCCCTTGTCGCAAGTGTAACGCACACAAGGATGCGACGAATTCATTGTCTCTCCATTGTAGAGAACAGTGGTGCTATTCGGTAACCTACAATGGTCTGCACGCATTGGGAAAAGAAAGATCAGTGGAATTATTCAAAATTCTAAAACGGAAGTTTGTAAGAGTGAGATCGAAAACAAAGCAGCTTATGTCTACCAGTTGCCGATAAGAATACACCTAAAAAGCACCCGCCATGGTAAGACTGGACGGACATGAAGCGTTACAGAATGGATCGTTTGAGAAGAGTTAAACATCGGACACCTGAAGGGGTGCTGTAAGACACACCAGATCACACCCAACCCCAATTATTGCTACCCCTTTTAAACATACTAACAGCCTCTTAAGCACACCCGTAGTTTTTGTGCGGTCATGCAGTCGGTCATTAGCAGAAGTAGTCGGAAAGTTCGCCGCGATACCATGCTGTATAGTGTTAGCGGGAAACCACTGCTGTGTCACTGACTGTCAAGACGTTTCATTTAATGTAACATAATTACTAACTTTGAGAAATATTGTACGGCCAGTTACCATGGCTTGCTTTGGTTAAGTATAAAACTATTTTGTGCTATTGGTAAACTGCAACCGGCTCTCTTTCTTTTTTCTAGGTAGCTAATCATGTCTCAAGTAAAATGTATACGTGCCTCTCTTCTCTCACAGAAAACAAAAATTGGATTAGAGGAAAATATCGTAGGTAAACTCGTGACATGGAAGAATTATTTACTATGTGACTTTTTCCGGTGCCGTGAACAAAAGATTACTTAAATTTCACGAGACAGTAGTGAGAGTATTGATGGCTGATTCTGCCTGATAGCACGACACAGCTATGTACATTTGCAAAAACGCTACAGACAAGCTATTACTGATTCGTTAGAGCTCAGCAACGCCTCGGCCAGCTGTATACTTACTTTTACATCAGAATATGTGCGTGAAAATGGTGTTTTAAAGGTCTTACTGCTCACCTCAAGGTTCTTTTTGCTATGATATACCCATTTGGAACTCATTCCCACGAAAAGTCACGAACAGTGTTCATAGACATTTCACTATTACAGCCGCATGTTGGGTAGCGGGTGGGAAGCGAGGAAAATAGTGATATAAACAGACTGCTCGTTTAAAATACAAAAAAAGTAATCGTTGTTACCGCCGTCTTACATGGGCAAAAGACATTAAACAGAAAAGTCAACGCAAAGAACTCGCAGATCATATTTTCCCTTCTTTGGTTCTATGTATGTCCCCTGACCTGGAACGAAAATAGAGACTCATGAATATAAAGCATGGCTAACCATCCTTGCTTTATAATAATAATATAATAATAATACTTATACTAATAATAATAATGATATAATAATAATAATAATAATAATAATAATAATAATAATAATAATAATAATAATAATAATAATAATAATAATAATAATAATAATAATAATAATAATAATAATAATAATAATAATAATAATAATCTGGGGTTCGACGTCTCAAATCCACGATATGATTATGAGAGACGCCGTAGAGGAGGGCTCCGGAAACTTCGACCAACTGCGGGTGTGCGTAAGTCAAAGTACACGGAGATGAAACATTTTTGCCTCCATTGAAAGTGCCGCCACCGCATCTGGGATTCAATCCCATGACCTTAGGTTTAGCAGTCGAGCGTCATCACCACTAGAGGAGGCCACACACTAAACCACCGCAGTGGGACAAGCAAGTGAACTCTACGCCCCACATTAGCCTACAATATTTTCCCATTAATTTGGCCCTACATATATCGCATGTGCTCCGATTGTATATATATTTCACAAAATTTTACGAAAAAACGCGACAGTTAGCACGACGAATCAGTACGAAGTGACGGCGGCAAGGCGACGACCCCAAGTATACGTACACTGAATGAATACTGGGGAATGGGATATTTTCCTAAAATAACGAGCACTCATAAAAATAGGCCACCTGAATGGTGTACTCAGCAGATGATATTTGCCGGTAAAAGGTATCAGCTATTATTACACGAGATGCGCTTTCTATTGCTGGCAGCACAATACGGCTGCTTCCTTCTTTACCAGCTTATCGCCAATTATGTTTCAAGTACAGGGTAATCCATATCTAATGTCGACAACTCATTTGTATTTAAGAAATTTTAGAAACTAATATTTAACATGAAATTCGTAAGTTTATTCTTGCGCTTGTGGTCACCATGATTAGATATCATGTAATGGACATATTGCTCAATATTTAATTTCCCGTTTCAGAATTAAAGACTTAAAGGCTAATGGGGTTAACGCCTTTCCGGGGAGGTCGCGCTACCAATTGACTTGACCAGGCATCTAGCGATTGGCAGCACGAGGGCAAATTCATCGACAACTCGAAGCACATATACACAAGTAATGCAAGTTAGGTGAACCCCGTACGGTGGAAATAACCAATCGTTAGTAGCACGATGCCGCGAGGACATCCGTACGGATTTCCTAGAAAGCTTCTTACTTTCCAAAAACATTTGGGAAAATAGGCTATATGAGTGTTACGCAGTGCAAAGAGGGTGAGCAACAAATTTGATTCATACCAGGACCAATGAATCGGCAACTAAGAAGCTTTCTTTCTGAAAAATCCACACGAATTCCCTCGTGGCTTATGCTACTAACCTATGGTTGTCTATTTTCACTTTTTTAACTCTTCCGACACTTTCAGACTTGGTTGACCCTGTACATGCAGCAGCCATCCTAACAGATATGTAATATACGGCACATATATGGGGTTTCTTTGTAATCCATATATGGTCTAATAAGGGTACGCAAAAAGTCATATACGACCACATACGAATTTATAAACTATTACAAAAACGTCCAATTGGTCTTTATACCCCCATGTATAACTGTACTAATATTTATGCAAGGGCGAGCACGAGCGCTTTTATCGACTTTGTCGATGTCATTATACTACGCATACGCGGGCTCAGTACAGTATTCATACAAGACAGAAAAACAGAAAGGCATGGCGAACATTGCCATGCAGATATCGCACAAAATTAACTGAAGCTAACAACACGAACACTTGTAGATATGGTCAGCAGGTCTGTTTTTGTTTTCTTGTGTTTTTACCTGTATGTACAACACGTCTCACCTGCAACAGAAGGAAGATCGTGCCACTGCGTCCGGCGTTGTGTTGTCGAGCTAACGTGGTGGGTTTTAAAGAAAGTGGAATTCAAAGGCCAGGTACTACATTTGTCTTTGAGTGAAATTTGAAGGCTGGAATTGTCGTCTTATTATTTTTTCGCGTCACCTTATTGTCGATTGTTTTCAGCACCCACTCATCGTTTCATTCGAAAACAAAGCGACGATTTCAATGAAGCGCTATTGTATATGCGGACAATAGCCAGGGTGTTCAACAAAGTACAAAAAGCACACGCGAATTTTTTGCGGCCGGCCGCAACTCAGCATGCATGAAAAATAAACTCGCACCATGGAAGAAAGGAACAACATACGACAACGACTACTCGGTATGTTCAATTGTTACACTTGTGCAGGAATCGCCATGCGCATATCTTTCGATATAACGTTCCTATAGAACACAATATTACTATTTTCTCACTACTCTACAGCTTCAAACAGCTGTTACAGAAAAAAAACATTGTGTAAACAGATGCAAGAAAAAACCCCAGGTCTGCGCCGAAATCGCAGCACGATCACAGCGAAAGTTGGAAGTGGGGTTTTCCTGGAGCTCGTTGTACACTCCCTTGCGCCAACTATTACTAGTACACTTGCAAGATCCCGCTAGAGCGTGTCATAATTTTTGTCTTCTTGGGAAGCACTCATTATACCAATGTCCATCATTCCACGAACAAGTGTGGTACCTGTGGCAGACTCGTAAGGCTTCATGAGCACTGTGTGGATGCTGTGGCTGATGATGAGGAAGAAATATGGCTGGATGTTTTGCAATGGGTTGGAAGCATTGAATCGCCAACTTGTTACGTAATTCGCATGGTGTGATGCGTGGTTGTTATTTTTGCTCTTCTACCCCTCCATGATACACATGTTGGCATAAATATTTTCCGAAATGAAGCCTGTGTAGCGTACCATTGCAAGGACGTTTCAAGCAACGGCATGGTTCTGTGGACGAATTGTTGACTAAGCTAAATTGGCCGAGGTTGAGATGTTTCGCGTGGCCTGCGGTGAGGAGTTCTGTGCAAGCCCGAAAGGCATTGATGTCACCCGGTGTTGCGGATGATTGCATCCGCGCGACAAAGAGCAGGAGAACGGAAGAAAGAAGAAGTTACGCACGAGTTGTCGAAATAAAAGGACTTTCTTGGTCGATCCCTGCACTCGCCTGCCCTAAGGCCCCTTCTTCGCTCGAACGGTGCTTCCTCCGGTGCTTCCTGAGACCTGAGCGACCGGTTTCAATTCGGGATCTACCCCCGCTGCTACTTCAAGGGCACCTTCATGCTTCCTCCTGAGGGGGAGCGGCCGGATCGGGCGGTGCTGTTAAGCCTATTAACCTGATGTCTCTTTCCTCTCCCGGCCAGGCATATTCTGCCTGGTCGGCTTCCCTTCCTAATAGTGATTTGCCAATCGATCTATTTTTGCGCAGTGGTCTGAAGAGCGTTCCTGTGGCCCTGGTTCCAACCAACGGCGAGTATATTCGCAGGAAAAATCCGAAACTAATTCAGGAAGAACTCCGGAAGATTTCCGATTATTACCAAATGATTACTGAGGTGCGTCAATTTGGGCGTGGAGGCATCCTGTGCTGCTCGCCGGACCAGGCCTGCATCACAGATCTTCTCAAATGCACAACGTTTGCCTCAAATCCGGTGAGCCTGTTCATTTGCCCTGTGTGAAGGGACTGGTTCCAGGAGTGGACTTGAGCCTTACACCTCCCGAAATACTTGAAATGTTTGCGGCCGCAGAAGCAGTTTCTGTATTTCGATGCTCGCGAAACGTTGAGAACAAAAAGGTCCCCACAGAATCAGTGATTTTGACTTTTACCGGCACGGCTCGACCGACCGAAATTAAGGCATGGCCACTAATTTATTGTGTAGATGCACTATCCCCTCGTCGGCTGCAGTGCAAAAAATGCTGGAGGTATGGGCATACCATCAAGGGATGTAGATCGGATGTGAGGTGTCGCACATGTACTGACCAACATAAACCCGACAAATGTTCAACCCAAGAGGTGAGATGCTGTCTATGCAGAGGAAATCACGCGGCTGACGATGAAAGTTGCCCCATGAGGACATGTGAGTTGCAACTTCTAGAGATCATCGAACAACAACGATGCTCCCGGCGTGAGGCCCGATCTATTCTTTTTGAGCGCTCACGTGGCTATGCCTCCGTTGCCAACCGGGCAAACCAGATGCTTGAGTCGTCGTTGCCTGATTTAATAACATCAACGGTGGAAAAAGGCCATGACGAAACTTATGGAATCTCTACTCGTGAGCCTAACGGAGTCATTGGCACAGATAGTGAGCACTCAGTTGACTCAAATATTGCAGGGAGGTAACCAACCTACCGTGCCCCCTTCTCTACCTTCACCAATTAAGGTTACTGATATTCCATCGGAACCACGCCCTTCGAAGTCAAAGCCAGCCACGCCGAACCCTGGCCATAGAATAATTCTGCCTCTTGTACAGGACCTAGATTGGAGCTCGGACTCTGTCTCACAACCAGAACAAATGGACTCTGACTCGAGAAATATGAAACGACGTGCTTCTCCCGAGGCACAACGGTCCTCAATTAGTCCTAAATCAAGAAATAAGAGATATCAGAAGGAAAACCCATCAAAAAAGGATTTTTTGAAGGATAGCATCTTAGAGAAAGCAGTGAGTGCTGCTGGTATCTCTTCAAAATAGGGAATTTAAAAGTACTACAGTAGAATTGATGCTCTATTTTTTCAGCAGCTACAGGCTTACTTCAACTTTGCGATAATTATTCCCCTGATATTGTTGCTTTACAAGAAACTTGGCTTGCAGAAAATAAATATTTTAGGATTAAAAATTACCGCACATTTCGTCTAGACCGCCCAACTCGGGGTGGACGTTTGGCAATATTCATCTCATCTAAAATTGCCCATAGAGCTAAAATTATTTATCAGTCAATGGCTTCAGAAAGCGAGATTTTAGCATTAAGCATTACTATTCCTGGGTCCCTCCCATTCTCATTTATTATTGCTTATTTTCCTGCGGGTGTTCTAAATTCTTCCGTCCTAGATACTGCAGTTCACTATTGCAAAAAGATATTGTATTAGTAGGTGACTTCAATTCTCATCATATTTCTTGGGGTTTTAAAACTGATCTGAATGACAAACGTTTATGGAATTCGATAAACAATATTAACTTTATGTTCATAAACACAAAAACTCCTACTTTTATGTGTAATCAGTCCTTCTCGGTACTCCATCTAACTTTTTCTAACGATAAACTCTCCATCTTATCATGGTCTGCGATTAACTCGGGAACAAGTAGTTACCATATGCCAATATTATTCGAGGTGTTATGTCCAATAACCTTTAAGAATAGATCTTCTGTAACACACGTAAACTTTAATACTTTTGAGACATCGTTACCAGGCGCTTTATCTAACCAAACGAATGATGCAGAACTAGACGCCATCAGAATTAGCGACATTTTAAAAAAGTCGTTCAATAAATCAAAATTCACGATTGAAAACTCTAAACCGTCAACCAACCCTTGGTAGAATGCGGACTGTTCGCAGGCTTATAGACTAAAGCCTAGTTCACACTCAAACATCCGCTTTCTACAGCGAGCGAAATTCCCCTGCCGCCGAAATGCAGCGTCGTTCGCACTGGACGCGCCCCGAGCCGCCGAATATGCCATCTACCACCGGGCAAACGCGGCATGGATGCGCTGTCACCCGGTTGTTGTCACGGCTCGCCAACTTCACTACGATATCCGGTGGTGTATACTTCGATGATTCTCGTACGCAGGAAGCAAGAAAAGACAGTACTGCTTACTTTGCTGGCAAGTGGCTATCTTGTAATGCACGAAGAGCAGAAAAAACCACCGACGCCAGCGGCGTTGGTGGGTTCATTTTGCTCTGACAACACCGCAACAAGCTCGGTCACGCCAAAAGCAAGCTCGGTCACCTCTTCCACGAAATACGGACGCGAAGTAGGCACAGAGTAGGTTTAACTACCGTTGGTTTCAACATTCAGTTACGTGCACTGCGGCATAACAAGTGAGTAGAGCTTGGCCGCCATTTTTCAAAATTCCTTGAATAGCGCTCCTATTGGTCCCCGGTGACCGATTCGGCGGCAGACGCTGCAAAAATCGGTCCGAGAGCAATCGGCGCGTAGAGGGCCCTTTCGGCGAATCTCGCCACCGCCGAACCGGATTCGGAGCACTTTCGCCGGCCGGAATGCTCAGTGTGAACGCGGCCTAAGAAAGGCTGCATGGAAAAAAATTAATCTTCAACCAGTGTCCCAGGAACTGGAGTGATTATAAGTATGCGGCCGCTATTTTTAAGAGAACCATCGCTAATGCGAAGGACAAATTTAACAACGACCGATGTGAGTTCCTGTCAAAGCCGGTCAATAGAAAAGCACTTTTTCGCTTTTTGAGAACTAAGAAAGTTCTTCCGGTACAAAGAAATATAGAATCTGTAGTATCATCCCCAGTTGAACTGAAGGCCCTTCTAGTATATATAGCTCAGGGCCTAAAAGTCGTTTTACGACACTTCTCTCATACCAAGCCCAGTCCCCCCAAAGGGCTGAGTATTTTGAAGAGGTTACGCCTGCAGAATTAGCAAACGTAGTCAGAACACTACCCCATTCGGCTCCTGGTCCTGATGGCAAGACGACGTTGGTGATAATCAGTACATAAAATATACCCACTTGGCCTACTCGAAATTATTAATCACTCACTTAGAAGCTCTTGGATGCCACCTGATTTGAGAATGACAAAAGTAATTCCAGTATTAAAAAAGCAAAGCGCCGGGTTTACCTTAGATAATATCAGGCCCATTTCATTTACATCGAACCTTGTAAAACTCGTGGAAAGAATTTTATATAGACGTATAGATCGATGGATGTCAGAAAAACTGGCACTGAGTCCATGTCAGATTGGATTCAGGCGTGGTTGCTCCATTTGGAGTGCGCACGTGGATCTCAAAAGCAGAATTCAACTTGCTAGATATCAGAAACAATACTCTGCTTTGATAACGTTAGATATCACAAAAGCCTATGATAGCGTGGACCATGTTAAACTGCTATATTCACTTCAGAATTTCGGACTGCCTCAATACTTTGTGGCCTGGATCTATGCTTTCTTAGGTGATAAAGAATTTTACTGCTCGCAATCTGGTGTCAACTCTTCAATATACAGGCAAACGAGAGGTATACCGCAAGGGTCAGTACTATCGCCCTTATTATTTAATGCACTACTGTGTACCATTCTCATACAGCAAGATGTACAGGTCTATGTGTATGCCGATGATATTGCATTTTTTGCTGCGTCGGCGGACATTCACACACTGTACCTGATTCTGCAGATGCAGACATACATGAACAGTCTGGAAACGTGGCTTGAGGATATCAACCTATGTCTCAATACAAACCAAAGTACAATCATAGTTTTCGCACAAAATACCCCAGTGCGAGTTTCACTAATGTACCGACAGGACGCCATACCTCAGGTCGAGTCAGTTAGGTACTTGGGGGTAACCTACACCGAAACACTTAACTGGAGTCCCCACATAGAAAACATGGCTGCTAAAGAAGCACGTGCCGTAGGGATGCTGCGCAGGCTCAGTAATTATCATGCCGGTTTGCGTAGAGACGTGCTTGTTATGATATTTCCACGCTGTGTTGGTGGCAGAAGACGAGAGCGAAGAAGTGAATGGCAGCTGCGGCTGAGTAAACAGTCCTCTACTTCGAGTTCCTGCCGATCGTTTCCTCTCGCGACAGACTGGTGGACGTGCTGGGTACTGTACTGCAACGTCTTATGCCTGCTGGTCCTGAACCAGAAGCAACCACCGCCATTGCACCAGGGTCTGCTGATATCTATCGAAGCAGCCGCCGCCTTCAAGGACTACCACCACAGTAGGGCCCCTTGGCAAGTTCCGTGAGGACAATGTATGCCACATCCGCAACCCAAACCGAGCATGACCCACTCGCTAGCGTACCCTGTGTCATCAACACACCTCGCACACCCAACCCATTCCATGGTGATGCCGGTGAGGATGTCGAAGACTGGCTTGACCATTTCGACCGGGTCGCTGCCATCAACGACTGGGACAATCGCCGTAAGTTGAAGAACGTGTATATCTCCCTCTTAGACGCGGCAAGAGTGTGGTATGAGAACCACGAAACTTCATCCACAAGTTGGCAGGTATTCCATCGGCAGCTTCGTGAAGCGTTCAGTAACCCCGAACCGAAAGAGAGAGCGGAGCAGCCACTTTCTTCGCGGTTTCAAATGCCGAACGAGAGCGTCGCCATGTTCGTCGAAGAAATGTCGCGATTGTTTCGACGGGCTGACCCCCACATGCCAGAATACAAAAAAGTGCGCCTGCTAATGCGAGGCGTAAAGGAGCAACTTTTCACGGGCCTTGTGCGCAACCCTCCTACGACAGTGTCCGAGTTCATACGTGAGGCCACAATTATGGAGCGCATGCTCCGGCAGCAGGTGTCGCAGTATGAGCGTCAGACGGCTATGTCCGCTGCGTGCTCGCTTGTACCAGGAGGTGATAACAGGGAGGTCCTCACAGAACTCATACGGCAAGTTGTACGCGAAGAACTTCGGAAATTTCATGCAGCGTCTCCTCCCAGTAGTGCTGCTCTTACGGACGTCGTTCGTAACGAAATCAAGCAGTTCGTTCACTCCTCACCACCATCGCAAGTCGAAGCTCCCATGCTTTCCTACGCGGATGCCCTACGCGTCTCTACGCCGTCGACGGCACATTTCTCTCATCCACCAGCTGGGACTCCCAGACGCTTTCCAAGTCCAGCCCATCACCTGCCTTCTCAGGCCAATTGTCGTCCTGGCCCGCGGAAGTCCACCATCTGGCGTGCACCCGACAATCGTCCTTTGTGCTACCATTGTGGTGAAGTTGGACACATTTACCGCGACTGTTACTACCAACGAATAGGCCTACGCGGATTCCACCCAGATGCACGTTGCCCACGCTATGGTGAACGCCCACAAGAAATTGCGGATTACTTGCAAGGTAGTCATCACGCTCCTGACCCGCCGCGACGACAGTCACGGTCACCATCACCCCGTCCGTCCACATCAACGCATCGCGCCCGACCCACCTTTGGGCCGCCTGGTGTCAGTGGCGCAAGCCCACGCCGGGGAAACTGAAAACGGCGACCTCCGGAGGTGAGGCCGCTGTCACGCGAACCGACAAATACCCTCCGCCGCTGCCTTACGACGTGCCGTTAAAGCCTGTTTGTGAAACCGCCAACAGAGCGTCCGCTGCCATTACCGTTTCCGTCGACTGTTATCCGGTGACTGCGCTTGTCGACACGGGAGCTGATTACTCGGTGATGAGTGCTTCATTGGCCACCCGTCTACACAAGGTGCTGACAACGTGGGACGGCCCTCAACGAATCACCGCTGGAGGACACCTCGTATCCCCTATAGGAAGGTGCACTGCCAGGCTTGAGATTTGTCCGTCGGCTTTTGTAGCATCATTCCTTGTACTGCCCAATTGTTCTCGGCTGGTCATTTTAGGCATGAATTTTCTGCAAGAGTATGGAGCGATAATTAATCTGCGCGATTTGTTCGTCAGTTTTGTTAACTGTGTTTCTCCAGATTCTGACATCGAGAACAAACATCGTGGCGTGGCCTTACGCGTAGTCGATGATTGCGTCACGTTGCCACCTCGCAGTAGTATCTTCGTGCTTGTTGAGTGTCCACAGGAGCAGTCGATTACGGGCATCGCCGAAAGTAACCTGACGTTATTGTTTGATCGGGAAGTGGCCATTGCTCGAAGTCTCGTTCAACTCCAAAATGGCGAGACTACGGTTTTAGTTACGAACTTCGGTGGCGAACACAGGCATTTTGCGAAACGCACAACCATAGCTTACTTAGAGGCATTGGATGATTTGGACGCTTTCCCTTTGATTACGGCGATCTCGACTGAGAACAGCTGCGATACTGACGTGACTAGTCGCCTCAACGTCAATCGCCACTTAGAAGAACCTAAGAGAGCAAAGCTCCTCAGTCTCCTCTCATCCTTTAGTGACTGTTTTGCCACTACTTCGAAAGTCCGACAGACTCCTCTAATGAAGCACAGAATTATCACTGAGACCAGCGTGCAACCCGTGTGCCAACATGCTTACCGCGTGTCGCAGAAGGAGCAAGATGCTATCCATCATCAAGTGAAACAAATGCTCGACGACGACGTAATTCAACCATCGTCTAGTCCTTGGGCGTCACCAGTTGTTCTGGTTAAAAAGAAAGATGGTTCATTACGATTCTGCGTCGACTACCGCAAACTGAACAAGATAACGAAAAAAAGACGTATATCCTTTGTTATTCAAGATTGCAATTTCTCAGCAATGCTTGTAACTATACGCAGTTTCCATTATCTATCTTTGTCTTGCATGTGCTTGAATTCTTATACATTTTTAGTTGACTTATGTTGCCTTCCTGATTTGTGCATCTGACACTTGTTTCTTTATTTTGTCTTTTTTTATTGTGTGTTATAAATGTTGTACCCACCCCCTCTGTAATGCCCTACGGGCCCTGAGGGTATTCTAATAAATAAATAAATCCTCTTCCTCGTATTGATGACTCCTTGGATCGCCTGCGACACGCCCGTTACTTCTCTTCCATGGATCTCCGTAGCGGATATTGGCAGATTGAAGTAGATAAACGGGACCGAGAAAAAACAGCGTTTATTACACCGGACGGTCTCTATGAATTTAAAGTTCTCCCTTTTGGCCTGTGCTGCGCTCCAGCCACGTTCCAACGAATGATGGACACAGTTTTATGTGGCTTGAAGTGGTACTCTTGTTTAGTGTATTTAGACGACGTAGTCGTTTTTTCCACGACTTTCGAACAGCACATTGAGCGGCTTGAGGCGGTTCTTCTGGCTATTCGCACTGCCGGCCTCTCTTTGAAATCGGAAAAGTGTCCTTTTGGATATGAGGAACTGAAATTTCTTGGCCACATTGTCAGCAGCAGTGGTGTTTGCCCCGATCCTGACAAAACTATGGCAGTTGCTTTGTTCCCGATACCGGAAACGAAGCATGATGTACGCCACTTTCTGGGACTTTGTGCTTATTACCGCCGCTTCGTGCCAAACGTTTCGAAAATTGCCGACCCTCTACAACAACTCGTCAAGGATGACGTCACCTTCGTCAGGGGTCCCAAACAATCCAGCGCTTTCCGCGACCTTCAACAACGCCTACAAACGCCACCGATCCTAGGTCACTTCGACACCGAAGCAGACACAGAAGCCCGCACTGACGCGAGCAACCTTGGCCTCGGAGCTATTCTCGTGCAATATCAAGATGGCGTGGAACGCGTCATCGCCTACGCTAGTCGCACGTTGTCATCTGCGGAGAAAAACTACTCGACGACTGAAAAAGAATGTCTGGCGGTTGTATGGGCCATAACTAAATTCAGGCCCTACTTGTACGGACGCCCCTTCCGAATCGTAAGTGACCACCACTCTCTCTGCTGGCTAGCGAATTCGAAAGATCCTTCGGGCCGTCTCGCAAGATGGAGCCTTCGGTTACAAGAGTTTGATATAACGATGGTCTATAAGTCTGGCCAGAAACACACCGACGCTGACTGTCTTTCCCGCGCACCCATCGAGGTCGCTGAAGAAGACAATCAGGAAGACTACAGCTGCCTTGCTATTCTCGCATCATTAAACGTGGCTTAGCAGCAACGCGAAGGCTTAGAATTGCAACCACTGATCGAATACCTTGAGGGACGTCGCCCACAACCCCCCCCCCCCCATCAGTTCACGCGTGATTTGTCATATTTCTGTTTACGCCAAGGCATCCTCTACAAGCGCAACTTTCATTCAACGAAAACTGTTTATCTCCTCGTCGTTCCTGCTGCTCTCCGCGATGATGTTTTGTGTGCTAGTCACGACGAGCCATCGTCAGGGCATCTTGGCTTCGTGCGTACGCTGGCGCGGATCAAGGACAAATACTACTGGCGGAAACCTACGAAAACCGTCCGGCAGTACGTCAAGACATGCACAGCCTGTCAGCGCCGCAAAACTCCAACGACGAAACCAGCCGGTCTGCTTCAGCCTTTGCGACCCCCTCACGAACCTTTTGAAAAGGTCGGGATAGATTTACTCGGGCCATTTCCGAAGTCTATGGCTGGTAACCGCTGGATTGTGGTTGCCACCGATTACTTGACCAGATACTGCGAAACATAAGCCGCCCAGCGAGCAACTGCTTCCGAGGTGGCTGACTTTTTCATCAAGAACATCGTTCTCCGCCACGGTGCTCCCGCTGTCGTCATCACAAATCGTGGTACTGCTTTTACGGCACAGTTGTTCCGACAGATCCTGTTGCTGAGCGGCTCGACGCACCGAACAGCAACTGCGTGCCACCCACAGACTAACGGGTTAACCGAACGTCTTAACAAAACGATTGCAGATATGCTTTCGATGTATGTCGCCAAGGATCAGAAGAATTGGGATGAAATCCTCCCGTGTATAACATTTGCCTACAATATGGTTTTGCAGGAAACCACCGGCTTTGCTCCTTTTCGTCTGGTTTATGGCCGCGACGTCACCACAATGCTTGACACCATGCTGCAACCAACTCTGCCGGACACGATTACCCCGGACGCAGATGTATTTGTTCAGCGTGCCGAAGACGCCCGGCAGCTGGCGCGCTTTCGCATTTTATCGCGGCAAAATGAAGATGCTCGCCGGTACAACCCCCACCACAGAGCAGTAATATACGAACCCGGTGACTTAGTCTGGGTTTGGACTCCTATACGTCAACGTGGACACTCTGAAAAATTGTTATGTCGGTACTTCGGACCCTACCGAGTTCTTCATCACCTCGGCGAAGTGAACTACGAAGTTGTCCCAGCAGACACGTCACACCGTTCTCGCAGACCCCGCTCCTTGGATGTGGTTCACGTCTCCAGGATGAAGCCGTACTATTCTCGTTGACTGCAAGACAAGAACTTTGTGATGTGGCAATATCCTTCAAGACAATTGCACATTACTTTCTTGCCTCTTTATTTTTCATCTCGCCCTTTTTCTTTTCAATGGACACAGACATTTCTTACTACTTTTCGTTGTTTTTCGGAGCCATGGCATTCATTCGATGCTTCTTCTTTTTTTTTCTTTGGGGAGAGGGTAATGCCACGCTGTGTTGGTGGCAGAAGACGAGAGCGAAGAAGTGAATGGCAGCTGTGGCTGAGTAAACAGTCCTCTACTTCGAGTTCCTGCTTATCGTTTCCTCTCGCGAAAATATATTGCATGTACATTCGACCGATATTAGAATTCGGCTGTGTTTTGTTTTCTGGCGCTCCGGCCTACAAAGTTCGACCACTGATTCTGCTAGAACCCGAATCTTTACGCTTATGCCTAGGGCTACCCAAATATGTTGCCAACAATATCCTATACGAAGAATCCCGCCTGCCTTCTTTTATTAAAAATTTCATGTTCTAACAGTACGTACATTTCTTAAAATCTATGCATCACCTCAGCGGAGGTCACAGTATGTGTTCATTAACCAGCAGACCTCATTCTTCAACCACCAATTGCCTAAATTAAGGCGTCCTCAAGTAATATTTACTCAGAAACTTTTGGAGCCCTTAAGGGTTAACCTTTGAGAAACACTTGTGCTCAACACTGTAGATGCAATTAGGATAGGATTTGACGATATATATCCCAAGAATGCAAAAAATTTACCATATCAGTATATAAATGGCATTTTGTAAGATCACTTAGCCAATCTAGAAACATCCATTGTGATAGCGACTGACACTTCGGTTTATGAAGAGAAGGCTGGCGTAGGAATCGTATCCTTTTCTATAGATTAGGCTTTCTTAATTCGATTACTCGACTTTACACCTATTTACCAAGCTGAACTACTGGCAATAGTCCTTGCATTGCGTAAAGTGCCGCAAGATCTTTCAGCGGTGATTGTTCTAAAAGACTGTCTCTCGGTGTGTACTCCCTTAAGCTCACCAACTTTTTCGCGAACCTCAGAAACTTTCTACTGGCTCATTCCTACCCATGTGCGACTCGTCCGACTAGATTGGGTACCAGGTCATAAAGGTTTAGCTCTGAATGAGCATGCAGATGCACTAGCTGTATCTTTCCTTGATTGTCCTGTTTTACCTATTTTGCCTACTTCAGAATATATCACAGCAGCACGCTTTGAAAAACGCACAACGGCCAATAACTTTGAAAAATCCCCTTTGTTTGTATCAGACTTCCCACAGCTAAAGTTCCCTTGGAAGAACAAGTAGTGTTCATCAAGAAAGGAAGAAATAGCGATTACCAGGCTGCGTTGTCAAGTCCCCTCATTGAACTTTTACCTTCACAGGTGGGGTCTGGCACAGCCGCCTTTGTGCCTTTATTGTAATGAGAGGGAATCTTTGGAGCACTTCTTTTTGTCATGCCGAAAATTCAAAACTCAAAGGGAAAATCTACTAGAAGAACCCCTACGAAAGTTGGGCTTAAACTTGACACTTCCAGTGATTCTTTCATTTGGCGCAGTCGCATTTAAATTCAGCCACAGGAGCGTTTTTACCGCTGTTAAAAATTTTTTACGAGAATCTAAAAGAATGGAATGCTAAAAATCAGTAACTTTACAAGAGAATCGAAAGTTGGGCTAGTTGGATATGCATGGTATAACTATCATTTAAAGCGCACGAAAAAACAGACATAAAGAGAGGACAAGCGCTTTCTCGCAACTAAACTGTTTATTAGAAAGGGCGGAATTTATATACAGGCAACTGAAAAACAGGACTCATGCATGTGCAGGCAAAAAAGTACATCAGTGGCACATCAAGAACCCATGGTAAAAGAAAACAGATTATCTCGGAACATACTCAAGAAAAACAAACTCTTTATCGTGCAGCAAAACAGAAGGCTGGCTGACGCATTGATCCCCTCTTTTTCTTATGTGAAACGCTTCTGTCAACTCGCGAGTTAATTTATTATTTGACCGAAAAACCACTTCAGTATCCTGAAAAAGAGGGTGACAACCGCACTCTCTGCAATGAGCCGCAAGATGCGATGCACCTACAGATTTCAAGGAAGAATCGTGCTCTCTGAGACGAACACTGACGCATCTTCCCGACTGACCGATATACACTTTACCACAGCTAAAAGGAGTCATGTAAACAACGCCCATTGCGCACTCCACGAACTTTTTGCTGTGTTTTATGTGACATTGCGGAAACTCTTTGCGCATGCGTGAACAATTAGACTGTAGTTTGCCTTTGGCTTGTCCTCTCTTTATGTCTGTTTTTTTCGTGCGCTTTAAATGATAGTTATACCAGTAACTTTAGTTGTTTCATGTATAATTTTTTTCTTTTTTGTATGTTTATTATGTTTTCTTTTCAACGTCTTTTTAGAAATTTAACACCTTTTCATTATTACCTATATTACCTAATTAATCGAACCCTCTCTTTCAAGAAGTGAATTAATTTAAAAAGCAAGACACCGTCCCATTCATGGCCTATCCCCCTAGGTGGGTTGCGCCAAGGTGTTGAGGAACCAACCAACCAACCAATTTCTTGGTGTAGGGCTTGGGTCTTAAATACGTGACATCTTCTTGGTGTCGAAACCCCCTGGTCACGCCATTTCAAGACTTCTATTTTTGATGGCGTCATTGGAGCGGCTGCGCAAGAGCCGTGACGTCATCAGGACCAGCGTCACACGAACTATCACGCTCCTGACCGACGAGGTGCAAGCTTCCGTTCCCGATGCCAGTCAGGTCGACTCCCACTTTGCCTACCTCACTCAGAAGAATGCCGAACTCGTCACCTTAAACAAACGAATCTTCGATGTGACTGATAACGACGACTACGAAGAAGAGTTCGAGGTCACAGAAGAGTACGACCGAAGAGTCTCTTACGCCAGGTCACGAGCGCGTTTATTCCTCCGAGAAGCCGAGGACAAGGCGACAGTATCGAGTGCTGCGATGTCGGTGGCTACATCACTGAACACCGACGCTGGTGGTCCCAGCACCACAGCCCAAATCCAGGTCAGTGACTCTTCTCGAGTAGTCCATGCGATTTCCAGTCAAGGAACGATTCCGCGTCATCGCACGGTGGTCCTACCGAAACTACAGATCCCCACATTTTCTGGCACACTTCGCGATTGGCAGCCCTTTTGGGACCATTTTAGTGCCACGATTCACCTGAAAGACGACCTTTTACAGATCGATAAGTTTAGGTACCCTCAGTCATATTTGAGTGGTGCAGCAAAGAGAGCAATCGACTGCATCCGACTAACCGAGGACAATTACAACATCGCGATCAAGATCTTGATGTAGCAATTTCGTGGACGTGATTTGCTTGTCAACGAGCACGTTGACCACCTGCTAGCCTTAGCGCTCTTCAAGTCGTCGGCAGACGTGGAGAAGCTTCACCTGCTCTACGACAAGGTCAACTTCCGAGTCTTCGCATTGACCGGTTTGGGCGTCCCACCTTACCGGTACAACGTGGTCCTCAACCACGTCCTGATGAAGTGTCTGCCGGTTGATCTCGCAATTCTCTACCGCCAGAAGGTGCAGGAAACACCTCAGGAAACGTCTGGCATCGCAACACCTGAACAGAGAGCTCGCCAGGCTGCCAAAATGGCTCAATTTTCTGCGCATTCAGATTCAAGTTCAAGAGGAAAGCAGGCCAGAACAAACGGCGTCTGGTTTCTCGCGGTCACGGCCTGAAGAGGTAGAACATCCATCAGCACAAATGGGACATTTTCCTATGGCGTCCGCACTTGCTGCCGAATCTGTTACAGTTACGGAAGAGGTGTGCCCTTTATGCAGCAGTTGTCAGCACACCATCGCGGACTGCAACGTTCAACTCTTGGCTGAGGAAAAACGGGCTCGGTTGCGCCCGGCTCGCTGCCGCTACCTATTATTGATTGATTGATTGATATGTGTGGTTTAACGTTCCAAAACCACCATATGGTCATGAGAGACGCCGTACTGGAGGGCTCCGAAAATTTTGACCACCTGGGGTTCGCTGCTGCTACCATTGCGGCTTGCAAAACCACATGGTGCGTTTTTGCCGACGTGCACGCAGCATCACCTGTAGAAAGTGCAACAGACGACACCTCACTATCCTCTGTGAATTGTTCACACAGGCAGCCCCAACCTACACAAACGCGAGGGCGGTGAGCCAGGACGACCCGCGCGTCACCGGGCGAGCCACTAACACACCTTAAGTAACATCAGCCCCAAGCGTCCTTAGCGGAATCAACGGTGTTCTTCTTCAAACAGGACGAGTCTGGATAGAGTGCGGGTCCCGAAAGCGTCTCGTGCGCATTCTCCTCGACGGAGGCAGTCAGCGCACATTCGTCCGAGCAGATAGCAGAAGCCCAAGAGAGAGCACAGTTTGCAAGGTTATCTACAACAAGGTCGGGGAGAATGATCCTTCAGGAGCTGGGCCAACACCCAATGGCAATCAGACGCAATTACAATGATATCCCCGACAACATCAGGGAGAATATTACGGTATCTCCTATACCAAGAAACATGCATCCAGAACACAACGTTGGAAGAAGAGTAGCGAGGGCCAGGACTACACTTCGTCAAGTCTCAAACGAGAAACGAGGGGTCGTATTTGTTGACGCGGCTTCCTGCGCTGATAGGAAAGCGTTTGTGGCAGTGGTGGTCGATGGGGCTGGCCATGTCGTCAACTCAACGACGGTCAGGACGAAATACGCAATCATTGCGGAACAGGTGGCCATCGCCTTAGCAGTCAAGATCGATAACATTGAAGTCGTCTTCAGTGATTTCATGGAAGCACTGAGGGCGTTCGCCAACAGGACGGTCTCTGAACAAAGGCTGAGAATACTGCAAGGCAAGAACATAACGCATCATCTTCTGAGTTGGTTCCCAGCTCACCTTGCACAAATCAATCATTCCCCTCCCAATCTCAATGAAGCAGCACACGATGCGGCGCGAGACCTCTCCAACCGCGCCTCCCCGGGGATGCGTTCTACCTGTGAAGGGGATAACCGGGAAATTCTTGCAACATATAAAGAGCTCACAAAACATTTCTACCTGTCTAGAAGGGGTTTTTCCTCCACCTCACGAAAATCTAACTCGGCCCCAATCACTTACATTAAGGCTTTTGCAAATGCGGATGTACCCTACTTTGAAAAAGTTACACATCGTGTACCCTGACCTATACCCAAGTAATCTTTGTCCACATTGTGGGGAAATAGCTTCATTAGAACACATGCTCTGGCAGTGCACCAAATTCGCTCATTTATCGAACATCACCTCTGCCAGATGGGAGGCGGAAATCCGCAGCTCGTCCTTGGCAGATCAGCTCTGAGCTGTTCACCAAGCTCGCGAGGCGGCTGAGGAGCTTGGCATCTCAGTCCCCACGTGGGAGCTGCCTGCTACATAGAGATCTGTGTTTTGGAGGGCCAAATAAAAGTTTATCCAATCCAATTCAATGTTTCAAAGGACCTCAGATGCCTGGTCATCGGACCCGAAGAACTTTCCTTGGTTACGTTCGGCCACTCGAAGCCCCGCGAAGTAACACACAGTCGACGGGTAGCTTTGACGCTACGAGGCCAACGTAGGAACATTGCGATAACCATGGAGGCCTTGGAGGTACCCGAAGTGTGTGCAGTTACAAGCACGCCACTCAGTACTGATGTTTTGCAACTTTTGTGTGACAAGAACTACGATACTGCAGACAACTTTCATCCCGACACCTTGTACCCACAGGAAGTAAGCGTCTTACTTGGTTCCGACTTTTACTGGAAGATCGCGACTGGAAGGGTTGGTCCTTTAACCAGAAATCTGACGGCCATGGAAACCAAGTTCAGCTGGACCGTCTATGGTACCATGGAACGCGAGAAAAGTTCAGCATTCACGAGCTCTCTATTCCTGCACTGTAGCACGAACTTAGTTCCACACTGTGATCTTTCTGCGGTGTGGCGTCTCGACGTCATGGGGATCAAGACGCCTGCTTAGGAAAGGAGCAAGGATCCACCATAACTCGAGGCATTTGAAGAGAGAATTATCAAGCTAAACGGGCGCTACCAGGTGCCACTGATGTTAAAGGATCCAGGAATACCTACCGGGAGCGGCAATCGATGGTTGGTGGAGCACCAGCTGCACGCACTCAATTCTGTAACCAGCAAGGCATGCCTTGACCCACCTTGTGGTTTCAGCCACGCATGAACGCGTCCTTCACAGTGGAGTAGAGGCCACGCTTTGCGAGCTTCGAGAGAAGTTTTCGGTTGTGAAGGGATGACAGACCGTTAAAAGTGGGCTGAGGAATTGTTTGCCTTGCAAACGCTACAAGCCTGTCGCGGAGACATTTCTATTTGCCCCATTGCCACGAGTACGCATCACGGAAGCAAGTCCTTTCTTAGTCGTTGGGTTGGATTTCATCGGACCTCTCTGCACGTGTGACACGGCTGCTACGAGCAAAAAGGCATACATACTCATATTCTCCTGTGCTGTCACTCGAGCTATTATTTGGAATTGATGACCGACATGACAACGACAACTCCTTTCGCCTTCCACCGTTTTATCTCACGGCATGGAATCACCGACACCGTTAACTCGGATAACGCGCTGTCTTTTCAGGGCTCAGCGCGAGTTTTCAAGACCATTCTGCAAGTTCTGCGAGAATATGCGGCCAACATCAAGATCAAATGGAAAATCATCGCTGAGAGAGCTCCGTGGTGGGGCGGCTGGTGGGAGCGCCTCATCAGATCGACAAAGAACGCATGGAAACGGTCACTTGGGCGCAACAGTTTCGACGTCGCGGAACTCACTACGGTGTTTTGCAAAGTGGAAGCAGTCATAAACAGCCGACCTCTTGCGTATTTTGATAGCAGCTCTGATGAACTGCAACCGCTGACTCCGTCTCACTTCTTTATCGGGAGACGCCTCATGTGCCTTCCGCAAGACTACAGCAATACTCATGGTTTATGATCAACGAGAGAGCATCTGCTATGTAGCGCGCGCTATCGTGAGCGTCTTACAGCGCAGCTAAGGAGCCGATGGAAGCGGTCCTACCTTCTTCTACTTCGATCCGCGCACAACGCGCCTCATCGTAAACTACCTCGACTTTGCGAAGATGGCGTGGTGCTGGTGCACAACGAAGGCACACGTCCGCTACTATGGAAGCTGGAAAAGTTTCTGGCAGCGAACCCGGAAAGGGATGGCATCGCACGCATCTGCACCCTTCGACTAGCATCAGGAAACACCATAAAACGACTCGTTCAAAAGTTATGCATTCTGGAGGCAAGCCAGTGCGAATGAACTGCCTCGTGATCATATTGGCCCTTCGGAGTATGTTGCGGATGATTGTGGCCGTGCGGCAACTGCAATGAACTGCAATGTTCCGGCAGATCAAAAAAGCTGCCCCTACCACACTCCATTATCGTCGGGTAGGGAGTGCGTGGGACAAACGAAGCGGTGTGTGAATGTTTGTTTAAGGGAGCATGAGTTATCTCTTCAAGGAATCGCGCGACTTCATCTGCCGGAACATTGCAGGTCATGCGGTTGTCGTCCCATTTTTGAGAGAACCACCATCATCTTCAAGCATCCTAACCAGCTAACAAGAAAAATCGCTGAGGCATATCATATAAAGATTAGGGGTAGCAAGTGCGTTAGTGAACCATCCGTCACACTGCATGAAAAAGAATTAAGTTATTTAGGCCAATCTTGTTTATGGCCATGAGTGTGACAACGCTACCTCGGTGCACCTCGTATTCTGCGCATGTTGTGATGTAGGCTGCCAGTACCTATATATATATATATATATATATATATATATATATATATATATATATATATATATATATATATATATATATATATATATATATATACTTTTCACCCCGTTTTTTTCCAATAAACAGTTGTCAGTCAGCGCCATTTTTTCTTTTCTCTTTTGCTCCTTCCCTGTCCTGTATTTTTTCTGGTGTTGCGCTGTAAGTAAGTTCATGATGTATCCTGGAATAGCCAAGCTAAGCCACAGAAAACTTTTGTTTTTCTTTAGCTTAAGCTACACTAGCCAAGGTTGAGCAGTTTCGAGTGGCTTATGAAGAGCCGTGCTGCGCATGCCCGAGGAGCATTCACGTCACACGGGGCACAGCTGGCACGTCGGAGAAGGCGTCGAAACTCCTGGAGTGACGCATCAATAGTGGCATGGCACTTAACTCCCGTGATCGAGCTCGCTCACTAGTTCGTCCTTCCATGCTTTCGTAGCTTTCGCTTCCGTAGCTCAAGGTAGCCATACTTCCGTAGCTCAAGGTGGCCTACGGGCTCAGCCCAGGTTAGCCTCTCCACCTTTCTTTTCATTCTCTCGCTCTCTCTCTCTTCCTAAGGAGAATGGCATGCCTGCCCTTCTATTTAGCTTTTTTTTCAGTAGTGCAACGCTGGTGACAGTGAACATGAGGAAATGTATGATAATCGCCGATTTCTGCCACTCTCGCATTCGCAAACGACACAGGAGATAATTACTGCTGGACAGCTGTTTAAATTGCTGGCTAGGCAGTGAATCAACCATTCATAGCATGCACTAGAAATGCGAAGTCACATGACGTGCAAAATATGAGATAATCGTGCTCGGATTGCAGTCATTGGTGACGGCAGGGTTTTGTATGGAGGGTACAAGCCCATGTCGTACAGTAGAGGAAGGTGTCGTGAAAGGCCGGTGCTGGTCCGGGGTAGGAGGCAAGTTTCACCTTGTTGCATACCCTGGTCGACGAAAATGACTGCAGTTTGACCCAGTAATCTTGGATCACTGAGAGTGACATCAAGAACTAGTTCATATCAATACCGCACAGGGCTGTCGTTCATCGTATATTTTGGGACGGTGCCACATTTGGTGTAAGTCACCTGTGCCTGCGTGCAATAAACAGCTGAAGTACTGGCGAGGACCTCAAACACGGTTTCAAGCTGACCGAAGAGTGCCGCGTACGGCGGGTATAGCAGAAGTCACTGTCAATTTATATGTGGGGTTTAACGTCCCAAAACCACCATATGATTATGAGAGACGCCGTAGTGGAGGGCTCCAGAAATTTCACCCACCGGGGGTTCTTTAACGTGCACCCAAATCTGAGCACACAGGCCTACAGTATTTTCATCTCCATCGAAAATCCAGCCGCCACCGCCACCACCGGGATTCGATCCCGCGACCTGCGGGTCAGAAGCCGCGTACTTTAGCCACTAGACCACCACAGTGGGCCAGACGTCACTGTCAGAGAACTGATTGCTGTACATGGTCGATGCAGACGGGGGGTTCTTTACCCTTCTGAGCTTGACTGTCCACTTCTATCTCAGCTTCGGGTCCTTAGGATATAGCTGTGAAAGCTAACACCCGTTGCACGGCCGGATGATCGTACAGAGGAACAGAGGAATATTTCACCATTGCGCAGCACTCACCGCGAAGGCAAGCAGTCGACGTTCTAAGAAAAAAGGCGATGTGGTTTTAAAAAGAACGTCAAGAGCGGATATCCACGGTTGTTCGAACAGCATCAGTAACCATTGCACACAAAATAATCACGTGAACTGCTCTTTTGTGGAGTTTTTACCGTGATGACAGTTTATATATGGCGCTAGGACTTGAAACCACGTGAAGCCCCACTCTGACGTAATACAGGCGTGGCTCGCCGTGCGCCGTCGGTCGCACACCAGGACAATACAGAAACAGCAAGAATTGTGTTCGTTTTTTTAATGATTTCAAGAACACGCCATTGGAGCACAACAGTCAGGGAATGGCTTCTTCATTGTTTTATCTGTCAGGCAGTTTTTGGAACCACTTTGGGGGCATCTGTCATAAATAAAAATAATGTTAAAGACAAGGCACACTCGAATTCAATTAACGTCGCTTTGCAGCAATACAAGTGTAGGCACAGCCATAATGTCTTAGTGAGCTTATATTTACAAGGTTGAAGCATAATCGCGAGTTGGGCGAGTTAGTGGATCTTCATCGTGGAGTATTTTACAGCGCCACGAGTTAGATACGGACAGAGAAGGGACATAGCGCTGAACTCTCAACTGGAATTTATATAAAAGAAGAAAGGACATATATACTCATTGTCCCCTATATATGTCCTATCTTTTTCCAAATAAATTTCAGTTAAGAGCTCAGCTCTGTGTCCCTTCTCTGTCCGTATCTAACCCGTTGCGCTGTAAAATATCCCATGATGAACTTCCAACGTTGGTTCGTGCGGGAGACCAAATAACTGAAGTGTTTCAATATCGCCGAATAGAATGATGATGAACAACTTTATTCATACGCATGCATTGTGCTAGTTCGTATGGGTGGAGCACCTATTGCAGAGACCCACTAGCTTCGGCGGCTCACCGGCCCTGGTCGATGATTGCCAGCTAGTTTCGCAAGACCTGTTCGGGGAGTCGCGCATCGCACGACCATTTTAAATGCGAAGCATTTCTTAGCGAACTTCGGCGACATTGAGCGTATCTATCTATCTATCTATCTATCTATCTATCTATCTATCTATCTATCTATCTATCTATCTATCTATCTATCTATCTATCTATCTATCTATCTATCTATCTATCTATCTATCTATCTGTCTGTCTATCTATCTATATATCTGTCTGTCTGTCTGTCTGTCTGTCTGTCTGTCTGTCTGTCTGTCTGTCTGTCTGTCTGTCTGTCTGTCTGTCTGTCTGTCTATCTAATCGCCTACGACTTTTAGCTCTCCTGGCCGTTTGGATAATGGTATTGATACCAAACTTGGTACGGCATAACATGACTGTATAGCGAGCATACTTTACAAGTCGTAACATGAAAATCATGACATGTATATCATGAATGTCATGATTTACATTTCGTGGTCTTGCTGTTCTTGCAGTGGTCTCGCTCACATGACATGATGAAATAATGGTATGGTATGACATGATTGCATGGTGAACACAAGTGACAGCCCCTAACGTGAAATCATGACATACATGTCATGTAAGTCATGAGTCATGACTACACGCCACGCTCATTATGCACTCGCAGCCATCTCGCTAGCTTCACATATACCAAATTCGGCGTTTTGTGATGCGAATGGATGACGAAGGTATGTGACTGGTACAAACATGACTATCATGAGATGTGTGTCATGTGACGTGACTACAAGCCACACTCATGATGCCCTCGCAGCCGTTTCGCTAGCTTCACATATGACAAATTTTGCATTACGGGACGTGAATGGACGACAAAGAGATGTGACTGGTGCAAGCATGATAATCATGTGATGCGTGTCATGTAACAACATGACTACATGTTACGGTCATGATGCGCTCGCGGCCGTCTCGCTAGCTTCACATGTACCAAATTCAGTATTATGTGACGTGAACGGACGACATATGTAAATTACTTGTCCAAACTTGATAATCTTGACATGCGTGTCATGTAACAACATGACTACATGCTGAACTTATGATGCGCTCGGGGCCGTTACGCTAGATTCATATATGCCAAATTTGGTATTATGTCACGTGAATATATGACGAAGGTATGTGACTAGTGCAAACAGAATAATTATGAGATGCGTTTCATGCAAGAGCATGACTGCATGCCACACTCATGGCGCCAATACACTTAGACGTGACCCGGTGCGCGTGTGTTCCAGCGTTCGTTTCGTCACGTCATGCCGGCAATGCCACGCCAGGTGCTGAACTGCCCTGCATATACTCGCAGGCACGCGCCGCACTGCGTTGCTTCGACACATGAGCGTTTGAGCACGCTAGGCGTCCCTTCGTGGCGAAGCTAGGCAAACGCGCTGCATTCTGGGTAACGCGGATGGTGCGAAATGCAGCATGGCGCCTTTCGCACTGGTTGCCGCCGGGCTGTGCTGACAGACGCTGGTCGCGTCTGGCGACAGACTATAGAGTGTTCGCGTTTGGCTAGCGTAGCGTCGCTGCGCCCAGCGTGCGCTCGTCGACGTTACGCCGCAGTATATTGGACCCGTCAAGATGCTCTCCCCGCCGTTTCGATAGCTTCACATATTCCAGGTTTGGTATTACGGGACGTGAATGGATGACGAAGGTATGTGACCAGTGCAAACATGATAATCATGAGATGCGTGTCATGTAAGAACATGACCACATGCCACGCTCATGATGTGCTCGTGCTCGTTTCTCTAGCTACACATATACCAAATTGGTATTGCAAGACGTCAATAGACGGCGAGGTTAAATGACTCGTCCGAACATGATAATCAAGATATACGTGTCATGTAAAACATGACTACATGCTATGCTCATAGCACGCTTGCGGTTGTTTGGCTAGCTCCAGATATACCAAATTTGGTATCAGGAAGCGTGAATAGATGACGGAGGTAAATGAGATGTCCAAATATAATAATTATGGCATAGAATTTATGCACGGCATAATTTACCTCCACCTCGTAACTTTGTTCTAATTTTATATAAAGCTTCCTCATTCGTGCTTCGCAAATCATCGATTCCCACTGTACGTGAGATCTGCCAATTTTTTTTTTCGAGTTATTCTTTCCGAGCTTCCTCTCAGAGGCATACCGTGATGGGGAGAGGGGTAGGGTCTCGATTACCCTGCCAAATTTTTCTGTTTCGCTTGCCTATATATATACGCACGCATATGAACGCACACACGAACACATATAAAGTATGGTTGAACACCACCCAAAATAAGTGTCCGGCTACACCCCTGCTTTCTCTGCACGCCAATTTTTACGAGAGCGGACTTCTTGAGTACACATTCAATATTTTAACGCTTTGAACTAACGAGCATCTTGGCTGTTTTATCGTCGTTTTCAGTCTGCACAACCTTTTTACAGGATTAGAAGGTGTTCCTCCGCAGAACCTTATAAAAGATATTTCAATTGATCAATCAGTCAGTCAATCAGCAACGACCATCGTAAACTTGCACGTCAATCACTTTAGGTGGAATACTCACTCTCTAGTCGTCAGGTTTCCTTTTGAGCAAATGTACTGAACACAAGGATCTGATGAATTCATTGTCGCTCCACTGGAGAGAACGGTACCGTTGTGCGGTATTACACAATAGTCTGCACGTCACAGATGAGAGAAGCATCAGCGCAACGCCAGATTTTGTTCACGCTAATACGATATAATTACAAAATACTACACTGGCGCATTTTCGCATTTTAGTTCATTGTAGGCTTTCTCCTGCTGAACCGAATGAAATGGACAAAATGGAGCTGCAAGCCTAAATTACTGCGTGCTGAAAGGTAGTTAATGAACATTGTGCGGCTTACTGAGAGACACAGAGTGGGGTTAATATGTTTATGAAGAACTGGATATGTTTAACTGTCTGGCTTTACGTCTAACATGCTGTTTCCAGTGCTGGGTGATGATATATGATACGTAAAATGATAAGCACATAACACACACAGCTCCACACACACGTAGACCACACAATTTACAAAGTTTCGTTCAGACTTGGGGCGCAAGAAGAGACATTGAATACACTCTAAAGATTTTAACACGGTTATGGTTTTAAGCTAGCATGTCAAGAAGGGCGAAGCATAGTAGTGCTTAACAGTTGAGGCAATAACGGTATTAATCCTTAGATTTTATCGTCCTGAAACCACGACAAGATTATAGGTGACGTTGTTCTGGAAAGCTCCAGGAATTTCGACCACCAGAGGTACTGCAGCGTGAACCTAAATCTAAGCACGCGGGACTAACATTTCGTCTTCGTTGAAGTAAGACCGCTGAGATCGGGATTCGGTGTCGCCGCCTTCGGGGCAGATATTTAGCACCGTAACCATTGAACCACCATGGCGATGGTTGTCGAGATTTGTGAGGTAAAGATGCGTTCTTAGCATTACGTTTGCAGCCGCTTCTATCAGGCGTGGTGAACGGCGTGTTACAGTAGGGAGGCCGTAATCACCCATATTGTGCTTGATGACAACCGCTGTGCGAATAGAATACGCCGCTGTGTACATTACAGCCAAGATTTTCCTTCTCTGAGTAGCGCGTGGAGACGTCAAGATGATCGCAAGTCTGAAACACCTTTTTTTTTTTGGAACGAAGTGGAACAGCGAGTACACCACTGAGATGGAGCAGATCACCCGCATAGAACAAATATTGGGAAACAGCGCAGAAGAGATTTAGTCTTAAGGCAAAGTCTCTGTTCGTATGGGTGCGTTTGTTTTTTATGTAAACGTGTAACTAACTGGCTAAATAATCCATGAGGCTGCATTGCGAATATTGATTAGTCATCCGCTTAACCTTTACCACACCCATTCAACACTAGTGGAATGTAAAAGCCAAAGAAATGTTCGCTACACCGTGGTGCTACCTCGCTTCTTCGAAACAGGGACGTTGCTGCAGAAGTGATGGGTTCGATCGCAGCCGTTTAGAGCATCTCAATGGAGGTGAAATGGTATAGGTCAGTGTGTTGTCGTGGAACGTAAAGCCACAGCACATGGTGGAAACATCCTGAACTCTTCAACGTGGCATATCTCATAATAAAATTGTGGTTTTGGGATGTAAAACCCCTTTATAATAAAATGACCACGAATGAGGCAAAAGGATCGATGTACACTGCGTGGTACAAAACGCAGATGACGCTGGTTCTAGTCGGGATCGATCTGTACCACGAAGTATACTTCGATCGTGAGTCACCAACCTGACCAACTGTCTACTTTGATTAGGTACAAAGCAACATAGCGCCAGTGTTCTCTGTGTGAATCTGATCCGTTTTGGAAGTTTTCATTGTCGTAGACGTTCAGACGGGACGGCATTATGCTCTCCCATAGTAGAGTAACAAGTACTCTAAATCGTTAACCACTTTTTCTAAACATAGATTTCCAGTTCAAGTTTGCTATTGGTACTGTACGCTAGTGTGTCAGCAAGGCAAGGCCTACTGCTCTCCCATAGTTGAATACCAAGTACTCAAAATTGTTAAACATTTTTTTCTAAACACAATAGATTTGTGTCTCTTGTTTACCTTGAAGTATTTTTTGTGGTTGTGTTTGTGTGAACCATCGAACGTACATGTTGTTTCAACGTCATCTCATATCCATGTTCATGTAAATGACATCTGTTTTGTCATCATTGTTAGAGTATATCTAAGAAGGAAATGTTCAGTTGAGTGTTATTGACGTATGTGGCAATAAATTTTTTCTAAACAATAGTTAGTTGCTTTTAGCGGGACGGCTCAGTGCTCTCCCACAGTTGAGTACGAAGTATTCGAAATCGTTAAACAGTTCTTCTAAACACACGAGTCATGGTGCCCATCTCGTCTTGGATGCCTTCGAAGGCGCTTGTCTTCGACGTTGTTGTCCCTACGGGGACTAGTGTCGAGACCGTCGTTGATGCCAGGGCCTGAATAGTCGACCTGTCAGAGGTATACTGCGTGCAGCATCAGGGAGCTCAAAACTTCCAAGTCACCGTGAAGAGCATGGCCTTCATGTCTGTAATCGTCCATGCTGGCTGCCTGGTGATTGGCGGCGAGCGTGTTCAAGTCGTCCCCGTTGGCCCACAACTGACAAACGTCGCCTGCCTGTTCCTGCCATCGTTCGTCTCAAACGAAGTTCTCGTCCAAGCGTTATCCCCATATGGCAAGGTGCTCATTGTCACCAGTGGTTTGATGAGTGGGCGACGCGGCGCACTCACTGGAACGCGGTTTGTTCGAATGGAGACGAACACCGCTAATCCTGTGCCGAACTACCTGCGCAACTCTGGTCACCATGCCACGTTCGACTGCCGTGGTCTCTAGCGTGTATGTCGAAGATGCGGCTCATGGGATCATCTACTAGCCCAGTGCACAATACCATATTGTGGTCGCTGCGGTGTGCACGGTCACGTTAGTGAACGATGTGACCGCCCGTGTCGACGCTGCGGGGACGGCCACCCAACTGTGGTTTGCCCTGTCCGCCGCTCTTACTCAGACGCTGCCACTGGTGTCTTTCCACAACTGACACCGGCAACGGAACCAACTACCGACTCGGGGTACGCGGGGGAGGTCACCGATGCTGTGTTGGCCTCACCCCTACAAGTTCCTTCAAACGAAGCACACAACGAAAGCGCGATTGTCGATGCGACGCTCGGTGCGTCGGCCTCCCCGCTGGTGCAAGAACCGTGCGCTTCGGAAGACACAATGCACTGCCCTGCAAACGGCGTCGGCGTCTCTTCTCTGGCACCACTTGATGTTCAGTGCACAAATGACCCCAGGTCTCAGGCTGCTGGTGTTGGAGTTGACCCTACGACCCCTGTTATTTCGGGAAACAGTGCCGAAAATACCACAGCCTCTTCTGCTGCTGCCGCTCCGACCACTTCGACATCGCGTCATACACGTAAAACATCGCCACACAAAGGGTGCCTACACCGGCCTGCCGACACGTGGACAGTGCTGCCAGCATCAAGGATGTGGCTCCAAGCTTGTCGGTGGCTCTGTCCCTATTTCCACCAGACACGTCTTCGGAAGACGGCTTCAGCCTGGGACTGGATAGTAGCATCGGACTGTCTAGCCTTGCTGATTTCGACGTCGACATGGGAGCTTCACGTGAAACCAAGCGAGGGCGCACTACCAGCTCTTGCTCCGATGAACGCAGTGATGGCTGTGGTAAATCCCAACGCTCCAAAAAACCTCGACCCTCTTCTGGAGGGTCGCACAGTGCTTTGTGATTTGGTTGAGGAAGTGTCCCCTGGACACTTTCCAGGACACCGTCTAGAACTATGCGTCCAGGTTAGTCTTTACTTTCATTATGGCTACTACACTGCCTATTATTCCATCGAACGTTCAGGGTTTTCGCAGTCCGGCAAAGCAGGCTTAAATAATTTAGTGTCACCCGTGCTGCAAATTGTGATGTTTTGTGCCTCCAGGAAACAAATTTCTTCTCGCTATCCGACGCGCTTGCTTTTAAACAAAAGTTCAACCTAGATTGTTATTTCCCTTTCGCTACATCTCGTTTTACGGGAGTAGGTATTATTATTTTTAATCGGGCTCTATTACGGGGTCATCGTGCTTTTCACGATGGTGTGGGCAAGGTTTTGGCTTTAGACTGCAGCTACGTTTTTCTCAGATTAAGGATACTGTGTGTGTATGGGCCATCACAAGCTGGACAGTCTAATGACTTTTTTAGAGACCTAGAAGTGTTTTTCCTTGACGGTCGTGATGTCATTCTGATTGGCGACTTCAACTGCGTTCTAAATACGCGAACCGATGCACAAGGTCCTGGCTGGGGCTGGTCTGCTTGGAATTTACGTGAGCTGCGACGCCATGTCCACCACTTTTCATTGCTGGACGCGCACAATGTAGTGCACGGAAATACCTTTGTTTGGACATGGCGACGTGGATGATCCTCCAGCAGGCTCGACCGGGCTTGTGTCTCAGTTGCGTTAGAGGCGTTAGTCTCCGATTTATACGTTCCGTCCTTCCCAACTTCTTCTGTGTACGTGTCTGATCATCGGCCCATTTTCTTCAAGCTCGAAGTTCCATTTTCTTTTTCGGAAAGACATGGCGTCTTGATGTTCACGTCGTGCAAGACACGTGGTCAAGATCAGATTTGTCACGCGCAATACGTGTGTCGCTCACGGCGTCTAGTCCTGAAGATTGGGATGCGCTTGAAACACAGTGGCGCCTGCACTGCGCAGTAGAGGGGGCATTCGCTTCGTCGACGCGTTTCTGTAGAGCTTGCTGATACTGCGACGAAGTTACGCATTGCTTTGGTTCATGTCGTAACTATGCATTAATTAGGAAACGACTTCTAGATATTAAATTTGCGAAGCAAGGTTTAAAATAACCACAGAAAATGTTCTAAATTTAGGTGCCTCTGTTTTGGAAAATTGCCACAGAGATGCATTCGATGCGGTATGTAATTTTATTCAAGTCTCTAGACGTTTTTCAACATAAAGCCACATTAACAGGTACTCAAAAAACGGGTCGAAAAGTAATTTTCAAATCTGGATAAATCCGTGACATACCATGTTAATCGGGTTTGGCAAAACCAGCTGTCTGGTCGGCTCCCAAAATCAAGTTATAGCTATTAGTGTCTACTTTGTTGTTGATTCGTTTTTCTCACTATCTAAATCTTTGGTTTCTTTCTTTTTTCAACATACTGTCTTCACTATACAACTCCCCCCTTTTTTTTTCGTTGTAAGCAATAATGCAGTTATCGTCCATATGAGACTATATGTTCTCTTGGCCAATCCCCCAGAGTGGATACGAGCCATGGGTTAGAGGATACAAACAAACAAACTTTGTGCGCCGAAACGCCTTCTCCTCTGATGCGACCTTGGCAGCGTGAACTGCGTGAACGCTTTCAGCGCTTGACTGCCGCTTCGTCCCTGACGGCAGAAGCATGGCGTTGTAGACACAACCTATGTGCACATCCCGAGGTATAGCGCTATGTGAGACATTCGGTTTTTGGGTAATCACAGCCATCTGCCTCTACTACTGTACAAATAGCACCTGCGCAGCCACTTCCTACGCGTGATCGATCTGTTTTCTTGGCGCATTTTGAAGCAATGTCGTGTTCGGCCATGCGGACTAACTGTGATGAAACACCGCCAATGCCTAGAAGTTTGCCCCGTATTGCTCAAGAAGCTGCGGATTGCCTGCACATCCCTCCGTCGGCTGAAGAGGTAAAAGCGGCACTGAAATGTATGAAACGTGGAACGGCCCCTGGGCCAGATGGTTTTCCTGTTGAGTTTTACTTGACATATTGCAATGAGATTCGTGCTACATTTACCGTGGTTACCCGGCAATGCTACAAGGACGGTGTCTCTCCATCCAGTTTTCGAGATGAACGCATTGTGCTTATTCCAAAAGGTGATGCTTCCTCTGTTAATCCTGAAAATTGGAGACTTATCACGCTCCTCAACGTTGACTATATGATATTCGCGGCGGTACCCGTTCAACGTTTGAGGGGTCTGTTGAACACCCTGGTAGGTCATCACCAGACTTCATCAGTGCTTGGACTAGAAATACACAGCTTGTAATTTACCACACGTGATATCATAGCCTATATTTCGTCGCGATCTGCGCGTGGTATTCTTGTGTCTTTGGACCAGGAAAAAGCGTTTGATCGACTAGAGCACGCGTATATTCTTAATGTGCTCACAGCCTTCGGCTTTTCTCATTCGTTTGTGCAAATGATTAGAAATACCTACACTGGTCTGAAAAGCACACTAGTTCTGGATGGCTGGGAAAGTGCTGCCTTTTCCATAACACGTGGGGTCCATCAGGGATGTCTATTGTCTCCTGTGCTATTTGTCCTCAGCCTTGAGCCATAATTGCGTGCTCTTCTCGCAGATTCACGCGCCCGGGGTCTTGCGCTTACTGGTAGCAGTGTCGTGAAAGTCACAGCTTTCGCTGATGATATAACCTTGTACCTTTCAGATGAAGATAGCCTTTCACGCAGCCTGCGTGTATTTTCCCAGCATGGCGACATTTCAGGTGCAGCATTGAACAGTTCCAAATCCCGATATTTCTTGATTGGCTCTCTAAACTCCAGGCTTAGCGCCGGTTTTCCTATTCAGCCGGCCGCATCCCTTCGTATTTTAAGTATTTTATACAACCTCTACGGCATTTCCGAATCCGTTTGGTTAAACGCTCTGGAAGAAGTAAGACAGAAAATTCAGGATGCACGAAATTTTGACTTCCCGCTTCTTAGCGGACGTACCTTGCGCAGACTGTATTTTGCGGTCGCATTTGGTACCTTTCTCACGTCGTGCAACCATCTTTACGTATCGTATGATCACTGCAGTCTGCTTTGTGTCCCTTTTTTTTTTTTTTTGGTCAGGCAGCACTGAGTTGGTCTCTCGTGTGGCACTGGGACAGCAGCGTTCTCAGGGAGGCTTTGTTTTTCCTTCAGTGTCCATACGCTATCGGCTGCTGGCACTGCGCTTCCTTTAGCGCCTAGTGCAAGGGGAGGAATCTTCCGCATGAATGCTTGCATATTACTTTCTGGGTACTCACCTTCGGCATTTGATGCCTAATGTGCACCTTAACAGGAGGCCGCAGTCAATAACACTTCCTGCGTTTTATGCAACAATTGTTGCATTTTTTCGCCATGTCCAGTCGAGCTGTCCTGGCATAGATGTTTTGAACAACCACATAGTTGAGACAACTGCTGCTTTGTTGCTTCCGTTGGTCCCCCCAGCCCGCCGTTTTCACTCTAGATGAGTGTCTTGGAGTACCTTAACGGCTTCTTTTCTGCCTGGACACCTCCGGGACTTCATGTGGCGCCTGGGATGAGGTGTGCTTCCCACTCTCGACCGCCTTGAAAGGTGGAGAATGGTCCACTCAGCGACATGCCCAAACTGCTCCCTTCGGGAAACAAATCAGCATTTTCTGACGCATTGTGTCATTGCTCGCGTTTTTTGGAGAGCTTACATGCCGGATTTCACTGCCTCAGAGTAAATCGCTTCGTTTCTTCTGGACGCTGTTCGCGAGGCCACTTCGCTTGTCTTCTCATTTTTGCGCCAGAGGCTCTTTCTGCCTCTGGCGCAACGTCTGCGAGGCGGTTGCAGCGGGCCGCCACGCGCTCTACCCGATCCTAGAACGATTGTACTCGGAGCTGCTGTCTGTTTTGTCGGAGAAGCTCTTCTTCTTCGGTGTGGCACTGGTCTTGCCCTTTTGTATCGGTCTGCGACGGACGAGTGAAACTTGTCTTTCGCCCGGCGTGGTATTGGTAGGCTGATGTGTTGATGCGCCGGCAGAAATGGCATGTCAACATGTAAATATGCAAAGTGTACATATTCATGTTTTATTTGTGTCTCCTATTTACCTTGAAATATTTTTTGTGGTTGCGTTTGTGTAAACCATCTAATGTACATGTTCTTTCAACGTCATCTCATATCCTTGTTCGTGTAAATGACGTCTGTTTTGTCATCATCGTTATAGTACGTCTAAGAAGTAAATGCTCTGTTGAGTGTTATTGACGTTTGTGAAAATAAATTTTTCTAAACACGAGTTTTTTAAGAACGCCGGTGCTGCTTTGTTCCTTAAAACATTCTGTGTTATGTGGAATATGTATATTCTCCCCTCTCTTTCTTTCTCTAATTCTCCTCTCCCCCGTGTAGGGTAGCACACTGGACAACTCTAGTTAACCTCCCTATCATTGTGATTTTTTTTTCCTTTCTTTAAACTGCCAATATACGTAGCTAAACTCCCCTCGAGTGGCATTTACGAGAACAGGAGGGGTCACCGGTAGCCACGGACGAGCAGTTCGCAAAGCTATTCGTTGTCGTTCACCAACATCTCAGCCTGCCATCAAGTCAACGAATTGCTGATTTTTACTCGTGTGAATCCAGTCTAGAAACTTTACTGTCAATCTCAAAGCTTTGTATCTATATGAACACCTTCGCCGAGTTCATTCGTTCTATTTAGAAAACGCTTGCAAGACCCACAGCAACATTGCAACATAACCGTAGAACTTGTAGCTGAGCGAGTTGATTCACAATTTTGGGTAACCTGGTATGCGCAAATGCAGACGAACGCCAACAGAAAAGAATTGACAGGGATTGCGCTCATCCCTGTCTATTCTTTTTTGTTGTCGTTCGTCTCCATTTGCGCACACCAGGTTGCCCAGAATAACTGTAGAAGGCGCGAGGTTACAAAACATGCCCTTATAAAAACAGAAAATGAGGGTTGCAACTTTCTTACGTCCGCATAACCACGTGAACAGAAATGTCCCCACAAGAAACTCGCAGAACATACTTCCACCTCTTTGGTATTATTTGAACTTGGACCTGCAATGAAAAGCTTCTGTCAGAAAAAAAAAGACACATGCTTAAAGAACACATCAAACTCCTCCAAATCGCCTTCATCCAAAACGCTCATTTAAATGACGCCCAATGAAAAACGAACAGGCCATGGTAATCAGGACACTTCCTGCCGCGTTCGTCCTGAAAAGTGGCCCAGCCAGATATTTTTAGCAGTGAAACTGTTGTATCACGCCGTAGTTTGTGTGGTGTCACCATAAAACTCATGATCATGAACTACCACGCATTATCTTCTTCTTTTCCTTATTGTTGTATAAGTATTCATCTACAGCTTCGCTACCAAAGCACAAGTGGCCATTTCTCCGGCGTGGAACGTAATAACTCTGATAGGCGAGACGATGAGGACAGATTGTGGCAGAGGGAAATAAACCAAGAAAAAGAAACAGGAATAAACATATCGAAAGGGTGGAGTTTTATGGGGGGAATCGGTTCCGAGTCTGCTCGCTTCACTGCAAATGTTGCCCAAAGACGATAATCTTCTGCCGGCCTTCTTTCGTACATAGCTTCACATTTTCAGCGCAGCCTTAAAAACGCTACGGGTTTCAGAATTGTGTATATGTGTAGTTTCCGGTAAAGGAACAAACCACCTGATACGTATTAGTGTTCCGCCTCAGATATGCATAATATTTGCTTTTTGATCGGCTATAAAGTATGGAAGCAGTCAGCAGTTCGAGATGACCGGGCGATGAGCAAGCGCTTAAACATTGGCCGGGTGGCTGAATTGTGGGACAGATAGACAGACAAAACTAAAATTTCTGCATTCAAGTATCCTAAGAAAGACTATAGTCGTCAAATATCAACGTAGCTGGCAGTTGAGGCGCAATGCTAAGGAGTCAACGCAGCTGATGAGCGTCTTACGTTCCGTCAATACTGCGCGTTTTAACATTGCGTGGTAGAACAGTAGAATCGCGCCAGGTGTCGGAACATGGCAATTTCTCAACGAGTCGGCGCTATAAAGGTCCACTCATTCCAAATCGTTCTGACATACTTGATCATCATCAGCAGCAAAGGCATTTAGAAGCTGCGTAGGTACAGCGAACTGGCAGCACAGGTTTGCGTGCTGCTTTCAGGACGCGTGGTGGGCCCTTATATAATTCAAGACGAATTATGGCGTAGTGGGCCTTGCGCAACTGTACTTGCACTAAACATTCTCCTATAGTTTGAAACGGCCAATGTTACGTGCAGGAAACATTTCCCCTTATCTCTCTTTTTTACTCCCCTCTTCCCCTTCGCATGTGTAGGGTAGCAAACTGGACGCATAGTCTAGTTAACCTCTCTACCTTTCCTACATCCCTTCTCTCTCTCTCTCTCTCTCTCTCTCTCTCTCTCTCTCTCTCTCTCTCTCTCTCTCCATGTTACGTGCACAGACATTCGTTTACTTGCGGCACGTTAGAGGGATCCACCGAGAACCAAAGTGTGTGTAGAAAAAGCGGTTAGCTTATAGCAATTCAGAAGGCGACGTGCATCGGGCCCGATTCTCTATCACGTTCTACTCTTGACGGTATATAGAACTCAGGCATGGTCCACGTTTTGCAAGTTTTCTCTCTCTTCATTCCTCTGTTTCTGTCTTCTGTCTTTCTTGTGTTTTGTATGTGTTGTTTTCTCTGTTTATGTTGTTGTTGTTGTTGCCCCTTCGCACTGGCACATACCCACTATGGGGGATTGGCCATGAAATCTAGAAGTATCCTATATGAGATATATTGAAAGGTTTATCCTTAATGAAAAAACTAATGATGTAATAGAAAATAATAATTAACTAAAAAGAAATATTAAACTAAACAAATAATTGAAGATTGAATCAAGAAGAGAAAAGGTGAGGTAATACTACAGTGGAAGACAGAAATTTTGAGTAGACCAGACAATCGAGCTTATCTCACCCGGTCACAATCAAATGAATATGCAAATTTCATTCAAAATTAGACAAGTGTCTTCAGAAATATATTTAAGCAGGCATTATTATGACATGCGCTTTGATTCTCGAATGAAATTGCATACAGCATCGAATACGCTCCTGTGGCAATGTCCCAAGCTAAAGGCACCGAAACTTAGAACATTATCTGCAGTTAAATTTAAACCTACTGCTTGAAACGGAACAATTAAAAGTCTTTTCCTAATTAATGAATAGTTTTTACATGTTATAAAGAAATGCTCTATTGTTTCCGTTTCTTCACAGAATGGACACAGGGGGGATATCGCCAGACCAGCTCTGTGCAAGTAAAAGTTTAATGGAGGGACACGACATCGAAATTTGGTTAAAATAACTTCTAACTTTTTAGATTGACTCCACTGAGGTTTCCAGGGGTATGTTAGGTGCTGATAGTCCGTATATTTAGTAATATTTTCCATAATATCCGTATAAATAGCCCATTTTCTATATCTGATCGACACTATGTGTTCCGATTCTGGTAGTACCGAGATCACAGGGCCATCAAGTGTGGCTCGAGATAGTGAATCGGCTAATTCATTCAACCGTATGCCACAGTGTCCCGGGACCCAGACTAACTTCAGGAACTTCACATGAGGTGGAACTAATGTTTGTAATGTCGCTAGAGCTCTTGATTGTTCTGAAGCTGTGAGAGTAGTACACAGCGAAAGAGAATCAGTAATTATCATTGCACTCTCTTCGTTTGAAGGAAGTTTTCGTAGCGCTAAAATAATAGCCAGGAGCTCAGCTTCGAAAACCGGAGTGAAGTCTGGTAGTCTTACCGAGAATGACCAACCGAGGAAATCTGAGACGATTCCTACTGCTGCCTTTTCTTTATTCACAGAAGCGTCTGTGGCTATTATGTTCTTTATTTCCGCATGAGCTATGTAGTCTTCTAACCTGTCATTTAAGTAACTCGAAGATTGAAACTTAGATAGTGGGGGAAAAATTTCATCACATTCTATCGTAATATTGTGATTTAATGCTTTGGTTCCAATTACCGATCTGATATCCACCTTTATGCTTTCAAGTTTCTTTTGTACAAAAATAATCTGGGGAGTACGAAAGCGTGGCCAGTGAGCGAGGAAGAAGGCGTCGGGGTCACTAATAAAGGCATATGCAGACCGTCTCGCTGATAAGCCGTAAAATTTCAAGTATGTTTGTACTGTTAAGATACGGAATCGGCAAAGAATAGTTGGTATGCGAGCTTCCTGATATAGTACATTAATAGCGACATACCTGGGGAGTCGCAAACACAACCGTAACGCTTCTCGCTCTAATAGAACTAACGGTTTAATTTTGTACGTAGGGCCACCCGATAATAATATACACCCAAATTCGAGTATTGGGCGCATGTACATTTTATATATCATTAATAAGGTGTGTCTACGTAACCCATATTTTCTGTTGCTCAACCTTCGCAATAAGCCTGAAGCTCGTTGTGCCTTTGCCACGTTATAGTCTATGTGAGGGCTCCAGTTAAGTTTCTCGTTATAAATAATGCCCAAATATTTGATAGACTCTACTTGGGGAATCGGTTCCTGATTATAAAGTACTGAAATTTGAATAGAATCTGCTATAGGGAACACCAGGAGCGCACTTTTACTGATGTTTAGAGACAATGAAATTGAATGCAGCCAAATTTCAAGAGAATACATGTACTTTTGCAATTTTTGATGCAAAGAATAAATGTCACTGTCTGCAACGAAAAATGCAATGTCGTCTGCATAAATGTAGACAGTGATATCTCGTTCAATGGGAATTGAGCTCATCAACACATTGAATAACAGCGGAGATAGGACCGCCCCTTGAGGTACTCCACGTTGCTGTTTGAATTTAGATGAGTGACATCCATCCTTTGCACAATAAAATTCTCTCGATTTTAGAAACTCTGCTACCCAATCAACAATATATCGCGGAAAGTCACATTCGTGTAAAGAATTCAATAAAATTGAGTGCTCAACGCTATCATAAGCTTTAGCTATGTCTAGTGTTACTAGTACCGCGTATTGTCGTCTTTTTCGGGCAAGCTGTATTCGGCTCTCTAAGTCGGCATGAGCACACCAAATTGAGCATTCGCTACGAAAACCTATTTGAAATGGTTTCAATATTAGCTTGTCAGCCATCCAAACTTTTATTCTATTATTGAGAACTCTCTCTATAATTTTGATCAGGTGAGATGTTAGAGAGATTGGTCTGATGTTGTCAATGTTAAAACCTGACCCTTGTTTTTTTAATATGGGAATCACTCTAGCTATTTTCCAGTCATGTGGTATCCAGGCATTGCTTAAGGAATAGTTTATAAGGTTGAGGACGTCGCCGGGTGATATCTGGAATAAAATTTTAATCATAGGAACTGTTATACCGTCAGGACCAGGAGCCGAAGAGGGTAAGTTTCTAATTACGCTTGACATTTCGGACAATGTCACTTTTTCGTAGTCAGTCTTTATAGAGGACTTTTGCCAGTTGATTGTCAAAGTCGACGAAAATCTGTTAGCTAAACCTCTTCCGATTGCCTCTAACGAATTAGTCATTTCTTCCGTCGATAACCTGTCATAATCAGAGTTAGCTAGAGACGGCAGAATTTTGCGCGATCTCATATATCGGAATAACGCTTTCTTATTTCTAGGTTTGGAAAGAAAGTCGAAATGTTTTTTGTCATAGTCTTCTTTAGCTTTAGCCACGGTGCGCTTAAATGTAGCAGCAATAAACTTGTAATCTGCCCAATTTTTGGGGGACTGATTATGAATTAGCTGCTTCCAAGCCGCTTGTCGTCGTCTATGATCACGAGAGCACTCAGAATTCCACCACTGACTACAAGGCTTTCTCGTATCAGACTCAATAGAAAATTCTGCTTTTTTGAACGTTCTTTTAATTACCGCACTTAATTTCATGGCTTTATTTTCATCGTTGTCTTCAGTGGGGGTAGTCAAAGCAACTTCTAGGTCATTTTTAAATTTGGAATAATTGATAAAGGTTCGAGCTTGGGAGTAAGATGGAATAATGGGGCAAGAAATTTCAAACAGTACTGGTAAGTGGTCACTGTTGGTGGCGCAGTCTAGAGTGGTCCAAGATACGCTAGAAATACCCGAGCTTATAAAACTCAAATCTAAGGCAGAGCGGGATCGGTCTCGGATAAATGTGGGAGTTCTAGCGTTGAGGCATGATAAATTATGGTCTATAGACCAGTCCCACAAGCGTTGTCCACATTGATCAGTCCTAAAACCCCAACTAGTGTGGTGAGAATTAAAATCTCCAACCATAATTTTTTCTGTGCACCACGAACTAACAGCCATGTCTAAACATCGCGTGTCTTGTACACCCAGAGGAAAGTAAAGATTTACCAGAGAGAAGGGAGAGCATCCAGGCAAGGTGATGTCTAAAGCGAAAATTTCACATTCGGGGGATATACTTTTGTACGAAGTTTTGATCTTTGAACTAATTTTATTATTGACAAAGAACGCTAAACCTCCACCTTTGGATGGGCGATCCAGGCGAAAAGACCGGAAATTAGGTAGGTAAAACGAATTATGTGCTGACAGCCACGTTTCTTGCAGTGCAATAATGTCTGGATTGAATTTACAAGATAAATACAATAAATCTGTACTAGCTGAATGAATAGATCGGCAGTTCCAATGAAGAATTTTGATAGAACCTATCATTTTGACAGAATTGTTTCGGCAACTACCTTATCTAAAATGCTGTCTTTAAGAAAATCGCTCTTCGATAGGTTCTCCTTCTGGTATTTTTTGTTTTTTGAATGTTTTGAAGAGCCAGTATTTTTGGAGACAGGGGATCGAGTGCGCTTTAGGGATTTGATGTCCATGTCCATATCATCATAATCCTGATCATCCTCTAGTATGTCTTCACCTATCCTCTGGTTGTCTGTACAAGAGGGCCCTGCAGCCTGTACCCCTGAAGGAGATGACTCTGCGTCTGCTTCACTTGGTGGGAGAGTTACCTTGTCTTGGGAAGTATCCTTCATATCTCTTGGTGTCCCATATATTTGCGTCAACTGAGTGGCTACAATATGAGATAAGGAGTCACAAAGGGTGGTGGCCAGGCGATCTATAGCTTTCTCCATCGCTTTTTCAATCATGTCTGCAATGGACACTGAAAGAGAAGCTTCTAAAGTTGCATTATGTCGGGCTGCAACACCAGCATATCCCTGGGTTCTTGCCTGAATTTCAGCGATGGCGTCTTTTCGTGAACAGCGTCTGCGATCAACAATTTCCATAATTTGAGTCTCCCGCGCTTTGGCTGAGCAATTAGCGTTATCTGCGCAGTGCTGCTCATGACAAAGACAACACTTTTCTTCAGTACAATTGCATTCATTTGCAGTATGTGCCTCACCACATTTTCGGCATCTGGGAGCTGACCTACATCCTTTTAAAGTGTGTCCATAGCGCCAACATTTCTGACACTGGAGGGGACGAGGTGACAGTTGTTCGACTCTGAATATTAAAGGCCACGCCTTGATTTCAGTGGGGCGAATCGACCCGGCAAATGTGACAATTACAGACTCAGTAGGGATCTTTGTCTGTTCTACAACTCGTGAACATCTATAAACTGCAATAGCACCTGCCTCAGAGAACATCTCTAGGACCTCAGCTGGAGTCATGTTGATGTCTACGCCTCGGACAATACCTCTGACGCATGCTAGGTGAGGAGGAATGAAGGCGCTCACCGGATTGGTAGCGAACATCGAGCATTTAAGTAAGTCTTTGACACAGAGCTGGTCAGGAGAAAAGCAGACAATGCCTCCCTTGCCAAACTGCCGGACCTCTGTGATGGTGTGATAGTGAGTTGTCGCTGCTTTGAGTTCCGACTGGATCACTTTAGGGTTTTTCATCTTAATGACTCCGTCGTTGCTTGGGACTAGGGCCACAGGAACGGAAGCGACGCCATTGCGTAGGAACTGGTCCACTGGTAGCTCGCCTTGGGCTATCTTCTTCTTATATACACGTTCGTGTATGTTCTTCTTCTTCTTCTTCTTATTCTTCCTGTTCTCTGTTTATTTCTGCCTACTTCTTTGTCTCCCTCTTTCTATTTTTTTCTCTTTCTTGCTCTTTCCGTCTTTCTTCTTCTTTGATCCCTTTTTGACTCCTTCACTCTATCTATCCTCTACCATAGCTTCTCGCATTCTTCCTCCGTCTCCTTTTATGTTTCCTTGATCCTCTCTCTTTTTTTCCTTCTCTCTGAATTTCTACCTCTTACGTCTTTCTTTCTTATTCTCACCGCTCACCACTGGGCGCCGGTCTCTTGCCGAACAATGCCTTCCCGTCGGCCTCTCCCATGAAAACACGAGACCCCAGCTGCTTAACCCTCATTCTTTCTTCTGTACTTTCTCTTGTGCTTTCTCCTTTATTTTCCCCCTGTATTTTATTGGTCACTTATTTCTAAATGAAATACATTTGTAAGTCATCGCTCCTGTGCGTGAAGCCTTGTCTCGGTCCTCGTCTAATGCGCTTTCACCCTGCACCATCCTTCGCTACGCATTGCTACACGTCAATTCGAAGCCTCGTGCAGCACAATGCTTTCCCGCTCATCCTCTCATCTTTTGCTATGCTCGCCCGCTCGAAGCGAGGGAAGCGGTCTGCCAACACGCATAAACGGGCGCGCGAGAGCTATGCTGCGAAAGGTAGTGTTTAGCCCAGCGGGTACGACCCCCGGTTTCTCAACGCGGGTCCCAGCATTCGATTCTGCGAACGACGTTTACATGCGAGCACGTATTTATGCAAACACAAGGTTTAAAGGTCCTCTGAACAATCACTGAAAATACGAAGAACGAGCGCGTTATTTTCGCTCAGTATTTTTCCCTCTTTGCGGCGCTATTAGTGACGCCACGAGCTTGACCACGTGACATCAGGCTGGCATAAGCCATCGACTATGGCTGATATACTGGATACAACTGTTGTGGATTGTCTCCTACTCCGCTTTACTATACAGTCGCGTGCCTATTCTGACTTGTCACATGCCCATTCTGTGCGATAAGCTGCTTTCACTACGCTTTGTGCGTTAGTGCTGACATTCCACGTGTGTTATGAAGAAATTAGTGGAGTCCTAGGATGAGATAGCGCCTATACGAAGCGTATAGTGAAGGCGAGAAAGAGACTATTGTCTCGGCTTTAAATTCACTGTAGTTTAAGGGCTCTTGAAAGCTCGGTGGAGGGGTGTGTTGAAAGCCTCAAGCCACCCCACATGGCCGGGCCACTGTCCTTAGAGCACATTCCCGGAATAAAAGTTGTTTCCAGTTCCTGTAGACTTAAGTGCTAGCCGTTTAATGCCAACCAGCCCCTGTAACGCTTAGCGAACGCAAAGCTGTGTTGCTCAAGTTAATTACCTTGTAGTTAGAATGTCTCTGATGGTCATATAGGCTGTAGCGCCGCCAGCAACTCGAGGGCACTCAAAAACAGCTACAAGGAAAGCTATACCCACCTGAAAAAGAACGAAGATTCCACCGGTGTGTGGTACGTGTAAGGTTTACGTAGTCGAGTCTACGTAGCAGTTTTTTTCTACCGCAGCTGGAACCGGTTTTAAGACGCTGTTTTTCCGCTTCAATGTTAGGCGCAAGTCGTCGGCCGCTACTACAGAGTCGAGGTGTTTTTGTGCGGCACCTTAAAGTCCATTGTTCATCGCGCTAATCGATTCTTTCACTGGGGAGGAAACCGATGCCTTGCACTGAATTGTCGCTCTAACACTCTAACAATGAATATTGTGTTTTTAAAAACGTGCAATTTTTCTGTGGTAAGTCAACGTTCAAACAAGTTATTCGCATTTGCGCGCACAGGCAATAAACATGAACGCCGGGCACGCATATCAGGATATGAAAAGCGTGCCATGTCCTTTGGCACGTGTACTTGCCAGAAATGTGAGCTGGAACATTGACATTACATCTAAATGTTTATATTCGCTAAACGCAGTTGGAAACACAGAAGTATTTCATGACACTAAATGCTAAAACGAAAAGGTACCTCTGGTAATTTTATACGTCACATTAAAACCTCTGCGTTACATGCAATCGATGAGCATACAGGAATTCGGTGTTCCAGCTCACAATAATCAAGATAGTACATCGCTTGCACACACATGATGTTTCGCTGATGACTGAAAAAGCCTCATTGCAATGAAATACAATTTTTTTGCCTTCTCCTCTTGCTTTAACAGTGCTAACAGTCTTTTTTGTTTTCCTGTAAGCTTAAGAAAATTTTTAGTCTGGATCATGTATGTGGTACTATGGGTGGACTTAATTCCTTGATGCTTTAAGCATTACCCACACAGGCAGCCTTTGTAAGCTCGCTATCGCCATTAGTACAGTGGAAATTTGATTATTTTTTGTTGTTTCTTCTGTTCCTCCAAGCCTTGTCACGTAGCGGAGAATGAGTGCGCTCAGAGAAGTGAAAAGAAAATAACAAAATATGCTCGGCTGTGTACCCGCGTGCAGCAATATTATTTTTTTTTCGGTATTAATGATGGTAAATTAATGTGAACTTTGCGCCAAAAGTGAAAATTCGTATACTGCAGATTTGGTTACACCAATCTTCTTATTACGTATAAGCACCTCCAAACTGGAAAGCGACCTCAAAAACTCCGCCAATTCATCCGTAGTAATCGGCCGTAGAAGCTTTCTGAAGGGAAGCGCATCGATGTCACACCGTCATCTGCTGCGAACGATGTGAATCCTTCAGCAGCCACACTAACTTCCGTTCGGAGCGGGCATCCGAAACCACCGCCTTGTTTCCGTGCACTACGTAAACCACGAGAACACGTTAGAGCTCAATCTCTAAGTGATTACGCGCACCGTTAAGCGTTACGACTCGTATAGGGTACTGCGTAAGCATAATTCGAAACCGCTATTCAGCTAAGCTCGCTATTCCGCTAAGCCCGTTAAACAAGAATTGTCCATAGTTTCACACGTGTTGTACGTCACGATATATGTAATGATAGACAAACCTAGTTCAAGACAATATAGACAATATAGAAATTGTGGTAAAGCCTTTGAACAGTGGGTCATCCTCTTCAGCGCCTTCTAGTGGGTCGCCCTTTTCTTAAGAAGAAGAGCAGCTCGTGCAGAGAGTCGATCCCCGCATTGACTGTCGCTGTCGTGAATCATCGCTGAGTGTCCGTCAATAAACCGCTTAACAATTTGGTGGAGGTGCTGGGTACATGGTTGGAGGCACGGTACGGGACCGAAGCTCCAAGGGCATCGAATGCTGACCGAAGGTGTTTGAAGGGCACAGCACTCTCAGCACTCCCATCATTTCCGCTGGGCCATTGTTGCTGTGGACCACCTCACGCGATACGCCGAAACGGCCGCTCTTCCCGCGGCTACAGCGAGCGATGTGGCTTCCTTTCTGCTCCAACGATTCATCCTGCGACACGGCCCACCCCAGGAACTGCTCAGTGACCGAGGCCGTGTCTTCCTGTCTGAAGTCGTTCAAGCCATTCTCAAAGAGTGCAACGTTGTTCACCGCAAAACTGCTGCTTACCACCCGCAGACGAATGGCCTCACAGAACGCTTCAACCGTACGCTGGGCGACATGCTCTCCAAATACGTCGCCGCCGATCACACAAATTGGGATTCCATTCTACCCTTCGTCACCTACGCATATAATACCGCCCCTCAGAGCACTACTGGCTTTTCACCTTTCTTTTTATTATATGGAAGGCACCCGTCACACACCATCGACACGATACTTCCGTACAGGCCAGATCCGTCTGAGTGGGCACCTATTTCTGCTACAGCCAAGCTTGCTGAAGAATGTCGAGAGCTTGCAAAGACCTTTACTGCGCATGATCAAGAGCGGCAAAAAAGCATTCGCGCTGACGCCAGTACTACTGCACCCACATTCCTCCCTGGAGCGCTCGTCTGGCTCTCGATCCCTACTACTGCAACTGGCCTATCTTCAAAACTATTGCCTAAATACGAAGGCCCCTGCCGTGTCGTCAAATGCACTTCCCCAGTCAACTACTTGATTGAACCCATCGAACAATCTTCGGACATGCGTCGTCGAGGACGCGACATTGTTAACGTGGAGCGCCTCAAGGCCTACCTTGACCCGCTCATTGTAACCAGCTGTTAGGTCGCCAGGCGGCTCCCTTTTCGTACCCGGGGTAGTTGTGGTAAAGCCTTTGAACAGTGGGTCATCCTCTTCAGCGCCTTGTAGTGGGTCGCCCTTTTCTTAAGAAGAAGAGCAGCTCGTGCAGAGAGTCGATCCCCGCATTGACTGTCGCTGTCGTGAATCATCGCTGAGTGTCCGTCAATAAACCGCTTAACAAAATATATGTCTAACTTATCATCTGAAAAGTGGTCCCAGATATGTGAAACGGGGCAACGTTCAAGCAGTTCAAGCTGTCCACCCATACGAAAAGCCAGTGCGCTGTCTCATTACGTAGAATCACTGCGAACATGCATGCACATTTTATTTTCATCCCTCCATAATGGCTCTCAGAGATCATGTGACGCGACATGAACATGGCTTTGCGTGCCCACATTCTTATAACGTCTTGATTGATACGTGGGGTTTAATGTCTCAAAACCACCATATGATTATGACAGACGCCGTATAGTGGAGGGCTCCGGAAATTCCGACCGTGCACCTGCAGGGGTTCTGTAACGTGCATGCAAATCTGAACACATGGGCCTACAGCATTTTCGCCTGCATCTAAAATGCAGTCGCCGCCTCCGGGATTTGATCCCGCGACCTGCGGATCAGCAGCCGAGTAGCGTAGCCATTAGACCACCACGGCGGGGAATTCTTATAACTCAGACGTTATATTCTTATAACGTCCGAGTTTCCGTCCTATTACGCTACATGATACTGCCGTAACAACGTTGGAATGTGCGAGAATAGCATACATGTTCAATAAACGAGGTGTGGGGCAAAGTATATCCCCTTGACGAAATATTTGGCTCGCAAAAAAAAAGATATATATGAATTCAGTGCCGGGTAATGTCCCCTTACCTTGAAATATTCTTACGTGGTCGTGGCGGTGCAGAACACTCCAGCAGAAATCAGAAATACGTAACTCGTTATTTGGATGAACTTGTGGCTTGGAAACAAAGTTAAATGGCAAGCGAGTAACGCACGCTGTACAGAGCCTGGTCTGAGAATACTCTTTCGAGGAGAGGGTGGTATCACGCAAAATTCACTCGCTCTTTTTGCTGTTCTTTAGGCTGCGTTCACTGCCGTCTTGGGAAGCTGATTAAACAAAACAGTGCCAAGCACCAACTTTCGCACATAATTCCCAGTGATTTTTCAATGACCTGCGAAGATAAGGGCCCGTGAAGAATACAATTGTACAGTTCATCGTCACGAATGGGAGACTCAAATAGAGAAAAAGGGGTGAATTCAGTTCGTTGTGGAGGCGATTGTTGTAGCATGGAATGGCCAACGAGGAAGACAAAAATGCGCTATCTTGATTTCCGCAGTTCCGAAACGTGTCGCTAGGTGCCTGGAACGTTGGCCGGGTCGATACACGTGCGATAACCTTTATATTGCGCACGACTGTATGCGCACAGTGATAGCGGGGACTAGATCGGCTGTCGATAAACTGACAAGTGGTGAAGCGCGTCGGCAATTATACATGTGCCATCGATGATTCCAGCCTTATCGCTAGCAACCACGTCATTTCCAGAAGAAATTTCTGCTCCAATTGTGCGCGTAATCTAATATAGAAGGTTAATTCTAGCACCACCTAGATGGTTCCTAGTCATCCGGCGTGCCTTGCGCAAGGCGCAGTAACACGTGTTGTGGGGCCTGAACATAAAAATGAAAGGAGAAAGATGGAAAGTAAGAGGAAGAGAACGGCAGGGAGGTTAACCAGCCTATAGGCAGCCGGTTTGCTACCCTGCGCATGGAAGGGGGATGGGGTAGATAAAAGATAAGGAAGAGAGAGGGAAGAGGGCGTGTGGCGATATGCACCTAACGAGCAATTATGTGGAAGCCTGTTATAACCACCGAAGTGCGACAAGCCCCGGAAATAGTACTAAATTTTTTCATCCGTCTCCTATATAGCTCCCAGTAACCGCGTTGTTTAATCGCCAACTTATACCGGTACATAATTAAAAGTGTTAACAAGGAATACAACATTATAATAGGGGAAAAGAAAGAGAGCAGTGCCGACCATACATAACAAAGATGGCTGAAACCTTCAATGAGAAGACATCGGAGAGGAGTGTTATATAGCTTATGTAATGAAGGTTGGCAGAACGCGTGGGAACCGTAGAAGTGAAAAGATAAGCTGGGTAGCTATGTTCATTGAGCAGATGTCGACAGAGACATTCAAAATTTGCTCCAGTGTAGGAATTCTGAAAACGACCACTGCCGACACCTTCGAATTCTCAAGGCAACGATGACATCTTTTGACATTTTCATATAATGATTTTCTTGCATTGCTCAGGTTGACGCCGCCGACGCAGGAGACCAAGAGTAAATTTTCGCGTTTGATGAGACATCTCAGACATTCGCCTTAATAGCTGAAGTAATCGTTGATTGTACCCAGTATGTGTGGTCAACTGTTGTTCCAGTGAGGCCCTTTTGTACAAGTTAACGTAGATTAAAGCATACTTAGGGTAACCTGCATAGCAGCTTGTTGTCAGCATTGCCGTTTCGCCTTTAGAGGGCAAGAAAGGCTTCACGTTCGTTTTCACCCGTCGCGGATCGTTTTCATCCATCGTGCGGTCCGGAACGCGCTTAATTTTCATCGTCAACAGCGTCATCGTCATGGCGCATAGTTGGTACTTTGCGTGTTCTGTGCCATGGTGGCAGAAAAAGAGTCTGTAGTCTGTCGTCTTACCCCCGTATTCAGAAATGCTCCTCGACTCGAATTCCATCCTTCACTTGACTGAGTAGAGCACTGCGCCACTGCTCGACTGAAATCGACGCTGCGCTTCTCAAGAATCACTGCATATTATTGCCGATATGCAGAGACTTGGTCAGCCAAGAGGCGGCGCTCCTATCGACTTTTTCAAGTCGAGGAGAGCCCTTGAGTGTAGGAGCATTTGCGAATACGGGGGTTATTCTTCATTGACATTATCAGTTACGTCGTTCCCAGTGTCGTACCAAGCAAGCGCGTCATTGGCTGCGTTGTGAGTGACGTAAGTCGTCCGTCCTGTCGCAGCCGTGGCGCCGAGCGCGCGCGCGAGTTTCTTCCGAAAGCTTTCACAGGGGCATACCAGGGACAACTCTAGAAGAGCACCGATGATGATTGATATGTGGGGTTTAACGTCCCAAAACCACCATATGAACGCCATAAGAGCGCCGACAGTGCAAACGTGAGATGACTTATATTCGCCGGGACGATGGAGCAGTCCGTGGGCAAAAACAGGCCCGGTAGCTCGAAGTTCAGGAGCGACTGCGTACCGATGACGGCATCCTTCCAAGCCACGCTAAATCACGAACGCGAAGGCAAGCGCCGGTGACGGGCGGATGCTGCAAATCAAGCTGCCGAACTAGCTCGCGATGTCGAACGCTTGCAACAACGTGGCGTTGCTGTGTCAATGTGATGGTTGCAGAAGCCTGTTGACCGGGGCGAACGAACGCCCACTTTCGGCGGTGGTATCTCCAGCGGCACATTGGCTTCGGCGGCGACGTCCATCACCGCATGTTGTTTGAGAACAACCACCATGATTAACGCATTGCGAAATGCATTTAACTGCTGATTACACTAGTCCATGACCATGATCTTGCGAGGCACAACGTAAGGCATGTGAAATAAACACTGTGGGAAACACAAGTCAAACGTTTAAGAAGCACGAAAATGTAACCAATAATTGTGAAAGGCTCAAGGGCCACGTCGGGTTGAAGTCACTTCTAAACACCGAGGCCACATGTTTCAGCTTCTCCTAGTTAACCATTTGTGCGGAAAGCTTGGCTGGTGATATTTTTTAGAAAAAATTTCTTGGAAAATACTTCAATTTATTGTTCTCACTTTGAAACTCTATCGCTTATTTGAACCAGGTAAATAGTGTGAAAGGTGTAATTGAAGATGACTGGTGTATTAGGACAATTAGGACGGTAAACAGTTCTTTTAGGGGCATTCTTTTATTTACATTTTTTTTCAACTTAATTCTTCCAAGGTCTTTCCACCATCAGCAAATATTACTTCTTATTGTCGTGTAATTTCGAAAACCTGCCCTCAGGCAGCTGCGCGGCGTCGTAAACACGCGTGTGAATTTGAGTTATGCAGGATGTTTATAGCGTGAGCGGTGTAATATTCCGTCAATCCAGCCATCAAGGTCGGGCGGTCGGCCAGACCAGAGGCCTGCCCCTCAGAGGCCTTCATAGAAGTGGTTAATGTAGCCCTTCCATGACACCTAAACCTGTCTGCTGAAACGTGTCTCGATATTAAGTAAAAAAAGGACAAAAAAACGACTCGGGCAAGTTTTGTGCGTACAAATGAAGCCGAACGATATATTATGACCCTACGAACCCGTTGAGAATAATTCGCTTTTTGGATGAAAACTGTAGCGACGCGGTCAGTCGGGTGAACAACAACTTTATTGCCGTTGGGTTAGTGCTATATAAAGAGATGCGTGACGTAACGTGTCACGTGATTACGGGTTTTATCTGAAATCTTGCTTCCTCGCAAGCTCTGCTCACGGTTCAAGGTCTTCAACGACCACCTCGCGAACACATCACGGCGCCGCAACACCGCGGGAATGGAGCGTCTTCAACAAAAGATGCCGTGCACAATGGATCGCCGGCTCCCGGACATCTGCAAGAATTAAAATCACGCGTATCAATTCAAAAGGCAACTCTTTTTGGATTAGGATTAGGAATGAGACGTTGTAGGTTGCCGGCAGATCTAGCCTTGCGAAAGTTGCGGCCGACAGCCCCACCCGGTTTCCTCTTTGCAAACTGTATTGAACTAATATCCTTTTTCATTGTCTTTTTTTTTGTTTTACCTAAGCGAAGGCGTGCTCTTAGAAATACTCGCGTAGCATGACTTGACTCTGCATAAGCCGGTAGTCTGTGTGTTGTTCCGCGTGCAGTTTTATATATCGAACCTTTATCTCAATGCACCACACCCCAGCATAATTGTCCCTCGTGACCGATCTTATGCGAGGTCTGTAGCAGTCAAAAACTCCTAGTAAAGTAACGACACATGCATCCTGAAAATCAAGTGACCACGCGGAAACGCATTATCAGTTACACTGTCGCATGGAGAGACTAAACCTTGTGGTTTCTCAAATAAACATTGCCGTTGTTCCTTGATTGATTAATTCGTTGGGTTTGACGTCCCAAAACCACCATATGATTATGAGAGACGCCGTAGTGGAGGGCTCCGAAAATTTTGACCACCTGAGGTTCTTTGACGTGCACTCAAATCTGAGCACACTGGCCTACAACATTTCCGCCTCCATCAGAAATGCAGCCGCCGCAGCCGGGATTCGATCCCGCGACCTGCGAGTCAGCAGCCGAGTATGTGTGGAAGGGGCGAAGGGAACGCCTTGGTATCCTTCGCTCCAACGTCAAGATAAGTTGTCGCCGAGTATAACCTACAGATCCTAACTTTTGTCTGCCCACAAGGCCGTGAATGCGTTTTTTTTTTCTGTTTCTTGAAGACTGCTGTCTTCAGTGAACACCTTTGACTTTTACATGTGCTACTGACATGTACGAATCAGTGTGCTTATTGCTAATCCCTTCCTCTCTTTCCCTCGTCTGCCTATTCCTGCGTTCCCAGTCTCCGGCACAGGGTAGCCAACCGGACATCATCAGCAGCAGCCCGACTACGCCTACTGCGGGGGAAATCATCTCCCATGTTCCTCTAATCAACCGGGTTCTGTGCTTTCTCCGGCCACGTTTTTTCCCGCAAACGTTTTAATCACATCTGCCCGCCTAATTTTTGTCTTACCTCGCACGTTTGCTTTCTTTTGAAATTCAGTCTGTAACTCTTAAGAGCTCGCAATCATCTTGTCTACGCGCTACATGCCCCACTCAAGCCCGTATTATTTTTCTTTATTTCTACTAAGACATACTTCAAGCGCGAGACAGTTTTACGCATTTCAGTAAAGTAACATTTCGACCACAATTTGAGAATCTCTAATACACACTCTTGCCGCGAAACAACGCTTGATAAGCGAGAAAACGCACTAAAATAAAATGCGGGTGGCGAAGCCATCTTGAGATTCCCGTACCAAACCCCATGACGTCATAGATTTCGAAGGCGTCTACTAGGTCCTACATAGCTTTTAATCTATATAAATGAATTACGTTGTCATCTGCGAGTGCCATATACCTAACATACGATAATTTTTAAATTTCATAGAGCAAATGTTCGTAAAATAGGAAACATACCTATTGAAATTTTTCGACGTCACACACAGAGATTCCGGCGAGAAATTTAAGAATGAAACTTCAACCTTGACTTTTTCCGCTAATAATGAACTTATTATGGAGAAACATTAGGCATTAAAGTTTTCAGAGTGCAGTTTGTCAATCTAAACAAAGTCGTTGTTTCTGATTTGTGCCCCTTTAACAAATGTTTCCTCACTGACCATTATGCTCTTTTCTTGCCTCTTCGAATTACACATACCATTTTCCTTACCATTACTCACTACGTCATGCTCAATTCAGGATGAACTTTCGTCGTGAGCCTCCAGGCACCTGCTGCGTAGGTTAGTACCATGTAAGATGCAGCTGTTAAGCATTCCTCACCAGCAATAGTGGTGAACTACCATTCGTTATCTGATAATGCACGCTGAAAGTGCTTCACTTCATTCTTATTCTTTTAGTTAGTTCAGTCTGTCCAGTCTCATGCTTCATCTCCACGGTAACTACCTGTCCTAATCAGATGCATTCCTTTGCCGCCTCCAGTGCGTCACTGCCAATCAAGATGCACTGTTTTCTTTCGAGACTATCGCACATTGTTGTATGTTCTTATGTTTTTTAGATTTCTAAATAATTTTCAGACCTACTGTTTTGATTTTGTTGTCCCACCCAGTGACCATGAGCTGCAATTTGCCCCTTTAGCTACTTATGAGTGAAATGCGACGAGAGAATCACACGTTGCCGATGTTGACTGCACTAACTCGTACACTCCGCTAACCTGTATACATGAGGTACCCGTATTTGCTGGAGCAAGAATTTTCATTCATATAAATGTTTATCGTGGTATCCTCATGGTGAAGAACGATTAGTTTTTACGTGATTCAAAATGCACTTACTTTTCCGTCGTAATATTTCCTTTATGGCAGCTGTAACTGACGCAAGGGCTTGTCAAGTTAAGGACTTGACCATCATACATGACTTTTTTTCGTTCGTCCAACATTTTTCTGCGAAGTGAGCGCATAAACATCAATTTGGCCATTTACACCAAGGCCCCCCATAAGCGCAAGTTTATTTAATTCATGCGAAACAGTATATTGTAGAATATGCTGAATAACTTACACAGCACTGAGCAAGATCGATTTGTTTTCACGGAATTCTCAGCTAGCTAGTTTTACGTTAACGTCAAGTTTGGTGATTCCTAATTACAGCTGGTAGGAAGTGTAGCGAAATAAAAAAAAAATAAGACGGTTTGATTACTGTTTTATACCTATGGCTAAGGCATTGTCCTAAGGAGCCCCTCAACCACCCAGAAGTCGAAGTCTATAGTTGTTGCATTTCAGTTGCCCAGGAGCGTACGAGGGACTTTTTCGAAACGGTGCCGTAAAATGGCAGTTACACGTGTTCAATGATTCAAAAAAGACCCTCGCTCGTTCCGCTTTACTCATTCGCTAAGGTCCGTTCATCCACTCGTCTATCTTCCTGGCTGACTGCTCATCCTCACAGCGCGAGGAGGAAAAGCGGCAAACGCACGGGCCTCCGGGTGGACAAGGAGGCTCAGTCGATGACCAGAAGGCGAAATTGGTGACGTCACGCTGAACAGCGAGAGGCTGGACAGTGATGAAACGCCCGGAAAGGATAAAGGGTTGTGTTGTTGAGTTTAAAAGGTGGCCGCAGATCATGACGCTGCAATGTTTGGCATTGTTGGCCGCGACGACATTCTGACTCGGTGCGCGCACTTACTTGAAACGTTAAGTAAATATAACCGGTGGTTCTTCGGCCTTGTGGTTCTTCAGCTTGCTTGTGTCACGTCAGAATCATGAAATCATATAAACCTACTCAATGTAGATTACGCAATCAGAAGTTGGTATTTCTTTTTTTACCTACATTGGTTGTGACTGCGCCTCCGCTGCTTGTTGATGTACAAAGGTGTGGATCTGCTTCAATAAAATCAATAGTCAATCTGTGGTTGTGCTAGTCTGTTTCTTCCTGTGAGTCCTGTTTATAGTTGCGGTACTTACGATGGTTCTTACGTGAGAACGTCGACTCGCCCAACAGTCAACTCTTTTAAAATCTTAATGAACATTCTGTAAACGCTTCGACTGCGACTCATCAGCACGAAAGTGACAACATGTTTAGAAGCGAATAGTTACTGCAGCCACGAACTTACTTGCACAGAAGAACGTCCAAAATATTGTCCCGAAAAGGTAGAAACAAAGCATAATTACGTTTTCCACGCTTAATTTACCCACGTGTGTCTGAAAAAAAAACAGCAACTTTTTGAGTGAATTGAGTAGGTTAACATGACGCGTCTGGAAGCTCTTGTTTCACGTCTAAATAAAGCTTTCGTTTGGGCTAGTTGGTGCATTCTTGATTACATATTTGGCAGCACAAAAAATACGAATTTAAGAGAGTACCCAGGACAAGCGCAAGCTTCAACTGTGCAGCTAAAGTTCTCGCCCGTGCTGTGTACTTCCTTTCGTTCGTGTTTTTTTTTTTGTGCAACTCAAATATGTGTTTATGTCAACATTTCTTTGTGAGGTGTCCTTTCTCCAACATCATATCTTCTTATATTACGCCCCAACTAGGCCAGTCTATTTTATGCAAGTTTCAGGTACGCCAGGTACTTGAATGTGGAAACACATCCTGGACTCCTTTCAAATTTATAATTTCCCTAAAACCATAATTCTAAGCAGTCAATAAATCCGTAAGGGCAGTCCTAGTTGACCATGAGTAACTGTGCACGCCGACCGGAATTGAATTGATTGAGTTACAATTAAAGTGTCGTAGCAAATAGGATCAATTAGGATCGCTGTCAGGGGCCATGTAGCCCAGTCAAGGATGGCTGTCCTTAGTCATGCAGTTGACTAAATTTATAAGACACGGCAACGTCGATCGTAATTTATTACATTTTGGCCTTATATTGTAGCTTTTTCTTTCAACTTTACGCCATTATCATGCTAAACTAATGATAACGTTCTTTCTACAAAACATTTACTGTTACTTCAACTATATTCCGTGCATCTTTATAATTATTTCAAAAGTCCGGCTCTTAAAAGCCTTCGTTGTGCCAGCCAGCGCGAATGGGAATTGTCCTTATCATTAAATGGTACAAACTCGTTTCGTTCTCTTCAACTTCCGCTTCTCTCCCACAACATGTGAACCACTTTGTCCGGCGCGTAATACCAAAACTATGACGGGCGAGTCTATTACTTGACTAAAAATCAGGTAACATCACGTGATAACTAGTTGCGGAACAGAGATCACCTATAGCATTAGGTAAAAACTACAGTCACGCAACTGAAAATAATGTAACATGTCGCAATAATTAGTCGCGTCAACAAAAATCACAGAGTACCTAGTTACGGGGCTGAAAGTACCGTACAAATCCTCACGTAATTAAAAATCCACTAAGATCACATATCTTGGCGCGTGTCTAGCGTTGCTGTATGTGTCACCTTGCTGTCTGTTAGGAGATGTCATTTTAGTGACGTGACTAGCTGTGACGTGGTTTAGGCACGAACATGTCACGTTATTTCATCACGCAATCACGCACGATAGCTAAAGGCTAAGTCCCGTGGCATGTTCTGGTCTAAAACCACGTCACAGCTAGTCACGTCCCTAAAATCACCTCTCGTACCAGACTGAAACGTGACATATAAAGCCAATATTAGCCACACTTAATGCTATTAGCAAAAAACTTCGCATATCTAGCAAAATTTCAGTATGACTAGCAAAACTTGGCTATTGGTATCACTGCTTCTCCTGATGGTTCCTGCCTTGTCGCCTATACGTGCAGCTGCACTCTTTGTTATTGTTTTGTTTGTTTTTTTGTCAGTAATTATTGCTTAATGCTTGCGTAGTTCGTCCCCATGGTACTGTTTAATGTTTCTGAGTGCTCCACTTGCTTGCAATTTACGAAGAGAATCCCAGCAGGGTTGCCAAATGTGTGGCCCCACCGGTTATATTCCGCTCTACCATTCGTGCTCTGTTGCATTCAAGTTGACTGAATTGAAACAAACGGGCACGACAAAAATATTCCCAACATTCAAACATTTTTTTCATGTAAGCTAATCTACAGGAAGGGTCTCACAAGTTTGGTCTTTTAAAAAAGTTAAGTCTCTTAAACTAGTGCCCCGCTGCAGTGGTGTAGTGACTAAGGTACTCGGCTGCTGACCCGCAGATCGCGGGATCGAATTTCGGCAGCGGTGGCTGCATTTCCGATGGAGGCGGAAATGTTGAAGGCCCGTGTGCTCAGATTTGGGTGTACGTTAAGGAACCCCAGGTGGTCGAAATTTTAGGAGCCCTCCACCAGGGCGTCTTTCATAGCCATATGGCAATTTTGGGACGTTAAACCCCACATATCAATCAATCAATTTTAAACTAGCCTTTTGGGAAGCCTCCCACGACTTTGGTCGAGCATAGCTGCAGCATAACCTGATGTCTATTTCAAGTGCTAACTAGACTTACTGTGAAACAAAAGTTAGCTTTTACCGAAAATATTTTTTGCTATCTCAATCTCCCACAGCATACGCAGGTCATTGAGGTTTTTACCCTAAGAAAGGCGACAAAAGCTCTGTTGAAATTCCTACGCGACACGGACTTGGACAAGCGGCTGTAACAGCAATGTCACACACCGCAAAAGACAAGACTGGACTACGACTGAGTGCGCGCGCGTGTGCTGCCAAATGTGCTGTGTTCATCTCTCTTCCCTCTCTGCTCTCTATCTTTTGTCTCCCCCATCCCTCTCCCATGCGCAGGGTAGCAAACCGGCTGCCTATAGGCTGGTTAACCTCCTTGCAGTTCTTTTCCTCCTATTTTTCTTCCTTTACCCTGAGGACACCCAGACAAATGTACACATATGCGTATCACGAAAATTAACTCTTTCACACACGCAAAGGCACTTGGCGCTACCAAAATCAGCGAACGCGACCGACAGGCGCATTTGTACAATAGCTTTTCGTGTTAAACCCTATAGTGTATGTGGCATTGGTGATTAGAAGTTATCAGCTGCAACAACAGACAGGAGATAGAGAGACAGAGAGAGAAATAAATATATAGGAGAAAGGCAGAGAAGTTAACCAAGCTTGGTTCGGTTGGCTACCCTACACTTGGGGTGGGGGAATAATAGAAAAGAAAGAGACAGAAAAGAAGAGGAGTAAGAAAGAGAATGAAGAATAGTCAGCTCGATACTACTCAGCACGTTCTCACAATGTTCTTTCACAAGCGCTCATGAAGTCTGGGGGTCCTTAAAAAGTACAAGAGGGCTTTCGTGGCTTTGCGCATATGCGAAACAGTCGGCCAAGGTCCCAGGATCTTCTTTTCTGTAAGCGGCCATGAATCCAGCTGAAAGAGCTTGGTTTCCATAATACGTCGTTCAGACTGGTATGCTGGGCAATTGCATAGAATGTGCTCATGCGTATCCTCGCAGGTGCAGATGTTGCATGCCGAACCTGTCGCCGTTCCAAGGAGACGAGAATACGCAATCGTAAATGCCACACCCAACCTCATGCGACACAGCAAAGTTTCAGCGCATCGTGGGAGCCCGGATGGAAAACGAAGTTGCAAGTTTGGGTCGATCGAATACAAGCGCGCGTTGCAGAAACCCGGCGTATTCCATTGTAGGAGAGATATACGGCGAGCAAGTGATTGTAGTCGCCTTGCAGGGTCTGTTCTCAAGAGTGGTATGGGCGTACGCAGGTCTTGGTCATGAGCCGATCGAGCAGCTTCATCCGCGCGGTCATTGCCGACGATTCCGCAATGACTCGGCAACCATTGAAATACAATATCGTGAACTTTAACGAGCGCTTCGTGGTAATAGTGCCTTATCTGATACAGTGATTGTTCATGAAACCCATGCTGCATAAAAAACCATAGTGACTGTAAGGCTGACCTGGAGTCGCAAAAGATGGCCCATTGATTAAGCTGCTGCCGAAGAATGTACTTGACTGCACCTTGAAGCGCTGCGAGCTCTGCTGGTGTCGACGTCGTGGTGTGAGAAAACTTGTATTGAAGCAACACATTACCAGATGGAACAACCACTGCTCCTGTAGAGCTGTTGCAATTAGTGGAGCCATCGGTGTTATAATGTATGTGGCCAAAGTAACTTTCGTCCAACAGACGCAAAGTCAATTGCTTTAGAGCTAGCAGTGACATGCGTGCCTTCCTAACGATTCCAAGAACCGATAAGTGCACGTCAGGTTGACGGAGACTCCATAACACAGCTGCTAGACGCATTGCAAGTTTAAAGCCAAGCCGTAATATGTCCTGATGTTTCGTCACAACACCGCAGAACAAATAATGGGGCCTCCGCACTGTCAAACGCGCTAAATAATGTGACAGAAGCCGTGAAAAATGTCGAAAGTGTGCTCTGAGCGTCTCGACAATGATATGCGTTGTGACCGGCTGTTCTTGGGCGATAACAATAGTTGCCACTGTCGACGAGCATCTTGGAAGGCCAAGACATGTCTGGAGTGCTTGGGCTTGTACGCTCTGTAGTTCACGGATGTTAGTCTTAAACGTGTTGGACAGAGCAGGAAAGCTGTATACCGGAGAAGACCGAGAAAGAGGGCTGTATAAAGCTGCAGCATGAGTGCACGGATGGGCCCCATGATTTTCCGGCATTGAACTTGAATACACTCTCAATGCCAATGAGCTTTTTCTTCGGGTATGCGACATGTGGGCTCCAGGTTAGGTCATGATCTACGATGACACCTAAGAATCTATGACTGCTCTTGTAAGCCATTGATCTGCCATCGCAGCACAATGGGTAGAAAGACATCGGTTTACGTGTAAACGTCAGCGCAGCGCATTTTTCTGTGGCGATAGTGAAATGTTGCTGGCGATGGTATGCCGATGTCATTGTTGCCGCCTTCTGTATCCTTGCGCGCACTTGAGGCCGTGTCATGCCGGACATCCAAATGCAGATATTATCAGTGTAGAGAGATATATAAGCCGTCTCTGGCAGCATTTCAGTGAGCCCCACCAGAACCAGGTCGAAAAGAGTAGGACTCAAAAAGCCGCCTTGTGGCACCTCGCAACTTGTGAAGTGCTTATTCGTAGACCCATCCTCAGTTAGAATGAACGTGGATCTCTTTGTGTGGTAGCTTCTTACCCATCGAGAGACACGACCTCCAAGTTTGGCTGCTTCGAGAGCATTGAGACCAGCCTCGTGGGTCAAGGCACCTTTCACATCTAAGAACAGAGCTATCGACAGCCGTTTCTTAGCTTTCTGTTGCTGAACAGAGGTCACTAAGTCAAAGACGCTATCGATTGAAGACAAAGTAAACGTTTATAAAATTAGCTAATTAGTGAATGTGGGAATGTTTCTTAAACCAGCAGCTCTTGGGTCTGGACCATCGTTCGGGCTCAGGCAATGAGTTTGCACAGGTCGACCATCAGGGAAACGACGCACAGTTTCCGCAAAAGATCAATGTTTTTCCTAGTTTAAAAGCATTAACCAAAATACCCTGTTACGCATGCAAATGAATGCGCTTTCAGCCCTCATGCTAATATATTTTTTAAGACAAATGGTGTGAAACACGACCATATTAATAGTTGTTTTTTGTTTTTAGAAAGATCTGAAGAACTGAACCATTTTCCTTTAAAAACTGGGGCTCATAAACACTTTCGACTGACTGAATTATGGCTCACTGGACAGCGAATCTTACCTGCGAGGCAATCTTCAATGTATTGGCGAGTATGCTTTTGTTGCGTTCTCGTCGCAACAGTTGGCAAATATTCGTACAAAAAAAACGCTTATGGAAATGTTATGCAGAAAGTGAAACAACCAGCTTCAAACCTGTGACTTTTCTTGGATGGTTTTCGTTGCCGTGAACGTGCGCAGATTAGAATTAAATTGCTGTGCACTTCTTAAATCATTTGTTCATCGCGACAGACAACCACCAGACGTGGCAATTTTGTTTTGTTTTGTTTTGTTTTTAAAAAAATGAAACGCGTCACTGTGAAAGCGAGCTTGTGTGAACCTGCGTAAAGCTAGCAATGCTGAGCGAGAGACAAGAAAAAAATGCGCGCAATTATGATTGAGGACGTCAAGAAAAATGTGGCCAGCAGCTGCACAAGAACAATGGACTAGTGAAGAATGCACAGCACAGAGAAGCACAGAAGACAAGAGGAGAATCACGCTCAAATTCAAACATCTGTTGCTTCTCGTCTTTGTGATGTAGCTCTAGTGAGCTAAATACACAAATGAATAACGGAACAAGGCATGTGGTGAGACAGGACATGTGGTGACAGGACGTAAAGGACAGGACATGTGGTGAGAAATGTCATACCAACTAGCCCAAATTGAAGTTTTGCTTTTGTTCGTTCCTTTGCCAGCATCACAGAATTTCAGTGCTATTGGTAAGAGCTTGAACGACCTTTAAACGCGGGCCCGAGGCTATATATATATCTCTGTGAAGTGTCCCTTTCTCCTGCAGCGCCCTCACCGCAATCCAAACTGCAATAAACGCTTGTTTCGTACATTCAATCTACGAAGTGTTGCTACATGACGACATTCGTGCAACATGAAAACACCGAAAATTCACCTGACCAGGATTTGGGTACATTTGCACGTAGCGCGATCTCTTGGCGGTGATAGCGGCAGGCTGCCGTGAATGAATGGGAAATAGGCGAAAAAATATATCTTTTGAATTTAACTAGTCGTCAAAAACAACTCCGATATCTAGATAGTAGAGACTTACACAATCATTTTCGTGAAATGTCACTATCACACTACAAGACGCGTGGCTTCTACGTGATTGATATTTTACAATGAGGCTCCACGTATTTCCAATTGGCGGAGTTTAATTGTCCTGGGAGGCCACACAGCTTAGAGCCCGATACTAAAATTTCGCCAAAATCTTCCAGCAGGCCTCACACAGTCGTTTTTCATAACTAGCTTAGTCCAAATCTATGTTTTTTTGTTCGTCTATTTTCCATTGATTTAAGGCAGAACAATGCTCATGCCAACGAGAGATGAGAACATACATATGTGTCCCCAAATCTTGAGAAAAGATATCGTTTATTTTAGGTAACGTTTACTAAAATGTTCGTCGTCTTGAAACCATAAATTGTTCTTGTTCTCGCTCAACAAGAACAATCATCGGAGCATTCCAAAACAAGAACGATCCCCAGTGCTTCGCCCCCTCGTCATGAATTACTTCGTAGAGGTGAGTGGATATTTTAAAACACGAAAGTGTTTCATGCCGGGGTCCACCAATACTTCAGTGACGTATTTCTGTCACGGAAATGACGTCGAAAAAGTACACATGACCAGAAGAGAAGAAAAAAAAACATTTGCGTCAACATGAGCTTAACCAAGCGTTTAACTTACGAACTCTTGCCACGCGAAAAGCGATGCCTGGCCCGATTTTATTTGGTACACCCGAATTTATTTAGTACATATTAAGCTACAGCCCCAAACACCCGGATTTATTTAGTACATATTAAGCTACAGTCCAACCAGACTGTACGGAACTCGGGAAAACTGAGTTATTTAACGCACCACGGTGGTCTAGTGGCTAAGGCACTCGGCTGCTGACCCGCAGGTCACGGGATCGAATCCCGGTCATGGCGGCCGCCTTTCCGATGAAGGCGAAAATGCGTGAGGCCTCTTGAGCCTAAATTTAAGTGCACGTTAAGGAACCCCAGGTGGTCAAAATTCTTAGAGCCCTCCACTACGGCGTCTGTCATAATCTAATGGTGGTATTGGGACGTTAAACCCAAACAATTATCCCTTACATGAAATAGCTTTCGAACACGACAGTGTCTTAACGTCAGTTCATCGGGAAACTGAAGGTTGCACCGACTACATACAGCCAAAACAATTCATACATCAAATTGAGAGAGAGAGACAGTGAAATTAAAGAGACAGAGTATTTTAATGAAGAGCGGCTGGTTTTTGTTTTACTTTTTTCGCTTGGCATGCTACTGCAAATACGGGGTGATGATTAGGACATATACAGTGATAAAAAACATAACACGTACAGTCACACACGTAAACTACACTAATTTTTTTTATTCAGACTTGTGGCCTGCAAGAATGTCAGCAGCACTTTTGTTACGCTTAACGCACTGGAGTGACTTTTCTATGGGTCCAAAATGTGTCTTAACTACCAGCTAGAGTCTTGGGGGAGATTTGAGGCCACCTTCAGACACTGTCTCTCGGGCCTGCACTGTCTCTTTGGCCTGCATTCACAAAGGACATGATTGAGGTGTAAAAACTTTACATCGGACACACAATGGTGAGTCCGAGGTAACGGACACTGCAAAGTCACTTATGAAGTTAATTTATTCTTATGAAAGGTGACTTGGAAGGCCCGCGCGCATTATTTAGCGTGAGCGGTGTTCACAGGAGGGCGCTACGCAGATTGCGTAGAAACTACCGCTTGCCTATGCATGCGTTCACCAATGATTCCTCATCGCGGCACTCGTCAGCACATTGCGGAGGGTTAAAACTCGCTTCATCATGCCTCTATTAACGCAGTGGCTGCCGTAAAACAGAAAAACCTTGCCGTTTTCCGCAAGGCTGGCGCTAACCAACATAGTCGAACGTAGAGAAAATTCTGACGTCACCGCTATACAACATAGACGTCACTGAAACCGTCGTAATGGCCAACCTCAAGGCACACTGAAGGTTTGTGACAACGCATGTTAATGTTATCATTACATTCCTAGCAAGTTCCGTTATTGACGCTCAGTGGGAAATGGTATTTTGACCACATCCTTATGATATCAAAGCAGGTTTAGCGCGATGCGGTTGTGCTGCTCCATTCGTCATCATGTCCGCCATGTTAGTAAACAAGTACGTCATAAATCCACGAGAATGACGTCACGTGCAAGATACGTATAGAAAGCACGCTCTGTATGGCCCCGTAAAGCAAAGGCGAACGTTGTGTTCAAATTGCACAAGCGGCGAAAACCTGTGAAATATGGCGGAAGCCCTCCCTTCTTCCTGTTTACGCTCTGATTTCGTTTTCTTTTTTTTTTCACTTTGACTCAAGGCGAAGGCAAGCTAGGGGCTACCGACGCACAACCACAACGAACAGCTGCTTATGAATATGTTCAGACACTGTTTACATTGATACCGTATTCTCTCACGCATAACCTGTCAATGCATGTAGCCCGCTTCCTCAGTAACAGAAAGCGGAAAATGAAAAGCCCCCCGTATTACTGGGAGGCCACATTTTTTGGCACAGTCGTGAAAGCCGGCTTATACACCGCAATACGCACGAAAAATACGGTAAATTCATCATCACTTTTCCATTCAATTATGCGATATATATCGAACTCTACATTTTACCGCAAGTCTGATATATGCGGACTTGACTGTATAGCTGCATCCCTCAAACAGACGAGGTCCGTATGAAACCAGAATAAAAACAGCCGCAGATTATATGTACAACTATTGTTTTTATTTTTTCATTTAACTTTGGTGCAATTAACATCCGCACGCAGTTCACCAAAAGCAGCAGCATGGAGTTCTGTGCAATCTGATACCCAGTATATAACTGATGCCTGTCACAGTATCAGAATAAAAGTCAGGAAACTCCACCACCATCCCCTACCCCCCAGAAAATATTAATAAAGGTAAAGCAATCACGCTGTACAGTTGCGGAACACCTGCTCCCTTATTAAACCAAAGCACCAATACAACTGACCTACAGGTGACAGCGTTGGCATGTGACGTTTGCACGAAAAGGAATCCACACACGCGCAAAGTATTATTCGCGTCCCCGACCATGTCGTCCGAAAGTGCAACGCTGCCCACCGTGCCCGTTTACGACTACGACATATTGCTAAGCCTCACGGCTCTTAGTTTGGGTAAGTGCCCGTGCATTGACCTCAGCTACGAATATTCAGTGTCATCTGAAATCAGTTTTAGGCAGTCAGCTTAGTGTGATTCGCGGGAAGTACGAGCTAGCAACTTCGCATTACGCCGACAGCACATTAACGGGACAGGATCAGACGGTTTGCTAGAAAAATTGAGTGAATTCGTTAAAATAGCATTTTAAATCTTTGGGCAAACAATAATGGAATTAGCCTAAACGGTCTCTTAGGCCTGCTCTGTCTCTCTGGCCTGCATTCACAAAGGACATGATTGAGGTGTAAAAACTTTACATCGGACACACAATGGGGAGTCCGAGGTAACGGACACTGCAAAGTCACTTATGAAGTTAATTTATTCTTATGAAAGGTGACTTGGAAGGCCCGCGCGCATTATTTAGCGTGAGCGGTGTTCACAGGAGGGCGCTACGCAGATTGCGTAGAAACTACCGCTTGCCTATGCATGCGTTCACCAATGATTCCTCATCGCGGCACTCGTCAGCACATTGCGGAGGGTTAAAACTCGCTTCATCATGCCTCTATTAACGCAGTGGCTGCCGTTAAAACAGAAAAACCTTGCCGTTTTCCGCAAGGCTGGCGCTAACCAACATAGTCGAACGTAGAGAAAATTCTGACGTCACCGCTATACAGCATCCTATAGATGGCTTACATAGACGTCACTGAAACCGTCGTAATGGCCAACCTCAAGGCACACTGAAGGTTTGTGACAACGCATGTTAATGTTATCATTACATTCCTAGCAAGTTCCGTTATTGACGCTCAGTGGGAAATGGTATTTTGACCACATCCTTATGATATCAAAGCAGGTTTAGCGCGATGCGGTTGTGCTGCTCCATTCGTCATCATGTCCGCCATGTTAGTAAACAAGTACGTCATAAATCCACGAGAATGACGTCACGTGCAAGATACGTATAGAAAGCACGCTCTGTATGGCCCCGTAAAGCAAAGGCGAACGTTGTGTTCAAATTGCACAAGCGGCGAAAACCTGTGAATATGGCGGAAGCCCTCCCTTCTTCCTGTTTACGCTCTGATTTCGTTTTCTTTTTTTTCACTTTGACTCAAGGCGAAGGCAAGCTAGGGGCTACCGACGCACAACCACAACGAACAGCTGCTTATGAATATGTTCAGACACTGTTTACATTGATACCGTATTCTCTCACGCATAACCTGTCAATGCATGTAGCCCGCTTCCTCAGTAACAGAAAGCGGAAAATGAAAAGCCCCCCGTATTACTGGGAGGCCACATTTTTTGGCACAGTCGTGAAAGCCGGCTTATACACCGCAATACGCACGAAAATACGGTAAATTCATCATCACTTTTCCATTCAATTATGCGATATATATCGAACTCTACATTTTACCGCAAGTCTGATATATGCGGACTTGACTGTATAGCTGCATCCCTCAAACAGACGAGGTCCGTATGAAACCAGAATAAAAACAGCCGCAGATTATATGTACAACTATTGTTTTTATTTTTTCATTTAACTTTGGTGCAATTAACATCCGCACGCAGTTCACCAAAAGCCAGCAGCATGGAGTTCTGTGCAATCTGATACCCAGTATATAACTGATGCCTGTCACAGTATCAGAATAAAAGTCAGGAAACTCCACCACCATCCCCTACCCCCCAGAAAAATATTAATAAAGGTAAAGCAATCACGCTGTACAGTTGCGGAACACCTGCTCCCCTTATTAAACCAAAGCACCAATACAACTGACCTACAGGTGACAGCGTTGGCATGTGACGTTTGCACGAAAAGGAATCCACACACGCGCAAAGTATTATTCGCGTCCCCGACCATGTCGTCCGAAAGTGCAACGCTGCCCACCGTGCCCGTTTACGACTACGACATATTGCTAAGCCTCACGGCTCTTAGTTTGGGTAAGTGCCCGTGCATTGGCCTCAGCTACGAATATTCAGTGTCATCTGTAATCAGTTTTAGGCAGTCAGCTTAGTGTGATTCGCGGGAAGTACGAGCTAGCAACTTCGCATTACGCCGACAGCACATTAACGGGACAGGATCAGACGGTTTGCTAGAAAAATTGAGTGAATTCGTTAAAATAGCATTTTTAAATCTTTGGGCAAACAATAATGGAATTAGCCTAAACGGTCTCTTAATGAGCGTTCATTTCTTAATGTAGGGGCAAGGCGAATTGAAAATTAAGAACAGAAGAGAATAGAAAGTTATTCGAATGGGAGGAGATTTGATGGAGGGCCTCCAATGATCTTACCCGCGTCTTTTACCTGGCCGATCAGCTCTTGCTGAACGGCCAGGTCAGAGCTGGACAGTCATGCCTCCCAGTAATTCAACATGTGGCGTTGGTGTCATTTTTCGGTGTTTCAGGTGTGGTCGATGCTTTAAGCTACGCCATGTATAATGTGATGAAGTTTATAGGACTCCATCCATGCCAGGGACCGGCAGCTCGATAGCACGCCATGGCAGAGTATAACACCAGTTTGAATCCCCAATACATGACCTGCTCTTCCGTTATGTGTCCACAGGGTCCCTTAATGTTCGCCTAAGACAGTTCAAAAATGAAAGCCATACTTTTCTTCTCAGACGGTGTCTTGACCCTCTCCCGCCTCCCTTTGATAGCTTCATTTAACTAACGTGTTTTTCCACTGCTTTCGCGATCAGACCACGTTTGAGCAAGCCACGATGGCATGCGTTGACATTGTCACGTGACCTCACATTATGCGACAGTATAACGGCTCTATAGTGACATCACGATGACGTCTCAAATTCTGGCCATCTATAACGTGTTGATTACATCGTATCCTGACGTCCCATCGTGTTTTTTTTAACGCGATATGTTTTATGCCCGGGTCCACCATGGTTCCACCATGACTGGCAACCCTCAGTGGGTCCGCCAGCATGTCACTGAGCAGTATCCTCTGCTACCACTGCTGATGATCAATTTGCCTGTTTGATGAGCTACCAAGAACCTTCGTCCTAAAGTTGTTTATTTCGTCTGAAACCTTCCAGTACTTATTTGCGTAATACAGCTTCAATCAGCCCAAGTCAATTTTTTCTGACGCAGGTTGACGCCGCTAAAATGTCTGCGAATTTCAGCTAGCGTTGCCTATCAAAATGAGCGTAATTAGGTTAATTAAACATAGCTCTCAGGTCTTTGTCTCACGTTGACCGCTGCGCCGACGTCCTGAGCATCTTTCGCGAAGATCTCGCAATCCCCTTTGACTCACAGACATACAAAAGTTGATGGCTATTTTATGCATACGCCTAAGGAGTATACTTCATGCAGATCCAAAATATTTACAATTCGTACAGCCCAGCAGTGGAGGCCTGCTGGGAAATTCGTGAAGGGCATTTTCGCGCACACCCTCCGAACGTGCACAGCCAATGGGGCAGCGCCTAGGGTTTGTGCAATCATATTGTCACGACGTCAAAACAGAGGTCTTGCCACAGAAATTGAGACACTAGAAGCAGGTAGGTTCTTTTAATAGAACGCGCAAGAGAGTTCTTCTTTTTCGTTCATTTCATTGTACTTCATGGCACATGCACAACTGTCATTGTCTTTCTTTTTGACAAGCGCGTGACAATATTTTTCCTTTCAATTATATCGACCCCATCCCCCAGACATCTTCCTCTACATCACATGCCTGCGGTATTAGGCCACGTATTGCCAAACAATGCAGATTTCGAGAATATTCCGGACTGTAGTAGATCATTTCGATAAGATCACGCCCACTGTGCGAACGGCACAGATTGTTCTGGAACCTACGCCACCGCCAGCGATAACGCTAGAACATTCGACGGCAAGGGTATAAATGCCGACGCGCTTCGCCGCTTGTCAGTTGTTGATCGAAGGCCGACGCTGCGTTCGCCGCTATCAGTCCGAGACTGCTATCTGTGCAAGACTGCTGCTGTAATTAGACTTCCCCTTTACCGGGCACAGGTTCGCCCAAATAAACAGTTAAAATCCAACACGAAGTCTCCTGTCTTCGGCCACGTCACGACCCCGTGACAATATTTTGCATAGCTTCATGATGACACCGACGGTTACTTTTCCTGTTTTGCGACTAATCCGAAGCTCCCGCCTTAATAAATCAGTTACAACGACAGCTATAGAGCTTGTCCAGGCTCGTAACCAGAAATTTTTGATGGGGAGGGGGGAGGCACTTGCTGAAGATTATCTATTATCTATAGAAAAACACCTTTTCTATCACATATTTACGATAAGACGCTCCCTCTATCAGGAACTCGAGAGACAGGGAAGGGGGGAAGGGGAGTCGGGACTAGGGCACCCTTATGGCTACGGGCCTCAGTTCGTCAGTCTCGAACCGTTGCAGGAACCGGACTGTACCTGTTCTTACGAAGACGTGTCCGAGGCGTTAGCACCAAGGATGAGGCGTTCTTGGGAAGCCGGTCACTGCACGCCATGCCACTCGCCCTGTCTATGGTGGCGACGAACGTCTCCGCCATGGGCACGATCGGATGGGTCGCCTACTTCTACATGCACGGCTTCCACACCTTCTGGTGCATACCCGCGTTCGTGCCGGCAGGGATCCTCTTTTGCTACCTCCTACTACCCGTGCTATACCAGCTGAAGGTCACGTCTATATTCGAGGTAAGGTATACACCCGCCTAAAAGATATAATTGAACGTCCTTTTTATGAATAATATCTTCTAATAAATTCTTGCATACGGATTTTACAGACAATTAGTCACTGACGTTACCTGGCAGCTGGTACACAATGTCCAGCATGATCCAGTTATGTTCCCGAAGACCTCGTCCAGTCTTGTACAGACATGCAAAGCTGTCGCCGACTTTACGGTCCAGACCACAAATCTTTATTCTCTTGAAAACCCAGAAAAATAGCTGCAAATCCTAAACAGGACCATGTGAATCATATTGTATAAAATGAATTATTACGATACGCAGGTACATTAGTGAACAAATGATGATAATAAAACTGAATCAGGTTTATGTTATCAACTACCTCCACGGTTGTGCTATGGCTCTGTCCACGGCAAAACTGCGCAGTAATTCAGAAAACCATACCTCTATATTGTCACGTGGACGGGGGCGAAAGGAGCAGACGACGTCTTCCAGGTGAAACCAGTTTCGTAAAGTCTCAAGTTCTGCCCATTACCAAAAGGGACAGAAAAATCAACCCTGTCGCAGCTTAAAAAAAATTGCCCGCAGCTTCCCTCGGGGGAACACTGAGGAGGATGCGGGGCATATAATTGGTTAACGGGGTGTTAAAGTGCGACTCACTTGGGTCGATGGCTAAATTGGTTAACGTGGTTGTGAAATGGGGTGTTAAATTGCGACTTACTTGGGTCGATGGCTAAATTGGTTAACGTGGTTGTAGGAGGGGGTGTTAAATGAGTGAACACGTACACACGTATGCGAAAGGGTGGCGCTGGTCGAAGGGACGTCGATCATTGTGTTTGTGGATTCGTTGGAATTCATTTCACCGCGACCTTGGACGTCGACGCGCCGTACAAACCAACCGACGAGCGGCAACTGAGCGAGCGAGCGCCGACCTTGAGTATATATACAGCGCGACGGCGCATGCACTGTCAGCTGTTGAATGTTCGAGAAGGGGGAGAAGCGCAACGGCGCATGCGCGCGCGTCAGCTGCCGATGTTCTCGAAGCGCGACGGCGCATGCGCGCGCGTCAGCTGCCGATGTTCTCGAAGCGCGACGGCGCATGCGCGCGCGTCAGCTGCCGATGTTCTCGAAGCGTGACGGCGCATGCGCGCTACATTATACAGCTAGCGAATGTTCGTGAAGAGGAGAAGCGCATGCGGTGTGTAGAGGAGGAAGGGTGCACAGATGGTGGAGGAGTGAAGCGCGCGCGGTGTGTAGAGGAGGAAGGGATGCAAGATGGTGGAAGAAGGAGGAGGAAGCTTGCGGACGGCGCCGCACTACAAGCCTCGAGTATTAGATGCTCCGCATCTAAAACATTTAAAAACGTTCAAATCTGCCCTCGGGGATGGCAGAAGATTCTCTAGAGGCCCCTTGTAAGCACAAAGTTTTAAAGTGATGAGAATTACAATTTCGCAAAGTTGCTCATCACAAAAAAACTAATTATATTCTCACAAAGCAATTAAAATTCGCAATCCCGCAAATGCACTGACGTCTGGCTGATGCAATCTATGCACTTCATTTTCACGCAGAACACCTCCCACAGTTTACGTGCTGGTCACAGTTTGTCTGCAAGACTGAAGGTGCTGGGACGCAACAGGGAAACGGTTGCACGTGAACTGTTGGAGGCAATTTAATTAAAAATGAAAGGGACGGATTGGGTCACCCATACGTCAGCGTGTTTGCGAAATAGCGATTTCCAATTTCTTCGTCGAAATATGCACTTGGGAGGGGGGGGGGGGGGGGTAGCAGCCTTGCGATGAGTGCGCATCAACGATTGTTTCTTCGGTCCACCCCTTCTAGCGATGCACGACTAGAGTTAATTCATTGACAGCCCTAGTTATTACTATTTTTAACGGCAGAGGAGTGTAAGCTACTGGCCTGTCCTCGTCTTACATCACGCAGGTCCCCCGATTGATAGATTTGAGCTGAGCAGGCTGGCTGTACGCTTGGAATGCCAGCGCACGCTTGCTCGTAACCGCTAGCGCGCCGAAAGATTTATTCGTCTTTCCGAGCCAGCGAAACGACAGTGAGACACCTGCATCGGGATTTATATATCCGCGGAGAAGAGAGGCAGATTGATTGATTGATTGAGTGATTGAATGATTGATTGATATGTGGGGGTTTAACGTCGCAAAACCACCATATGATTATGAGAGACACCGAAGTGCAGGGCTCCAGAAATTTTGACTACCCGTGGTTTTTTAACGTGCACCTAAATCTGAGCACACGGGCCTACAGCGTTTCCGCCTCCATCGGAAATGAAGCCGCCGCAGCTAGGATTCGATCCCGCGACCTGCGAGTCTGCAGCCGAGTACCTTAGCCACTCGAACACCACGGCGGGGCAGAAGAGAAGCGGAGGTCAAACACCAGCGTAGGTAATTAGACATACCGCGCTCAGAGCGCCACACAGTAGAAATACGCTACAAAGAAGGCCACAGAACAGAAAATAGGTTGTCGCAAAATAAATCAAATAGTCACAACAAAAAACAGGAAACGGCAGAGAGTAAGAGAGAGAGAAAGAAATAAAAGGAAGAGACAGGAATGTTAAGCGAGAAGAACTGGTTTGCTACCCTGTACGGTGATGGGGAAAAGGGTCGGAACGAGGATAGAGATAGAGAGATATAAAATGAATTATTAAAAATGGCAGAAAACGTCACTTAATCACATGAAAAGAACGGAAAATACCCGGCAAGCATAATAAAAGAACGCAAAGAACAAATGAGCGGATAAACACACGAAAAGCTACAGAATAACCAGAAGAGCGGGTAAGCAGGAGGAGAACACAGTAGAACAGGAAAGAGCTGAGAAACAAAGAAAAAGAGCACAGAAGACCCGGACAGAGCAGCTATATTATAAAGAAAAAAACACAGAAGAACAGAAAAGAGCAGCTAAACACGTGAAAAGAATACAGAAAGAAGAGCACGTCAACACAAAAAAACACCACAAAATAACATAAAAATGTAAATAAACACGAGAAAGAACACATAACAAAAAAAGCAGGCAAACAGAAGGAACGAGCACAAGAAACAGAAGGAAGAAGCACAAGAAACAAAAAATGCAGATAAACACAGAAAAGGAGCTCAGAATAACCGAAAATAGTAGATAAAGCCCAAAAAAAGAACACGGTAGATAAGAAAAGAGCTGACAGACACGAGAAGAGAACGCAAAAAATAGCAGATAAACACAACAAACAGGCAATGGCAGATAAACACAAGGAAAGAACTCGAATGGGAAACAGACAATATACAGAAGAACACATAATGGAAAAGAGTAGGCAAACACAAGAAAATGACTCAAGAAACAAAAGCGCAGATAAACAGAAAAAAAGGGCCGATAAACACAAGAAACAAACACAAATTAACACAAAAGTGCATATAAACGCAACGTAAACATAACAGAAACACGAGCACATCTCTGCTTTATGGATAGTTGAACACGTCCGCGATAGAAGCAAGTATGAGACGGTTGGAGTATTGACGGCAGAAAAGTGGAGATAAAGTACAGAAATAGCAGAGAAAGATGATGTCATTTTACTTGAAGAGGCAAGGAAATGGACCGTGAACTGATATTTTTTGTCTAATAGCATAGATTTCATCGTAGTAGATGAGGCATTAGGCCAACATAAAAAAAAGCTTCTTTTTGTTTTGTTTTGTTGTCTATGTCGAGCCTGGTATAGCACACATGTCATTCCCCCTTTATAAAGGGGACGCTCATAGCATCCATCCATCCAATCATCCTGTCTAGCATGATGTTAGATGAGGAGCCGGTGAAACCGCGTTGCAACAACAGAGGCCTAGTCAGCGTTGAACCGTATACACAGGTTGTATTTGTCGGCAGACATGGAAAGTGAGTCGGAAAGTCTGCAAGAAGCGGGATTCATCGTAAGAACAAAACAAAGATGAGGCAGCGAGCCGAGGAGACGGAGGAAGAACGAGCCGCACGCCTCGAGAAGTGAAATAGTACAGAGAACCAAGCTGAACAATAAGATTAACAGTACCTCTGACTACCCACACTTATTCTACCCACACAGTCACTTTTTAGTGGCATTCTTTTCTCTCTTCCTTTTTTTTTATCGCAGTATCTTCGCAAGCGATATGGAAATGGCGTCGGCGTCGCAGCGTCTCTCATATACTTCGTGCTGAGCGTAAGTACTCCATACGCGAATACTCAGAGCTTGCTTAAAGTTTCGATGCATCTAATCATGGGCGTTAGGCTTTGTGGCGATTCATCCAACAATGACAAAGCGTATAAGCGCATCCAAGAAGAGGAAAGTTGCTGGGTACGAGTTCTTGCTGGGTCGTTTGGCAAAGTTTTAAATGCGCAATACCACTTGGTCTTAAGGCTGATTCACCCCTGCGACTTGCGACTTGCTCCGGTCGAGCGATCATTTGCGGCCTTAAACGACTCAAGGTGACCGATGTTCACACCTGCGTACCACCGACACCCATTGCCGCACAGAATTCGCGTCAATAGGCTTGGCCGCCCAGACACGTTAGCGGGGCGTAGTGTAGGAAAGCCTTCTATAATTAGGTATGGCAAGGGGATGAGCAATAAAACTGATGGTGTAGGAGAGGAATAAGGGTGAGGATAAGGAGAGAAATTAAGGCATAGTACAGCAAGAAAGAGAACGAGAGAAAGAGAGAGAAAAAGGGAAACAGAAAGACTGAGGAAATCAGAAAAGAGAAACAAATAGGGAGAGGAAAGGAGAAAAAGCAATAGAGCAGTGGAAAAATAAGAAAAGAAAGAAAGAGAGAGAAAGAGCAAGAAATAGCAACGCAAGAAACCTAACATAAATTTAAAAATACGAAAAAATTGTTGAAAAAAAAACAGAAAAAAGGCGAAAACGAAATAAAGTAAGAAAGAGATCACAGAACAAACAGAAACACACAAGGCTGTTAGCTCCGCAATTCTTTCAGGCTTCAGACCATTAGTATGAAGCTGACTTATTTGCTTCTTGTTTTTTTTTTCAGAACGCGATATGTTGTTAGCTGTAGCAGGCACGCATAGGTAGGTCCATGCAATACATGATACCCCTGTAATAATTTCCCAGAAATAAAATTAGCGATGCTGTTAACTGCGCGTTTCAAGACTGCGATTCGACTCAAGGAGTGTAAATGAGCAATCTGCTACTAAATATCCCGAGTACCTCACTGCGGCGCGTATCCGATCTTGACACCTTTACGATCTCAATCTGTGTTTTTGTTTTTTGCTTTTCATTGGTTCAGTGATTACCGGACTCTTTTTTTTTCGTTATTTATAGCAAACGTCGGGAGCAGCTGGGATCTACAGCGCAGCGATCGCCTTGTCGACAAGTAAGCAAGAAATGTCTGAGCAACCGTTCAAGCATGAATTCATAACGCCGGACCACGCCTGCCCGCGTGTTCGATCAAAGCGAAAATATTGTTCGTTCATAGCTCGGGAGGATCATAAATCCTCGCAAAAAAAATCGTCCGCTAAGTCATTTGTATTCGGCAGAATATACCGAAGTTGATACATAGCACTAAATGTCTGCGTTAGAACAACATAGAACATAGCTTGTCGGTACGTGTGCACTGCTGAAACGTGGCTGATCCCTCTTTCTGGGAATCGGTATAACACGAAAGTGAAACACGTATCCAAAGAGGTAGTTCAGTGTTTATCGTGCATTGTTTCAGCAACATCAACAAATAGTTTCAGCAACAGCAAACAAATTTCAAAGGCACGTGAAAAAGGTCAAGCAACTCGAAACTCGCAGCACACACCTCAAGCAAAAAAAAAGCAAGAAACTAGACCATACACGTGACGAGCACGTATTAACAATTGCCAGAGCTGGCCGCTTCAAGCGCGCCGTTCAGAGAGAAAGACGCACGAAACTAGCGCAAGTGTATACGTAGGACAAGCACGAACTGTTACGATTCTTACGTTGTCGCGTATGAGCAGCGTACTTATTTCATAAACGAAGCCGCGGCAGCGAGCGAAGTGACCTTCGTGCTCTGCGAAATCACGATCCTGATAAGGATCGACGATCTTTACAGCGTACTCAACGCGAGCCCGTTGCGCCACCTCACCGCCAAAACACAAAAACGCGTTAGAATTGTGGTTGCGGAGCTCCGAGGACCGTCAAGTGGTGTATGGTGTATATATGGTTTGCGGTTATCAAATTTGACAACGCGTTGCATTGCTTTGACGCATTCGCGTTTGAGGACACCAGCCGGCGTCCCTCCGTCGCGAAAAGAGGCAGACGCAGGGCTGTTTGCGTAACGCAAGCAGCACTGCATTTTGCGGCGGCTGCCCTCAGGCCGCGCCGGTCGCACCTGGCGTCGGACTATTGAGTGCTCGCGTTCTGGTAGCGTAGCGTCGCTGCGCCCAGCGTGCGCGTGGGTGAACGTTACGTGGGAGTATATAGATTCCTCGAAAACGATGCACTCGCCGTCGTTTCGCTCACTCCACATATATCAAATTTAGTGTTACGTGAACTCAGTGGATGACGAAGTTATATGACTGGTGCAAACATGATAATCATGCTATGCGTGTCATGTAAAGAATGACTACATGCTACGCTCATAGCGTGCACGCGGCCGTTTCGCTAGTTTCACATATACCAAATTTGTTATTACGGGACGTTAATGAACTACGAAGGTAAATGACACGTCCAAACATAATAAGCATGAGATAACTGTCATGTACGGTATAATTTACCTCCGCTTTCTAACGTGGTGCTAATTTTGAAGTGACATGTCCACCTTCCTCATTCGTGCTTCGCATAGCATCGATTCCCACTGTACGTGGGATCCGCCATTTTTTTTTTCGAGTGGTCTCTCTTCATACAGCGGCCCCTCCTCAGACTCTTCTATGGGCGGGACACGTGCTTTATGTCGTCATGGAGCAGATCACTCCTATTCGCCGATATCTGACATACACCCTTAATCGGGTTTCGGTCATATTCGCTTCTTGCTATGGGGTGCTCCACAGCGGGCTACAATTACATTGACACTAGTGCGCTCCGGACATTATAACGGGAGATAGTGATCAGTGATCACGATTCATGATGTGAATTTCACGTCATCACATACGCGCAACGTAGCTTCGTTTCTCCTAGTCACCTCTTCGTGCATAGCTGCCAGTTCGCTCTCCGGGAAGATAGAAGAAAGGCTTGAAATGTGGGAGAGTTTCTAGCAAATCCGCTCGTCCCTAATAGATTAGAAAAAAAACTTAGGAGTGATCAATACGTGAAGGGATAAACATCCATGCTGAGGGCTACCAATGATTACTTGAGAAGAAAGGGCTTCGGAACCCATTGAGCGTAAGATTTCCACGTTCCTACGGTGTCATTAGTATCAATGACTGGTTGCAAACTTCCGAAGCTGCCAACTAAAGCCACATTTATATGAGAAAAATGAGAAAAGCTGCTTTGTATGTCAAGGAGATTTATTTTGTGCTTATTCCATTAAGATATGCAACGGGTGCTCATCATCTTTTTAACCTAACTTTTCTGCAGCATTTGGGATATCACTATCGCTCTCGACGGCTATGATCGGCGTCGCTGGCACTACCTACACAGCACTGGTGAGCGTAGCCCCGACACTTATTAGACAGATATAGATGAGCGTACGCAACGGCTCCGAGGACGTATTCTGACATGGGAAACTGCTGCCAGGCTGTGTCCGCAGAGCAGCTGTGGAGAGATCGCAAAGCAGTTGCGATCCCTCAAGTTGTGCGCTTACGGGAATACGATAAATAATAAGGCTGTGAAGGCGGATGTGAGATGAACAAGTATTGAAGTGTGGGAAGTTCGGAGCAAAACGATGCTTGAAGGAAAGCTGAGAAAAAGTTATCGCCATATCCACAAAGGGATTTATGCTAGAGGAGCTTCCTCGGACGTGCTCGGGGCGTTTCTTGGCGAGAGAATTTCTGTAGGAAGGCTTGTTAACGAACTAGCGCATGATGTATACGTCGGAGACAGCGTTGCGTCCCCGACGATCGGATGCGAGAACGTCGAAGGAAGAGTTCTGGCATGACTGCGATTTCGGCGGTGTTGCAACGCTGGTGGCTCCGGGAGGCTAGTGCACGACTGCGATGTCGGCGGTGTTGCAACGCTGGTGGCTCCGCGAGGCTAGTGCTTGCAGGTGACTTCGGGCAGGTTGAGCTAACTCGAGGCGAAGTCCCGATGTCTACGTTGCAGACGTTAATATTGCGTCACAGCTAGACGAACGGCTAAGTTTAGGTGGCCAGCCTATACAGAGCCGCACTAAAAACTTCTAGAAGAGATGCTTGTTGATCTGTTTCTACACCATGTTGGTCAGCGACTAGTCTGCCTAGCAGGGCAAAATCCTGCGCTTAAATCCCCCTCGTGTCTCCTCGCTCTCTTCCTTGGGGACAAGAGACCTCTACATGGGTCCAATCACGCGCGTTTCATCGATGGAAACTCCGCCCCAAAAAATATCTTGACCCCACCCCTTTTTAATTAGGAGCGGGCCCTCAACGAGCGAGAGTGACAACCTGTTGAAGTGTTGTCATACGGCTTGGCCACCAGAGGTTTTCCCACGCTTTTCCCTGTGGGAACGGTCAGACTGTTTGGCTCTCAGCCGGCGCGCCCCGTAGTCTAATCCATGTTCCGGGTACATCGCGGCCTTCCACGACCCTGCAGACGCCGCCGCAGTTACAAAGGATCAAACGTCGGCGGCAACGTTCGAAGAAGAGCACCTCATTCTGCACTTCTCGGCTCTCTTTCATGCGCCCGCCGTTCCCATGGTCAGTGGGGGAGTACGGCGCCCGTTAATTGCCGTGACGCCAGGGTCGCCGAAATTGGCCGTCCGTGACACTGCCTCTCACTTTCACTCACTTTCAGAATGGTATTCATAACATTTGCTCACACGGAGGGGAAGGTTTCGACAACAAGGAACAAAACACCACCATCAAGGGAGACATGAGGACTGTCCCTCTCATACACAACATAAATAGGCAGAGTGCATCAAAGTAACAACAAAAGAGAAAAACAATTGTTAGAGTACAAGCTTCAGTTACACGCAACAATATCAATGTGCCATACAAACAAGAAAAAGAATTAGCCGTGTAAGGCAGCCATCAATACAGAGTACACTGCACGAATGTATGCTACGAAACAAAACGGAAGAGGTGCGCTCCTCTACTGTAGTGAAATCCATCAATGTGCATTACAACTTGTAAAAACAACCAATGCACCAAGCAAAAAGAAAATAACTCAAAATACACTTCTTGTACAATGAAATGTGCACATACAAACAAAAAAACAAACGACGAAAGGAGAAAAAAAAATAACATGCTCATAGACCTCAAGAACTATATCAGGCTCAAGTAATCGGCTCCCAGGTTTTCGCTACCCTTAATATGCGTTATGGTGAACTGGTACTCTTGGAGTAGTAAACTCCATCGAAGTACTCGAGCGTTCAGCTGTTTTGCCTGTTGAATATAGCTCAGAGGCTGGTGGCCTGTCTGGACACAAAAATGTACTCCATAAAAGTACATGGAGAATTTCTGAATCATCGTCTTTGTTCGTCGTGAACTGAGGTATGTTGTGCAATCAATTGCACCTCACGATTACAATCAGTATGTCTGCATCACTGTGAAAAAGAACACACTCATGTTTACTCTCATAGGCGTTTATATATCGCCGTCGAATAATCTCGATTCCAGGAGATTAGCGGGTATTTTGAGAGTGTGTCCTGCACCATGGGTCCTCATAAATGATTTAAATGCGCACAATCACGCATGGGGAAGTACGCGGACAAATGGAAGAGGATGCAGGTTAGCAAACATCGCCTCCAACTATGGCCTTACTCTCCTGAACGACGGCAGCCCCACTTTTCTTCGAGGGGTGACATACGGCAGCTGTCTCGACCTTGCCTTTGTTTCCAACTCCCTCGCGAGATACGTCAAGTGATTTCCAGATGTTGAGACATGAGGAAGTGATCACATTCCAATCTACCTTAACATCAAAGGCTTGTCTAGTTATGGTCCACGGACGACCATTCGAGCAGTCCAATGGATCAACTTCAAATCTGACATGGAAGATGTTTGCAGCGATGGCCTATGATCTGGGTTAGATGAAACAATTAAGAGCACAATGCAAAACGCCACTCGCATGGTGACGATATCTTCCACACGAAACGACTTTGATATAGAGTTGGAGCGACTCCGAGCACTGCGACGCCGGGCGGAGCGTCGGTATCGGCGTACAAAATCAATTCACGATCTTAGGGCAGCCAGGAGGTTGCAAAAGAAGATTCGGCGTCGCATGGATAGATTAGCGTCGGAACGATGGACAACGTTTTGCCAGTCACTAGACCCTCGCAAGCCACTCTCGCACATTTGGAAAACTGTGCAAGGTCTGCGTCACCCTACGGAACAGCGTTTTCCATTCAAAGCGCTCGCGCTATTTCAAAGGAGGCAAGACATCGATGTCGCAGAAGATTTCTGTGCGCAGATCGCCAACCAAGCCACTCGTCCAGATTCTCCAGTGAAAGGTGACGTCCCCCGTTCCCGTGACTACCACATGAACCTCCTTCTTACAATGGAGGAGCTCGAAGCAGCACTAGCTCTCTGCAGGCGTTCAACTTCTCCGGGCCCAGATGGTATTCCGTACCGAGCCTTGTGCAACCTTGGGGAAGGTGCAAGGAGAGAACTGTTGAGCCTCTACAACATCTCGTGGCAGGATGGCAATGTTGCTGATGACTGGAAAGTAAGCCGCTTGTTACCCATCTTGAAGCAGGGCGAATCCCCACTCGAACTCACCTCATACCGCCCAATAGCACTGGCCAGCTGTGTAGGGAAGATAATAGAACGCATGATACTGGGCCGCCTGGAGTGGTATCTTGAATACTACAAGATTTATCCGAATTCAATGGCTGGTTTCCGACGCGACCGCTCTTCTATCGACAATGTCGTTGATCTAGTTTCGTACGTTCAGCACGAAAGATCCCGTAAGCGACTATCTGCAGCTTTGTTTCTAGATGTGAAAGGCGCTTATGATAATGTACTACATGAAGTCATTTTGGGTGCTCTTGCGGTGGTTGGCCTTGTTGGTCGAGTCTTTCGGTGGAATTCGAGTTACCTGGCTGCAAGATCATTCTTTGTGTTAACAGAAGATGGCCCAACTACGTGACGCTATACTTCCAGGGGTGTTCCTCAAGGCGGAGTTCTTAGCCCGACGCTATTCAATCTTGCACTAATTAGCCTTGCTGAATACTTGCCAAGCACCATTAAAATCTGAATATACGCAGACGACATCTGTGTCTGGACATCGGCAGTCACACATCCTCAGATACTTTCCCGGCTTCAAAAAGCAGCAACTATGATTGCCAACTACTTGTTCAAACAAGGTCTCAGCATATCACCAGAAAAATGCGCGCTGGTGGCTTTCACTCGCAAAGCAATGACCCCTTATGTCATCTCAGTCTGCGGGCGACCGATTTCTTACGCCAAAACCCACCGGTTTCTGGGCATCATTATTGATAGGGACCTGTGTTGGAGTCCGCATGTGACCTATATGAAGAAGCGCCTGACCGCTATTTCCCAACTGTTCAAGTTCCTGGCAGGAAAGACGTGGGGGATGTCAGTAGACGCAATGATGGAGCTCTACAGGGCCCTGTTTCTCGGTTTCCTCAGATATAGCTTGCCCGTGCTTAGCAATACCTGCAAGACCAATGTTCGTGTTTTACAGGCAGTACAAGCCCAAGCGCTGAGAGTGTGCCTCGGTCTGCCCAGATGTACGCCAACAGAAGCAACGATTGCAATTGCTGGTGACTATCCGATACAAACTCACATTGTTGTAGAAGTCCTGAGAACGTACATCAGACACTTCGCACGTGCTCCCTGCCATCACCTTGCACTGTTGCCTTCAGAGAGGCGCCAAGCATCGTTCGCCAAAATGATTGTGAAATACAACAATAAACTTCCCTCGGGCTTCACTCATGCATCTAAACCATCCATACCACCTTGGTGTCTTATTCGACCCACAGTGCACCTTAGTGTACCAGGGATCCGGAGGAAATCTGAGCTTTCGTCGCCCGTGCTGAAACGACTGTCTCTTCTTTTTTTGCACGAGAAATATTCAGACAGCATACATGTATACACCGATGGTTCCACGAACCACCAGTGTTCGTCAGGGCCAGTAGTTATCCCAGCAAGAGGTGTTACCATCAGCTTTAGGACTGACCACTCCACGGCATCTACAGCAGCGGAACTAACTGCTTTGCGCGCTGCACTTTGTGTGGTCGATCGGGAACCACCGCAACAATGGTCGATTTTCAGCGACTCAAGGGCTGCCCTACAATCTGTGCTCTCAGCACTGCGTCGCGGCCCGCACGAACAGCTTGTTTTCGAAATTCGAGGCCTTCTCCCCACTTTACTCGAGAAAGGGCATCATGTGACGCTTCAATGGCTGCCAAATCACTGCGGCATCATAGGGAACGAACATGCGATACTGCCGCGAGGGGAGCCCTTGAAGGAACACGAGAAGAAGCCATACCACTTTCGAGGACCGATGCTGCCAGTAATCTTCGACGACTTGCGCGTGAAATCACGTTTTCACTATGGTGCCCACCAAGCATCAATACGAATCGTCAACACCACCTGTCCTCTTTGATGGCTCTCCGCATGCCCACTGGACTCGACCGAAGAGAAGCCACCCTTCTTCAGCGCTTTTGGCTAGGAGTGGCATTTACAAAATCTTACTCCTTTGTCATAGGAATGGCCGACAACGCTCTCTGCGATGCCTGTCATTGCGAAGAGACGCTACACCACATCCTGTGTGACTGTCCATTGTATGAAATCCAGAGACAGTCAGTGGCGTCCACTTTTGCGCGCATCGACAACAGCCAAATGTCTGTGGACACTATTCTGTCAAGTGCCCGAGAGAAGACATTGCATCAGAAGGCGACAAAAGCTCTGTTGAAATTCCTACGCGACACCGACTTGAACAAGCGACTGTAACAGCAATGTCACACACCGCGAAAGACAAGACAGGACTATGACTGAGTGTGCGCGCGTGTGCTGCCGAAAGTGCTGTTTCTCTCTTCCCTCTCTGCTCTCTTTCATCTCCCCCATCCCTCTCCCATGCGCAGGGTAGCGAACCGGCTGCCTATAGGCTGGTTAACCACCTTGCCTTTCTTTTCCCTCTATTTTCCTTCCTTCCTTCCTTCCTTCCTTCTGAATTCCCCATACCAACGCGAGACATTCGCGTTCGATGGTACTATACGAAGCCTCCCGTGGAAGCAGCTTTCGGCTGGCATAAGCTGTGAGGTGCAGCTTGCCTTCGTGGGCCTGCATGAGCACGGCTCCGAGACTTCTGTCCGATGCGTCCGTTCGAAGTACGAATGGTTGGTGCAAATTTGGTAGCCGTAGTATCGGCTCCGTAGAGACATGTTGTTTGAGACTTCGAAAAGCCTCCTCGTGGGCTGCTGTCCCTCTTTTCGTACCTTTTCAGTAAGTTGGCGTGGAAGATTTTTCTGCCGCCAGCCGTGTCTACGACGTAGCCAGCTTCACCTTTCTTTTCCCGGATTTCAAAAGAGCCCTTCCATTGCAGCAGCAGCTTGTTTGTGTCGGTGGGAAGTAAAATCAGTTCCTTGTCTCCGGGTTTGAAACTCCGCTCCTTCGCCTTTCGATTGTACAGCTTCGTGTACCGTGCTCCGGCTTTTCCCAACTCCTCGTGTGCCAGGCGGCATGTTTCCTCCAAACGGTTCCGAAGGTCGAAGACATGCTGGTACATCGTCTTGGCTTCTTCAGTCAAGTCGGCGTTCGTCCACACTTTCTTCAGTATCGCCAAGGGTCCCCTCACATGGCGGCCGTAGAGAAGCTCGAAGGGTGAAAACCCCATACTGGCCTGCGGAACCTCCCTATAGGCAAAGAGGAGAGGTGCCAGGTAGCAGTTCCAATCTCTCGGTTTTTCGGCGCACATGCGCTTCAACATTAATTTGAAGGTGCCGTTGAATTTTTCCACCAAGCCATTCGCCATGGGGTGATATGGGGTGGTGTGGAGCTGGCGCACCGAAAGGAGCCGCGCTACTTCCTTCATCAGGTCCGATGTGAAGTTCGTGCCATGGTCGCTCAGTAACTCGCGGGGGACGCCAAATCGGGAGAACATCTCGACCAGGGCTTCGGCCACTCGCTCAGTTTCGATACTCGGGAGCGCCACTGCGCCTGGATACCGGGTGGCATAATCCATCAAAGTCAAAATGTATCGGTTCCCATGCTTTGAGGGCGGGTGAATCGGTCCCACTATATTGATCGCCACTCGCTTGAACGCGGTGTCGATTATGGGTGCCCTCCCCAGTAGAACATGTGGTACACGGCCCTTGGTACAGTGCGCTGACAAATGTCACATGAGGCGACGAACCTTTTTACGTCAGCTGTGATGCCTGGCCAAAAGAACTCCTCCGAGATCAGGTTCTTGGTTTTCTGCGTGCCCAAGTGTCCTGCCATGATACCATCGTGTGCTGTTTTAAGCACAGCTTCTCGGTGGCAGTGCGGAACGACTAACTGGCGTACAAGCCATCCGTTGGCCTCTGTGTACTGTCGGTACAGCAGTCCCTGTTCTTGTTTATACTCGACGCTTCCCTTCTCATTTCGGTATGTTTGCTTCCTGCCGATCTTCTCAAAACACTGTTTGAGTGTTGCATCTCCCCTCTGCTCGCTGCCATAGTTATCTCCCGGCAATCCCGCCGTGGTCCCAGGCGTACGAAGCTTGGCAAATTTTTCCGGCTGTGCATGTGCTTGGGAACGGGTGATAGCTGCTGCTACAGGCTCTTCCCTTGACTCCTTTGTCGAGACAGGTTTTTCAGTCTCCTTTCTGGGATCATTAGGACGTCTTACGCCATAGATATTGCCCAGAATGAGGTCTTACAGTGGATCTTGCAGGCATAGTGCTGTCAGATTGCCAGTAAAGTAGGGTGTGTCAACCTCAATCCGTGCTTCGGGCAGCACCCTCGCTGTTCCGTCAACCACGTAGATGAGTCTGCTTGTACCTGTCAGCTCGTCTTCCTTCACCAACTTCCTCCGCACGATTACTGTGTTGCACCACGTATCCCGCAACACTGATATGTCTGTGCCTCGGAGGGTCCCTGTGGCCACTGGTAGGTTCTCGGCCAGATTTTCCGGCGGTGTCACCCTTACGGCGTTGACAACGGGGACTTTTTCGCCATTCCTAAGCTCGATATACCCGTCGCATATGGGATCCTCACGCGTTTCCCTTGCTGCGTAGAGGCAGGACGCCTGGACTGAGTTATTTGCTCCTGACCGGCAGTCGTTTGCCCTATGTCCTTTTTTTCCCACACTTGAAGCAGACGATGGCTACATTAGCGGCAGGTCTGTTGCGACACAAGTGCGGCGGCTGATTCCCACGATTGCAAATATAGCACCGTGGTAGTGGTGCGTGGCTGTTGCTTCTTTTCTCGTATTTCCCCTTCTCGTCCGTTATGTTCTCCGGCTTCCCTAGCCGCTTCCCTTGCCGATTCTTGTTCTTTCTCTCTTTCTTTGCGTTCTCTCTCCTTTTCTTCGTGTTATCTCTCCTTTTTTTTCTTTTCCTCCCGGGCCAGTGCCTACTCTTCTCTGGCTAACGCCTGCGCCTGTTCCTGCTGCTCCTTAACCCATTGTCTCAGTTCGGCGCCCTCGAGGTCTAACTGTTTACCGTGCGCGATCCACTTATCAAAATCCATACACTCCATACTGCAAACTGTCACTATAATGCCACTATAAAACCAGCGCAATCATATGCAGGATGCAACCGCTTCAACTGTGCGGCTCTATCACCATGCTGTCCGCACGGTTCTCGTTCACCCCTCACTGTCTTACTCTTGTACGGAACGTCCTGTCACAGACGCCAGTTTTGTTACAAGCTGCCACTCTAGCTTCGCCAGCGCGAAATCGGCGACGGGAATGACAGCAGGTTGGTTCGTTCCGTTCGCAAGCAAAGACAGTGAAGAGATCAGAGACGTGGGAAAACAAAACAAACTTTACTCTATTGATATTGCAGCACACGGGATCTAGTACAACACTTCAATACAACTAACAAAATACATCAACACTTGATACAACTAAAAAAACATATATAAAAAACAATAAATCAGTTTACGATAGAGAACTATTACAAACTACACAAACTAAACACAATAGAACTACGGAGGAGAAAGTTCGAAGATATAAACAGGTGAAGGCATACGTGTGATGACCGGCAGCTTTGCGTCCCCGACGATCGGATGCGAGAAGTCGAAGAGAGTTCTGGCATGACTGCGATGTCGGCGGTGTTGCAACGCTGGTGGCTCCGGGAGGCTAGTGCACGACTGCGATGTCGGCGGTGTTGCAACGCTGGTGGCTCCGGGAGGCTAGTGCTTGCAGGTGACTTCGGGCAGGTTGAGCTAACTCGAGGCGAAGTCCCGATGTCTGCGTTGCAGACGTTAATATCGCGTCATAACTAGACGAACGGCTAAGTTTAGGTGGCCAGCCGATACAGAGCCGCACTAAAAACTTCTAGAAGAGATGCTTGTTGATCTGTTTCTACACCATGTTGGTCAGCGACTAGTCTGCCTAGCCGGGCAAAATCCTGCGCTTAAATCCCCCTCGTGTCTCCTCGCTCTCTTCCTTGGGGACAAGAGACCTCTACATGGGTCCAATCATGCGCGTTTCATTGATGAAAACTCCGCCCCAAAAATTATATTGACCCCACCCCTTTTAATTAGGAGAGGGCCCTCAACGAGCGAGAGTGACAACCTGTTGAAGTGTTGTCATACGGCTTGGCCACCAGAGGTTTTCCCACGCTTTTCCCCGTGGGAGCGATCAGACTGTTTGGCTCTCAGCCGGTGCGTCCCGTAGTCTAATCCTTGTTCGGGATACATCGCGGCCTTCTACGACCCTGCAGACACCGCCGCAGTTACAAAGGATCAAACGTCGGTGGCGACGTTCGAAGAAGAGCACCCCATTCTGCACTTCTCGGCTCTCTTTCATGCGCCCGCCGTGCCCATGGTCAGTGGGGGAGTACGGCGCCCGTTAATTGCCGTGACGCCGGGGTCACCAAAATCGGCCGTCCGTGACAATAGCATAAAACTCATGATATGTATGTCATGAATGTCATGATTTACATTTTATGGTCTTGCTGCTCTTGCGGTGGTTTTGGTCACATTACATGTTGCAAAACTGGTTTGGTATGACATGACTGCATGGCGAACACAAGCGACAGACCCTAACATGAAAATAATTACATGCGTGTCATGTAACAACATGAATACATGCCACGCTCATGATGCGCTCGCGGCCGTTTCGCTAGCTTCACTTAAACCAAATTTGGTATTATGGGACGTGAATGGATGAAGGTATGAGACTGGTGTAAACATGATAATCATCAGGTACGTCTCATGTAACAACATGACTACATGCCATTCTCATGAGGCGCTCGTGGCCGTTTGGCTAGCTTCAGATATACCAAGTTCGGTATTACTTCACGTGAATGAATGACGAAGGTATGTGACTGGTGCAAACATGATAATCATGAGATGCGTGTTATGTAAGAGCATGAGTACATGCCACAGTCAAAGCGCCAATGCATTTCTACGTGACGTGGTGCGCGTGGTCACCGGCGTTCATTTCGTCGCGTCACGCCGGCGATGCCACGCCAGGCGCCGATTTGCCTACCACGTACTCGCGGGCGCGCGCCACGCTGCATTGCTTTGACGCATTCGCGTTTGAGGACGCCACCCGGCGTCCCTCCATCGCGAAGAGAGGCAGACGCAGTGCTGTTTGCGTAACGCAACCAGCACAGCATTTTGCGGTGGTTGCCCTGGGGCCGCGCCGCCGGACGCTGGTCGCGCCGGTCGCGCCTGGCATCAGACTATTGAGTGCTCGCGTTAGCGTAGCGTCGCTGCGCCCAGCGTGCGCGTGGGTCAACGTTACATCGAAGTATATCGATCCCTTGAACATAATACGCTCGCCGCCGTTTCCCTAGCTCCACATATATCAAATTTGGTGTTACGTGAAGTCAATGGATGACGAAGTTATATGACTGGTGCAAACATTATAATCATGATATGCGTGTCATGTAAACAATGACTATAGGCTACGCTCATAGCATGCACGCAGCCGTTTCGCTAGTTTCACATATACCAAATTTGGTATTACGTGACGTGAATAAACGACGAAGGTAAATGACGCATTCACACGTGATAATCATGAGATGAGTGTCATGTACGGCATATTTACCTCAGCCGTCTAATGTTGGGCCAATTTTGAAATGACATGCCAACCTTCCTTATTCGTGCTTCGCATATTATCGATCGATTCCCACTGTACGTGGGATCTGCCAATTTTTTTTGTCGAGTCCATGGCCTCTCTTCTTACAGCGGCCTCTCCTCAGACTTCTATGGGCGGGGCACATGCTTTATGTCGTCACGGAGCAGATCACTCCTATTGGTCGATATCTCACGTAAACCAATATCGGGTTTCGGTCATATTCGCTTCTTGCTATGGGTGCATGCTATGCTCTACAGCGGACTACAATTACATTGACACTAGTGCGCTCCGGAAATTATAACGGGAGATAGTGATCAGTGATCACGATTCATAATGCGAATTTTACGTCATCACATACGCGCAACGTAGCTTCGTTTCTCCGAGTCACCTCTTCGTGCATAGCTGCCGGTTCGCTCTCCGAAAAGAAAGAAGAAAGGCTTTAAACGTGAGGAAGTTTCTAGCAAATCCGCTCGTTCTTAATAGATTAGAAAAAAACTTAGGGGTGATCAGCTCGTGAAGTAATAAACTTCGATGCTGAGGGCTACCAATGATTACTTAAGAAGAAAGGGCTTCGGAACCCATTAAGCGTAAGATTTCCGCGTTCCTGCGGTGTCATTAATATAAATGACTGGTTGTAAACTTCCGAAACTGCCATCTAAAACCACAGTCATATGAGAAGTATGAGAAAAGCTGCTTCGTATGTCAATGAGATTCACTTTGTGCTCTTTCCATTAAGATATGCAACAGGTGCTGATCATCTTTCCAACCTAACTTTTCTGCAGCATTTGGGATATCACTATCGCTCTCAACAACTCTGATCGGCGTCACTGGCACTACCTACACAGCACTGGTGAGCGTATCCCCGACACTTATTAGACAGATATAGATGAGCGTACGCAACGGCTCCGAGGACGTATTCTGCCATGGGAAATGGCTGGCAGGCTGCGTCCGCAGAGCAGCCGTGGAGGGATCGCAAAGCAGCTGCGATCCCTCAAGTTGGGCGCTTACGGAAAGACGATAAATAATAAGGCTGTGAAGGCGGATGTGAGACGAACAAGTTTTGAAGTGAGGAAAGTTCAGAGCAACATGAGGTTTGAAGGAAAGCTGAGAAAAACATTATGGCCATGTCCACAAAGTGAATTATGTTAGAGGAGCTTGCTCGGAGGTGCTCTGGGCGTTTCTTGGCGAGAGCATCTCTGTAGGAATGCTTGTTAACGAGCCAGTACATGATGTATACGTCGAAGACAGCGTTGTCGGGCACGTTCAGTGGTTGCCACTTCACAGTGTTGGCCACGTCGGTCGGCACGTTAACCACCTGCCCCTTCATGCCATGCTGCCCACTGCCGTGAGCCAAATACCTAATGCTCATAAATGGCAGACGTGAACCTATAGCTATCAGGCGTTCCTGAACGGGGTTAAGAGCAGGCAGGTGAGGGGGCTTGGGAGGATATCGGTAACCGTGCGTAACGCTCATCGTACGGATTTGTCACGTGCTGCCATGCCTTACTGAACATAGGAACAGCGCAACCTAGAAGTAGTTACAGCGAAACTACGGGAGCGATAAACAAGGATGGGAAAGAGCGTTCTTTTCTATCCTTGTTTCTTGCTTCCGTGCTGTAACTGCTTCTAGGTTGCGCTGTTCGTATTGTAGTGGAGCATACGCACTAACGTGTATGCGCCTTCCAAAGAGAAGGAAAAACCCCGTGCTCTGATTGCACGAGAACCTGGGCCACCTTTTGCCAGACTTGTCGTACGGCCATTTTTTCGTTACGACATCGTTGCGACTTCTCCGGTTCAATAAACGTCATCACATTTGGTGGAGGCTGCTGAGATCCCCAAGCAGACCTGGAGCTCCGCTCTCGCAAGTTGCCCGAGAGACCACTGCAAAACATGACTGACGCAGTCGCCAACCAGCCCATCCCAGCCCAGCCAGCACCACCGGCTGTCCCGTCTACCTGCCCCGGCGCTACTCGCCAACGCGACCCACCAATCTTCAGCGGCAGTGGTGAGCAAGACGTCGAAGACTGGCTCTCCTTGTACGAACGCGTAAGCGCCAGCAACAAGTGGGACAACGACTCTAAGCTCGCCTACGTTATCTTTTACTTGGCAGACGTAGCTAAACTTTGGTTTACGAACCGCGAAACCGCCATCGCCAACTGGTCCTCCTTCAGTGAACGCTTCAGTGACACTCGTCACTGAAGCGTTCGGCCGACCAGAGGTCCGCAAGCTCCGCGCTGACCAGCGCCTGCGCCACCGAGCCCAGAAGCCTGGCGAGACATTTACTAGTTACATAGAGGACGTGCTCGACCTCTGCAGGCGTGTGAATTCATCGATGCCCGAAGAAGAGAAAATTCAGCAGATTCTCAAGGGCATCGAGGATGGCGCATTCCAGATGTTGCTAGCGAAAAGCCCGAACACGGTGGCAATCCTCGTAAGCCTCTGCCAGAGCTTTGATGAATTGCGCCGTCAGCGTTCCATCGCCCGACAGAGTGTCCCACCACCGGATTCGATCTCGGCCGTCGCACTCACAAATGCCAAGGTTTGCCAAGAAAGTCTGTCCAACCAGGTCAAAGACTTCATCAGGGAGGAAGTCGCCCGACAGCTCTCCCTGCTGCCGCATAGCGACGCGCCCACCGCAAGCCTGCCTACGACACTGCAGCAGGCCATACGCACGGAAATTTGTGATGTCCTCCCTACAGTGCAGGCCCCTTGCCCATGCACTTCAGTAGCACCTAATCTTTCAGCTGTCGGCTACGCACCACCTGCACCACATTCACCTCTCAGCTACGCAGCTGTGGTCACGCGGCCCCCATCGCATCCAGTCGCCTTATCAGCTCCACCTCCTCCGGCTTCGCCTCCAGTTTACAGGCCCTCACCTCGCTTTTTCCGTCGATCTAATGAGTGGCGCACCCAAGACAATCGTCCTATCTGCTTCGCCTGTAGCATCGCTGGCCACATTGCACGCTTCTGCCGCCGTCGCCCCACACCTGCAAACGCATACTTCGGAACTCCTACCTACGCGCCGCAGCAGGCCACCGCATCTGCATATGAACAGAGGCACTCAGACTCGGATCGCCGCCCATCGACTGCTTGTTTCCCATCCCCTCGTCGCCGGTCGCCATCGCCTATGCGTCATCGACCACCTCCTGAGGAGGGAAACTAATCAGTGCAGTTCCGGAGGCAAAAACTGCAACTTGTGCGCAATTCCCAAGGCCTCCGTTTTCGCCGAAAAATGTTGTTGATGTCGATGTTGAGGGAGTCGCCACATTAGCGTTAATTGATACCGGGGCCGCCGTTTCTGTGATGGACGCCAAATTTTGTCGGAAACTGAAGAAAGTGACCACATCTCTCTGTGGCATGGTGCTGTCCACGGCTAGCGCGCAACGCATTCATCCCTCGACTCTGTGTACGGCGCGCGTCGTCATCCAAGACGTTTTGTACGTCGTACAGTTTTTTTGTTCTGCCATCTTGCTCTCATGACCTTATCCTCGGTTGGGGTTTCTTATCAGGTCATGAAGCTATCATCGATTGTTCCCGTGCCGAAGTGTCCCTTGTGCCAACATATGAATTTCCACCACCCGACCGGTCTCCTCGGCTCTGCAAACTCATCGCTGACGACGACATCACCTTGCCCCCGGAAGCTTCGGTCCCTGTAAGCCTTTCATGTGTGGCGCAACCTGACGCCACGGTGGTGTTTACGCCATCTCCTGTTTTTACTGAACGCAAGGGCATCGTTCTCCCATTTGCCGTTCTTACAATTGCATCTGGTTTAACCGTAATGCTGGTTACCAACCACTGCAACTACCCCATTGGCTTACTTCGTGGGGAAACGTTGGGATATGTGCAACCTGTCGACCATATCGATGATATTATTCTTCCCGACGAAACGCCATGTCACATTGCCGCAATAACTCATGCGTCTGAGCCATCAAGTTTGTCAGCCTTCGACAATGCTATTGACGCAGACCTTCCCCTCTCGCATCGCCGCCAACTTGTTGCTCTCCTTAACAAGTTTCGCTCTTCTTTCGACTTTCAAGAACCTGCTTTGGGCCGCACCACGACTATCACTCATACTATTGACACCGGCTCACATTCGCCTCTGCGACAGCGTCCTTACCGCGTTTCCGCCGAAGAGCGCCGCGTCATTACGGAGCAAGTAGACGACATGCTTAAACGTGGAGTGATAGATACAGCCTTCTCAAAGCGCTTGGTCATCACCTGTCGTTCTGGTAAAGAAAAAAGATGGCACCGTTCGATTTTGCGTGGACTATCGCCGCTTAAACAAGATTACGAAGAAAGATGTCTACCCGCTACCACGAATAGACGATGCTCTTGACTGTTTACAAGGCGCCGAGTACTTTACATCCTTGTATCTGCGTTCTGGGTATTGGCAGGTGCCAATGGCTGAATGTGATCGCCCTGAAACAGCCTTTGTAACGCCAGATGGCCTATATGAGTTCAAAGTGATGCCATTTGAGCTCTGCAACGCACCTGCCAAATTTGAGCGAATGATCGATACCATATTGCGGGCCCACAAGTGGAAAACTTGCTTGTGTTACCTGGACGACATCGTAGTCTTTTCGTCTGATTTCCCGGCACATCTTGTTCGCCTCCACGAGATTCTGACGTGTCTAACTTCTGCGGGCCTACAACTTAACTCCAAGAAGTGCCACTTCGCAGCACGAAAACTAACCATCTTGGGACATGTCATCACAAGAGACGGTGTTCTTCCGGATCCCGATAAGCTTCGGGCTGTCGCTGACTTCCCATTGCCCACATCACTGAAAGCCCTAAGAAGTTTCGTCGATCTCTGCTCCTACTTTCGTCGCTTCGTGCGCAACTTTGCGTCCATCATCGCACCTCTCACGAGTCTGCTTTCCAACAGCAAAGGTATATCTGCATGGTCACCTGCATGTGACGACGCATTTCGCCAGCTGCGCCGCCTGCTGACCTCACCACCCATTCTTCGTCACTACGACCCCGCTGCTCCCACAGAAATTCACACCGATGCAAGTGGCATCGGTCTTGGTGCAGTTTTGGCACAAAGGAAAGGCACCCAAGCCGAGTACGTAGTCGCCTATGCAAGTCGCGCTCTCAAGAAGGCTGAATTGAATTACTCCATGACAGAGAAGGAGTGTTTGGCCATAATCTGGGCCTTGACGAAGTTTCGCCCGTACCTTTACGGCCGCCCTTTCGACGTGGTCACAGACCACCACGCTCTATGTTGGCTGTCCACATTGAAAGACCCGTCCGGACGCCTGGGACGTTGGGCACTTCGATTACAAGAATACGACATCCGTGTAGTATATCGTTCCGGTCGCAAGCATGCGGATGCCGATGCACTTTCGCGATCGCCATTAACCCCAGATGTGGCTTCTCTGTCACCACTTTTTACCACCTTGTCACCAATAGACACCACTGACATGCTTTCGGAGCAGCGTAAAGATCCATACCTTGCATTGTTACTCGACTACCTTACCGATCCGTCTGCTGTCCCTTCCACGAGAGCGCTACGCCGACAAGCAGCCCACTTTCCGTGCGAGACAGCATTCTGTACCGCCGCAACTACATGCCTGGTGGTCGGAAGTGGCTCCTTGCTGTCCCAACTCATATGCGCTCTGACATCTGCATGAATTTCCATGCAGATCCCCAAAGTGCTCACGCAGGTGTCCTGAAAACCTACGAAAGGCTGCGCCAACGCTATTACTGGCGAGGAATGTATCGCTTTGTGCAGAAATACGTTCAGTCTTGCACCACTTGCCAACAGAACAAGACACCTCCGCGGCACCTTACTGGCATGTTACAGCCGCTCCCATGCCCGGCTCGCCCATTCGACCGCGTGGGTATCGATCTCTATGGCCCCCTCCCATATAGTCGCTATGGAAACCGGTGGATTATTGTCGGCGTCGATCATCTGACACGCTACGCTGAGACTGCAGCTCTACCAGCAGCGACCGCCCGCGAAGTTGCACTCTTCATTCTCCGCAGCTTCATTCTCCGCCATGGGGCTCCACGGGAATTACTCGGTGATAGGGGTCGAGTGTTCCTGTCGGAGGTCATCCAAGCTATTCTCGCTGAATGCAACATCATCCACCGGAAATCTACCGCATACCATCCACAGACGAATGGTCTCACTAAACGGTTCAACCGCACACTTGGCGACATGCTGAGGATGTACACCTACCTCCTCCGACCACACTAACTGGGACGCTGTCTTGCCTTTTGTTACCTTCGCTTACAACACCGCGACGCAAGCGACTACCGGTTTTTCCCCGTTCTTTCTGTTGTACGGCCGCGAACCATCCCACCCACTCGACACCATACTCCCGTACCACCCTGATGCATCGGAGTGCTCCCCGCTTTCGGAAGTCGCCAGATACGCTGAAGACTGCCGTCAGTTGGTTCGGTCTTTGACAAGTGAGGCTCAAGGTCTACAAAAAACCCGACATGATGACGCTCATCACATAGCGCCTACGTTTCGTACTGGCTCCCTCGTGTGGCTTTGGGTGCCCCCGCACGTTCCTGGCCTGTCTTCTAAACTTCTGGTCCGGTACCATGGTCCATACCGTGTCGTTGACGCAACCTCACCGGTGAATTACATCATCGAGCCCCTAACCCAATCGCCAGATTTGCGCCGTCGAGGACGCGAGACCGTACACGTCGACCGTCTCAAGCCCTACTACGACCCCCTCATTGTGCCTACTCCCTGAGTCGCCAGGATGGCTACTCTTCAACCCGGGGGGTATTGTAGTGGAGCATACGCACTAACGTGTATGCGCCTTCCAAAGAGAAGGAAAAACCCCGTGCTCTGATCGCACGAGAACCTGGGCCACCTTTTGCCAGACTTGTCGTACGGCCATTTTTCGTTACGACATCGTTGCGACTTCTCCGGTTCAATAAACGTCATCACAGTATATTCAGTTATGTCCTACCAACTCGCTCAAGTTCCCATGCCGTGCCTACGAAGCGACGAGAACGAAGAGGACGTTTAGGCGAGAAGGCATGAGCGCGGACCCACGGCCGGGCTAGACAGCCCGCGCGCGTGTGCAGTCTAGCCCGGCCGTGGCGGGCCGTCGGAAACCAACGCCTTGTAGAGTGCCTCAATGTCCACTCGCACATCGAGTCACCCTAAATAAATGGATGGATGGATGGATGTATTCGGCTGTTTCCTTTGGATGGGGCGGTGGCTCACTCCCCCTAGCCATTACTGTCAATACGTGTTTAAGGATTGTATTTCACTCGCGCCTCGATTCTAGTGACCAGTCAGTTAGCCTCCTCCTGGTTATCTCTACCCGTTTAAAGCCAAATGCTTTGAAAAATTCGGTACCATTATCTTCGACTATAGGGTGGAGCCCTTTACAGAACATTATCAAATGTTCCCCCTCTGCTCTCTCTCTTTCATCTCCCCCATCCCTCTCCCATGCGCAGGGTAGCAAACCGGCTGCCTATAGGCTGGTTAACCTCCCTGTCTTTCTTTTCCCTCTATTTTCCTTCCTTCCTATCAAATTTTCAGCTGTTTCCTCTTCCTTTGCGCACGCACTACATACCATGTCTGTACCTTCGTATTTTGCTCGGTACGTCCTGGTCCGCAATACTCCAGTTCTAGCTTCGAAGAGCAGCGAACTATCCCGAGAATCATCGTAAATCTTTTCCCTTTCAATTTCCTGGTTAAAAGTTTGGTAGGCCTCTAGTGATGGTTTCGTAAGCATTCCCATATTCCACATATCCCAAGACGTTGGGTGACGCGCCGCCACCCAACGTCTTGGGTGGCGGCGTGCCATCTAGTGAGCGTCGTTGGAATCGCTGGAGCGGCGACGTTCAGCAGCTGCCGCAGAAGTGTACACAGGTGACACTGGTGTACGCGCCGGCATCCGCCAGCATAGGCCAGCGAAACTTGAGCAGTTCACTCAGACTCACTCATGAGATATATTTCGAGCTTTCGGACTCACTCGGACTCACACTCATGTAAATTCTTCTCAACCGGACGGTTCTCAAGCTCGGAGTGCCCCGTGTGTGGTGGTTATGCAGACTTCGAGCATGTCCCGTGGGGCTGTGCCTTTGCCGGTCCCCCCCGCCCCCTTTCCAACAAGAGGAAATGATCAAGCTGATTAAGGCCCATGACCTCACCTCTCAAATGCTGGCCGTTCAGAGGGCCTACGTCAGGGCGGTCGGGTTTAAGCTGACCGTCCCCGAGTGGGCCTAGCCAGGTGACCATGAGTTAACTCACGTCTATTGTGGACGTAATAAAGTTATCTCACTCACGCACTCACTAATCCAGACTCGCTCACACTCACGGCTCAATCTGAGTCTGAATGAGACCAAGTGAGTCCATTAGCCTTGAATTAGCTTTTTCGGTAATGGTGTTGATGCTCTTTACCCCTAATACCTCGTGTAATCAGTCCTCTTGGCGCCGTTTGACATAGTATAGCTAGGAAAACGAGTCTGAGTGCTCGCAAACTGGTGAAGTCATTTTTCTTGGAAAACAGGTATTTATCAATAACTTTCGCAAAAGAGTTGGTGAGCGAAGGGTCAAGGCAACTCCCTACGTAATTTCACACCTGTGATCAATAAATATTTAAATGGTGTGTCAATTATTCTACTGTAAATAGATGTCAGTATAAACATGAATTGACGTAACGATAATAGTGATGCTTACGATGACTATATAGGACCTTAGGTCGGCAAAAAAAAAAAAAGAACTGGAACTCACTCACAATCACTGAAGAAATACATGCTGCGCTTTGGATTCACTAGGACTCAGACTCACCAAAAATTTCCTCAGCTGAACTCACTCGGACTCACACCGGCAAGAGTTTTCTTCTACTCAACTCACTCGGACTCAGAATTATTACTCGTTATTAATATTATTATTACTCACCCGGAAAAATTACTCACCCAGACTCGCTCAGACTCGCGGCTTGATTTGAGTCCGAGTGAGTCCAAATGAATCAACTCATGGGCGATTTCACCGATATATGGCCGCCGGACAGGGAGCGAGCTTGAAAAGCAAGCTCCTGAAATGAGGTTCGAAAAAAAGCTAAGGAGTATGTAAGGTGGTAGATAAGCACAGATGGTGTTCCAGTATCTGTACGGCAACAGTGTAGACACACAATGTTGAAAAAGAACTAGGAGGTTCAGCAGTCAATGTATGGCTGGCAGATTAAGCGATATGGTAAAGATGAGCGTTAAGCAAGAATTCAGAGAAGCAGGGAGAATACACTGAATAGCAGCGATGAAAAAAAAAGTGGCTTTGGGGAGCTACCGAAAGGGCAAAAACGAAATAAGCACGAAGGCATTTTTGGGTGATTTCGAGGACGGCTCTTTAGAATTTGAAGAGACATCAGGTTGACTTAGAACACGTAGTTATAAAGCGGCATTCAGTAAATAAGGAGAACAATGTAAGAGCTGTGGGGAAGTTGAGAAAACGGCGTAGCGAATTCCGATTGAATGTTGAGATGTACACCTAAGTACGTTGCGAACTGAGACTACATGAAGCCTTGGGTCTTCAGGACAACAGTGCGAAGCTGAACACAGCTGCGATGGAAATAACTAAGGGGCACTTTGAGCACTGGCGGCAGAAAACTAGTCAAAAGGGCGCAAATGCATAGTGGGAAAAACAACGGCGTTTTGCAGTAAAGCGTCAGATAACAGGGCTCTAAATTGCTTGTTTTTTTTTTATATAGTAAGATTAATTTAACAGAACTAGGCAAGACAATAGTCAATCATAGAAAGACAAGGAAATAAGTAAATAAGTTTTTTTGTTGATCCTGGTGGCAAACATGCCACCATCTCGTTTTAAAAGGGACGCTCATATCATCCATCCATTTATAATACATACAACCACTCAGTGCGCTCCGGACATTATAACGGGAGATAGTGATCAGTGATCACGATTCATGATGTGAATTTCACGTCATCACATACGCGCAACGTAGCTTCGTTTCTCATAGTCACCTCTTCGTGCATAGCTGCCAGTTCGCTCCGGGAAGATAGAAGAAAGGCTTGAAATGTGGGCGAGTTCTAGCAATCCGCTCGTCCCTAATAGATTAGAAAAAAAACTTAGGAGTGATCAATACGTGACGGGATAAACATCCATGCTGAGGGCTACCAATGATTACTTGAGAAGAAAGGGTTCGGAACCCATTGAGCGTAAGATTTCCACGTTCCTACGGTGTCATTAGTCTCAATGACTGGTTGCAAACTCCGAAGCTGCCAACTAAAGCCCACATTTATATGAGAAAAATGAGGAAAAGCTGCTTTGTATGTAAGGAGCTTTATTTTGTGCTTATTCCATTAAGATATGCAACGGGTGCTCATCATCTTTTTAACCTAACTTTTCTGCAGCATTTGGGATATCACTATCGCTCTCGACGGCTATGATCGGCGTCGCTGGCACTACCTACACAGCACTGGTGAGCGTAGCCCCGACACTTATTAGACAGATATAGATGAGCGTACGCAACGGCTCCGAGGACGTATTCTGACATGGGAAACTGCTGCCAGGCTGTGTCCGCAGAGCAGCTGTGGAGAGATCGCAAAGCAGTTGCGATCCCTCAAGTTGTGCGCTTACGGGAATACGATAAATAATAAGGCTGTGAAGGCGGATGTGAGATGAACAAGTATTGAAGTGTGGGAAGTTCGGAGCAAAACGATGCTTGAAGGAAAGCTGAGAAAAAGTTATCGCCATATCCACAAAGGGATTTATGCTAGAGGAGCTTCCTCGGACGTGCTCGGGGCGTTTCTTGGCGAGAGAATTTCTGTAGGAAGGCTTGTTAACGAACTAGCGCATGATGTATACGTCGGAGACAGCGTTGTCGGCCACATTCGGTGGTTGCCACAGTACAGTGTTGGCCACGTCAATCGGCACGTTAACCACCTGCCCCTTTATGTCATGCCCCTTTATGCCTTTAGGCCGTGAGTCAAATGCCTAACGCTTGTAAATGCGAGACCTTGAGCTATCAGGCGTTCCTGAATGGGGTTGAGAGCAGGTGGGTGAGGGGGCTTGAGAGGATATCGGTAATCGTGCGTAACGCTCATTGTACGAACTTGTCACGTGCTGCAATGCCTAAGTGAACACAGGAACAGTGCAACCTAGAAGTAGTTACAGCGAAACTACGGAAGCAATAAACAAGGACGGAAAAGATCGTTCTTTTCTATCCTTGTTTCTTGCTTCCGTGCTGTAACTGCTTCTAGGTTGCGCTGTTCGTATATTCACTTATGTCCTACCAACTCGCTCAAGTTTTCATGCCGTGCCTACGAAGCGACGAGAATGAAGAGGGCGTTTACGTGAGAAGGCAAGAGCGCAGACCCATGGCCGGGCTAGACAGCCCGCGCGCGTTTGCAGCCTGCACGCGTGTACAGCCAATGCAAACAAGACTGAGCTATGGCTCAGTTTTGCTTGCTCAGAGTGCAACTTTACTAAAATTCATGCACACCGCATTGGATTGCTTTCAATCATGGCAAATTTCGCATTTTTTTTTTCAGGGAGGTCTGCGAAGTGTCGTTTGGGCAGATTGCGTGCAAGCGGTTATCATGACAGCCGCGCCACTCACGATCATCGGAAAGATCGCCTACGACTCGGCGCACAGCGCCAATCCGCCGAGGCCACTCGGCGACTTGAACTTCACAACGACCATTCTTCGGTTAAGTGTGCTTATCTCACTACACGCGTTTTTTTTTATGCTTCCACCCATACCTATTATCATTTGGCGCACGTCAGGTGAGATGACGAGACTAACAACCCTCACTGAGTCCTCAGTGGCGGTGATTGAAAGCCGTCGCAATGCATCCAGCGATGAACAATTTGTTGATTGCCTTGCAGGATATGAGTGAAAGTGAATGGTATTGTACCATTCATTGCAAGTCATGCCAATGAAGGGTACTATGCTTGTACGTAACACGTTCTTAGTAATTTATTACGTGTACTCAGCAAATTTTTGTCAATGTTCTAATATAACCAAACACAGTTTCGAAACCTTGTGGGTGTGAGTAATTGAATATCACTTTCTTGTAACTCATTATTGGTAACCAGTTACTTCTTTTTAAAAACATGTTATGCCCAGTCTGTTATGGCAAGGCAGTTCTTGTCCCAAAAATATTCAACCGTAGACAGCCCCCGTCCAGTCAGACGGGGGATTCCTACAGGGCCTATAGTTATTCACCTTTTCTTGGACCTTACCTGCAACGCCTGATCTAAGCTCAAGCAACACAGAAGCACGACGCTATAGAGGGTGTGAAGGCCATCATTGAAGCACTGCGCACCAACAAATTGGTGATCAATGTGTTCCTAGAATATATTTCCACCGTTCCCTTCAGCTCATAAATTGAGAGAGTTGTCAGTGTAGAGAATCAGCCACGACAGCTTAGGAAGAACTCGTGTTGGAAGTTAACAACTTCTAACACTATATCCCAGAATCCACAGCTAGCCTTCTATAATTTTTCACAAGCCCCCAGCCTTCTGTTTACCATGCAAGAAACAATAGTTCATTGTCCTTTCAGTAAACTTGCAATAAACTTGTAAGGTGTACAAGTCTGTTGCCAACTATTCCAGAAATGAACAATGGCCCTGCATACGAATGGTAATGCGCAGCATAGTTGCTTGGGCGTGTCTAGCCTACGTAACGAACAACCTTAATTCGACTTTACAGTAACCTTTACGGAGTTTGACCACTGATAAGTTAGTTTAGTTTACGATTTTACACAACACTACATTGTTTGGCTTAGCCGAACCCTCAATTTATTCTTTTTTGCTTCTTTTTAGATGCGAAGCAGCTTTTTGTTTAGCTTCTGTAACGCTGCCCATCCGTGTCTCCGTGCCAACACGCCCCACTACGCTTCGCTCGCCGCAAAAGTTTGGGCGGTGCCAAGTAGGGCACGGCTTCCCTTGGAGTATCCGGTGACGTCACTATCTCGCTCGCTTCACCCTCTCCAGCGCTCTCAACGTTTAAGCGCAGAGTCAACACACTTTCAGCTCGTTTATCTGCGATGCAGAGAATGCCGGAAAGCGAAGTTTCTTCGCCTGCCGAAACATGCGCCGAAGCGATTGGGACTAACTCGGCCGTCGCTGGCGTTGCGAGGGTTAGCAGAGCCGACCGCGTTCGCGAATGGAGACGTCGCGCCTGCAACAACGACGAGGCGCAAGACAGGGAAGCCGAACGCAAGTGTGGGCAGTGGAAGCCAACGACCCCGACGAGGTGCGAGTCGAGCACGCGGATCGCGTTCGAGAATGGAGACGGCGCGTGGGCAACACCGAGGAGACGCGAGCCGAGGAAGCCGTGTGGAAGCGCCGACAGCGGAAAGCTAATGCCGGTGAATCCTCGGCGTTGCCATCGTTGGCAACGTCTCGAAAGCACTTCAAACGAATCGCTTAAAACGAATCTCCCAGCGCTCACAACAGCACCCGCGTTAGCACCGTTCAACCCATGACGCCACCCTGGCACAACGCTGCTGCTTCGCATCCCATCAGGGTTCCCTTTTGGAAGATGTTAATATTTTTTGTTTGATTTCATTCTCCTAATTGACATGAATGCCACAGAAGGGGGAAGATTTAATCGCAGCTCAATTGCAGCTCAATGCGTACCAAAAAGTAGCAAGTGTAAGGACTCCGCTCTACAGCTGAATGTCAGCTGTTTTCGTTTATTGTGAAACCACACTAATACATTAGAATCCACAGGGCAAAAGGCACTGATCAAAACATCTAAGGAGGCATGCGCTATTGGAAGCTTACAGGGCGATGAACAAGCGAAAGAAACGCCTTGAAGGGCTGTTCGAACTTGGTTGCTAAGGCAACGAGGGCTGGCTTAAGCTATGTCAGTAAACGTCACCGGTGGGTGTAGAAAGGTGAAGGCGAACACCGAGCGCAAGTTAAATGCCGCAATGCTGGACAATGATGTGTCCATATTCTCTACCCTCGTACAATCCCTTTTAACGCGATAGTGTCCAAGAGCTCGTTTCTTGAAAATTATGGGGTCAGCAACGTTGGTTGTGGGCGAAAAATTATCTTTTGCGTTACAGAAAAATCGAGAAATGTGTAAAGAAAACAAATAATTGAAATGTCCGGTCTGAGTGAGGATCGAACCCAAACATCTGCGTGGCAAGCAGCTGTTTTGCGACAAAGCCAAGAGATTTGTTGAAACTTCTTTTGAAAAAAACATTGTATTAGAATAAGGTGTTTCTGTGCAGCACTTCTTTAGTAAACCTTATGGTTCGCCGCAGCAGGTCGGGAAGCAACAGGCGAACAGCTCCGTTTCTTTTTTGGTGGTCTAGAAGATACAAGCGTCGCGATGCACCAATTAAGAACGTCATCGTCTATATGCCTGAGAGTGGTACCCTCTGCATTTCAGAATAGCGCTGGTCTTCATTACATACAATATGAATGTCATGTAGTGAATGGAGTTTCTCTGACGCATGTAATATTTCGTTGTATAAGCGTAGAATCACGCAGGGCGTCAAAGCATGTAAATTGAGCAACGAGTGGGTGTTTTAGAGGCCCACCCATTACAATGCGCTCAGACATGTTAGATCAGCAGCAGAAGCAGCAGCGGCAGAACCATCAACTATGTGAACAGCTCCATGGGTTCGCGTGTTGCCCTACGGACATTGCTGATAAGCAAAAAGGAATAATTATGGCGTTGTGGGTAGTTAAGAACTGTAGTCAACTTTCTGATCATCAGATCGCATCACTTGCGTTACAATTATTTTGTTCGTTTCTTTCTCAGCAGTTATTGTACTTTGCCATTGCGTTTCAGTTTATGTATTTTAACTATAGGATATTACTTCTTCCTTTTGCGTTTCCTTTTTTGTTGCTGTTCATTTGGTCAGTGCTTTCCTTTTTTAAACTTCTCGTTAACTATTATTTATTAAGGGTCCCACTGCAGTCTTCGACTATGGGACCCTTGTCTGTATATTTTTCTGCAACCGCATTCTATTGTGTGAGAATAATATAGGAATTTGACATTGAAAAAGTATTCAGTGAAACTTTGAAACAACCAACGTTACGCATATGGTCATTCGTTTTCTTACAGCATGGTTGAGGCATACACCCAGAACGGATGCAGGTTAGCAGCTCAAAAGGCGATGTGCACGAGGCTTGATTACGCAGTGGCGACTGTACTCTCGAAAGCAAAGCTCGAGTGTCCTCCGTTACTTGCTTTAAGACTTTGTCACACTGCATATTAAAAAAAACATCAAAAACTTGTTTTCATCAACTTGGTTCTGGTTAAACATCCGAGCGTGGCGAAGTTTCTGAGACGTGATAATATCTACATTGCTACGCCCCAAAATCACGTTGTCACTATGAAGCACACCGTAGTGGAGTGCTCCGGAAGTTGAGACCATCTGTCGTTCTTTAACGAGCCCAAACCTTGAACACTACACGGGCCTTCGGCATTTCGCGTCCATCGTTATGCAACCGCCGCGGCCGGGATCTGACCCGTGGCTTTCGGGACAGTAGCACAGCACCATAACCACTGCACCCCTATGATGATATGATATGTGGGGTTTAACGTCCCAAAACCACCATATGATTATGAGAGACACCTTAGTGGAGGGCTCAGGAAATTTCGACCACCAGGGGTTCTTTAACGTGCACCCAAATCTGAGCACACGGGCCTACGACATTTCCGCCTCCATCGAAAATGCAGCCGCCGCAGCCGGGATTCGATCCCGCGACCTGCGGGTCAGCAGCCGAGTACCTTAGGCACTAGACCACCGCGGCGGGGCACCATTGGACCACTACGGCGCACGAAGTTTCGCAGACGCGAAAACTGTCTTGTAGAGGCCTGCCCACACGCACGTGTTGCAGCGCGTCAGCGCACATCTTTTAGGGGCGAAGCTCCTTAAGCCGTGGGTCGTTCGTCCACGATGTATGTATGTAGCATTAGTAGTAGTATTGGTAGTAGTAGTAGTAGTAGTAGTAGTAGTAGTAGTAGTAGTACGAGGAGGAGGAGTAGAAGGAGAAGGAGGAGGAGGAGGAAGCTACCCTAGTTTAGTTCCAGGAATGTTCGCTAAATGGCGGTACTTGTATATGATGAATATATAAAGAAAAGATGCGAGATGACGGTACTTGAAGTGTTCACTATAGATGGACGGACCGATATACAAATCACGGACGGATGAACGGACTGCCAGACAAACAGACGGACGGATGGACGCGCGGACAGACGTCCTGACAGATGGACGTATGCACAAATGAACGCACGGGTAGACAGACAGACGGGCGGACGGACAGACGCACGGATGAACACACGGACGGGCAGATGGACAGAAGCATGGACGCACGGACGGACGGAATCAAGAACGAACGGGCTGACGGGCGCATGGATGGACTGATGAACGCTTCGTCTCACTCTTCATCATTCAGTGAACTCCGTGGATATGCTGTGATTATTGACGCAGCTCCGCGCCCTCTCTTTATAGAGAAAAAGGGTGAATGGCTACGCAAACCTGTGCCCTCTCTCTCGATGTGAGAGAGAGTGACAGCGCCACGTCAAGGATACATGCGCTGGCGCGCTGCAACGCGTTCGTGAGGTCAAGCTATTGCGAAACGGCAACAAGTCGTCCTTATGTGTTTTACTTATTTGTCTCTTCAATGCAGAACGGAATTCGACTTCACCACTGATGAAGCCGTGTGGGCTGGCTTTCTAGCAGCATTTCCCGTTCAATTAATGCGTGTGGGCTTGGACCAGGCGATCGCTCAACGATTTCTGGCAGCGAGGTCGCTAACGCAGGCGAGAAAGTAAGTTTATTTGCTTTCGCTGTAGCTACGCGACATTCTTTAACGCAGCACCGCCATCCGGTTTCCATTAGAATGATTCAGCAGTTTTGTTTTTTCTACACGACCACATCAGTATTTAACATTGCGAAAATTGTTCAACATATGTATCATAACATTTGCCTGGACTGCCACTTTTTACTGAATCAAAAAGCCGCAAGCTTTTGACTCAATATTAGATTTATTCTTTCACTCACGCAATATTAACGTAGAATACCTGTTCATAGCATCTAGCATTACACATTTCCAGAGGCTGAAAACAAAAAAATCGATGAAAGATTGCACCAGTTTTTGATTTCTCCTTGCATAAATCAAGTATCATTTAACACAGCAAACTAAATCTACGTACGTTGTTGTACAAAATCATTAACGTGAAACTAATTAACTGCTGTAGTTCGGAAACTGTTTCGTTATTACAAAGACTCGTTTAACCTTCCGCATCACTTACCCGCAGTTTTGGTTTATTAGTCTATTTTTATAGTTAGCCAGATAGAAGTACGTTTAACATAACCGCCAGTATTTAATACTCAAACACCACTCTTGAATGAAGTCGAAGCTGCAGGCTAATTCACGATGAAATATCGTGTGACATTTGAGAGGCTGCCATGGCACTGAGTCCTTGGCCACGCATGATAGTCATCTGTCCGCAGTCAGAGACAAGTGACTTTCACGTCATCTGACCTATTTTTATAAATTTATTAACTAGACATTCTTTTGTAAATAAATCATGCACTTTACGAAAATAAAAGTTGAGGTGGCCTCACGCTAATGATGCCAAGCCTTGTGAAAGCGCGAAGCTGGGCAGCCTGCTTTGTTTCTCTTTAAATATTTCTTACTTTTCTCGCGCCCTTTTTGCTGACTTTTCCCGTTTTTTCTAGTGTTTTTAATTATTTATATTGTCTTTCTAGCTTCACTCTCTCTATATTGCTCGCTAGCTTTTTCTTTCTGCAGTGTTCGTGCACTGTTCCACCCCTAGAGTGCACCTCATTATTCTCATCATCATCAAGCAGCTCAAGGAACATGAGGAAGAAATCTTCTCTTGGGCGCGAGCAGGCGGTCACATGTAGCACATATAGCAACCACACTGTATGTTGTATGTGGTTTAATTGCCTGCGTTACGTCAAGCGACGATGGCAGCATACGACAGCCTGGCGCTATGAAGTGCTCCACACTTAGAAGAGTCGTCTAACTAATTTTTGTGACTTCTGAATCGCCACATAAATGACTCTCTTTAAAGAGGACTTTAAAAAAAGATCGAGTTGAAGGGAGGCTTTCTGTCTCACAACAACAATCATCCTCTGTCTTGCCTTTTCTTCTTGCACTATGGCTGCATGCCCGGCACTTTCACGTCACGAACAACATGCGCGTTATCAGCGTGACGTAAGTTTCTAGATAGAAAAGTGGCCAGCGCCGAGCTTTCAAAGAAGCAAATGCAGGCAAACCGGATGGCAATTATTGTTGTGGGTCAAAAAGACACCCTTCTTACTTGACCTCTTTTTTTTTCAGAGTGAGAAACACTAAATTTTTTGGAGATCACTATTCGTTGTTTGAGGAGTCTCAAGACTCAGAAGAGAGTCGAGTCTGACGTCTATCTTAAAAAGAGATTCGCATACGGGAAGTCAGCGCACATCAAGGAGCCGCGTATACTTTGTGTGTGTGTGTGTGTGTGTGTGTGTGTGTGTGTGTGTGTGTGTGTGTGTGTGTGTGTGTGTGTGTGGTGTGTGTGTGTGTGTGTGTGTGTGTGTGTGTGTGTGTGTGTGTGTGTGTGTGTGTGTGTGTGTGTGTGTGTGTGTGTGTGTGTGTGTGTGTGTGGGTGTGTGTGTGTGTGTGTGTGTGTGTGCGTGCGTGTGTGTGTGTGCGTGCGTGTGTGTGCGTGCGCGTGCGAGTGTGCGTGTGCGTGCGTGTGTGTGTGTGTTTTCTTGAGGGTATATGCGTATATGGTAGGCACTTAAGTGTCAGTATCAGTAACCATGGAATTGGCGTCCTTCGAACTCCGCATAATCACTCACAAATCCTGAACGAGTGGTTGCTTAGCACCGGCTTTGTAAATTCTTTATTTTCCTCAAAACAAAGTAAAACAACATGAATGAATCAGTCAGTAGCACTTGCGCATCTGACACACTCGCAAGCTTAGAACAGGCCTAGCAACATTTTTTTTTTATCCCGGTCAGGAAAAAATTGCCGACAGGTAATCGAGGCCTGCTAAGAACACGTCAGCCAAACAATATAGAGTAGAATGCGACCTGGACGTACAATTACTTGGCCCCTATTCTCCAGACGAATGATGCTATAAACCCAAATGATCGCGCCATAAACACGAAGTATTCAGCCATTGACTGATTAGAGCATCGTGAGCTTGGCCTCCGAGATGGAGGCAGCACGGCGGGTTTCCCCGCGCGTTCGCCATCTCGCAGAACATGTCGTGAGCTGCATAGTTACTTCAGCCGCCGTGGGAGGCCGCTACGTGCCCGCGTTAGCGCTCACGATCACGCTGCAAGTAAGCCGCACGTTCAAAAAACAAACGTGCTCAAGATCACGACGTGTGTGGAGGGATAGACGTAGCTTCTCGCTCTTTTGTCATCCCCCTTCAGCGTAGCTATTAGCGAGCTTCCTGATGCTAAACGGGAAAGAAATCGCTTCAAGCGTATGACAAATCTCTGCAACTTAATTCGTTCTTTATGAAATCAAAACATATTTGGGGCAATTAATTGACTCGTGAGGCAACAGACACTATTTAAAAAGTCTGTCTTACATTGTTCTAAAAAGTGATGCAGGGCCCCTTTAAAGGAAAAGTGCTACCACTATAGCTTTAATTCCTGAGATCAAGTCTGTTTTCATCCCTGTAGAACCGTACCTTCTTTTCTCTCTATTTACGTCATTCACTTCTTGTGATGATCTCGCACTTAAAGAAATTATATCAAGGCTCTGTACGTGCACTTTTTCACTGGCACTAACGTTTCTTATAGTTATATGCCTGCGTTAGTAGAGTACACCAACTTATACAACGATATGCATGCATGGAAGGAACAAGTCGTTTGCATTGCAGTTTGACCAGTTTGGTGAATATGGTCGGGAAGGAGGGCGGTGCAGTTCGCGCAAAGTGTGAAATGTCAGATAAAGTTCCCGTTTTGAAGATGGCCTTTCCAACATATCATACATTAGTCATTTCTGAAGAGGACTTCATGCCAAGTCTCGAGAAAAATATCGGTACTGATCTCAAAATTGGCTGAAATATGGAAGTTGACTCTTCTGACAATACATATACGCCGCTTTCTGTTCTACACGTGTGGGTCACCTTACGAAGAAACGCTGGCCACCAGTCGAGTCTGTGTAGCTCATGAACATGCCTTATAAGAAACTTATAACAAAAGGTCAAACGAGGACAGTCGTGTGCGGGCCGGACCACTAGCGAAATGTACGCGGACCTTAAATGGCCCTACGGTCACGTGTTTGGGAACTCTGAGTTAGAGTATGGCAATCGCTGCCTTGTACTGCAGACGCCAACAACAGCACCGATGTTCAACGATGCAAAACCCGTGGAGATTCTCAAGGAGAGCTTCGTGTTCAATAACTTAAATCAACTTTCGCAGCAATAAGCGGTTAGGCTTAATTAGCTAGTAACGCAGTGATTTATTACATTGTTGTATATAGGTGCACTTCACAACTCCTTAAACCGTTCTCATTTCTTTTCAGAGTAGCGCTAGGAGGCGTCGTTCTGTTGGCATACTGTTACACCCTTCACGGACTAACAGGGCTTGCTATGGTCTACTGGTACAGAGACTGTGATCCGGTTCTTTCAGGCTCCATAACCCGCTACGACCAGGTGATTAACATCTCCATGTTTGCGTTATATCGCAAGAGAAACAGTGACGCTCAGGTCCCCATAAAAATAAAGAACTGAAGGTTTTGCTACCAGGACGAAGCCTCAACAGCGGCCAAAGTCAATTTCATCATTCGTTTTTTGTTACACTCCGCTTTTTCTAACCCTGTACACGGAGGCAACATTAAGACCCGTTACCCAGTGTCGGTTCCCCAGCAAGCCGCATCCTCACAGCTACAAAGTGCTGGTTCGCGAAATGGATGTCACAGTTTCTCCAGAAGGCCGGGCGAAGCAATAGTCGCGATAGCCAAAAAACTCGAATATTATTCGAAGTTAGGCTAGCAGGAAACTCGTGTAGGTTTCGACGTTGCATAACACATCAGAAATCTGGTTTAAGGAAACGCGGTCACTGGACGAGCGAAGCAACCTTTGCGCTTCAACGCAAATTGAGTGGTACGAACAGGCGACGTACACTATCGTCCTTTATGAAGGGAAAGACGCGAGCGCGTGGCCTGTGCTTTGCGACGGCTGCCTCCATCGGCATCAACCGACAGCTTATATAAGCGCGTGCGCTTTTGGCGGCATATCGTCCGTTGCGAGAACAAATCGGTAGCGTAATCTAGCAGCGCTTGTCCATGACTAGTTATTTCGTTTGACCATAGATGACGCTAAAAGTGGACATGCGTTCTTTAGCTGACGGTTGACGGAGCTGTCGGCCACCGCGGAGCGCAGGCGACGTGCTCGCGTGTTCCCTTTCATAAAAAAAGGAGAGTTGACAAAGATAGGAGCCGCCTGCTGACCATTGTCAGTATAGTCACAACGCCTGCTCACTCTTTCGGGAAGAAATTAAGGTAGGAGGAGCGGAAGAGGAAATGAGAGAGAGAGAGAGAAGTAAAATTTTAAAAATGATGAAGACTTAGACAAGCACAAGTTATAACTAGAATTAAAAACTAAAATTAAATAAAAAAAAACGTCTATAAACGGGTGGAACGCAGAAGTGATGCGGTTTACAGCTCTGCATCAGAGACGTCACATTGATGCACCATGATCCGTACGCTCGGTTCCATCGCCTTTGTAGCCAAATACGCATAGCAATGTGTTGATCCGAGTCCCACAGCACCACGCTGATGCTGCCTATAGCATGTAAAGAGATGATAGTTCGAATGCGCACCTCGATTGCCAGTATAGCTGCTATCTGATTGAAACTGCAGCAACTGTCGAGCCTCTGCCAATGTGTGTAGAAATTCTCGCACGTGGAGACACGATGTGCCGCGACACAACCACATAAATACGTTAACTGCGATGCCGAACCAAGTGTTTTTCTGTCCCAGATCGTGCCGTACTACTTCAACAAAAGTGCGAGCTCCATCGACGGATTTCGAGGCCTGTTCTTGGCTGGACTCGTCAGCGCATCGATAAGGTATCAGTTAAACATTACGCGTTGCCACAACCAAATTGTGGTATATGCGAGTATAATAGAAACCACCCATAAACCATTAAGCATTCCCTTTCTTCAGATATCAAACAAGTAATGTACGATGATTACTTACAATGACTTCATCTTTCTGGCACAATGTTTGCAATGACCATTGGCGTCGAAGCTGGTGTTATTGTTACGCTGTTATTAGCCCATTTTATACTAGACTACTAAAACAAAAGAATATTTGCCCGAAAAAGCCGAAGTACACGAACCCACGGTGACGCGGCCTTTCACAGGAAGTACGTACGACTAATGCTTTTGTGAAAGTTTGTAGTACGGTAGTGGCACTCCCTACTTGGTGCTAAGCGCGCCTCATCGACTGTCTGAGCCGCAAAGAGGAGGGAAAATTGGAAATGCGCGAAGATAATAAGGGCGTCTCCACCCACATAATGCTGCCTGCCATGCATCTGTAAAGTTATTCATCCCATCAAAGCTACATGCCAGGCTTGACGTCATAATGTAAGCGGCGAGAGACGTGTGCACATGAAGGGTAAATAAAAACGAATAACATAGAGATAAAGTGCTTCGTACGCATCTCACCATTTCTATGATAAGATCGCATCCGGTCACTGTTTCAAAGATGTTTCAACCCCCTTGTCGTGTTGCTATGCAGCTAGTGGGCGCCGTATACTGCGTTTTTGCTAGTAGTGGCGCAACTGTTGTAAAATATAGAAATTGGAGAAATTACACTTGATATAATAATCGAATGTTTGACAACAAAGATTAGCGCCTTCATTCCTTAGAATAATAAATATCTACTTTAGGGCTCAATATTGGTATTATCCGACACATTTCAAGGTACAATAAAGTTTCGAATTGGGCTGGTCGGTGCACGCTACCAGAATTCGGTAACAGTACAAGGAATGGGACTAAGACGGGGATGGACGAAGTGCTATCTCAGTCTATATGTCCCTTTCCTTCGGTTGTTACCCAATTTGTTTGTTAAGGTGCTACTAACATATACATTGCGAATGTCTGACATAACCAATAGGTGGTTACAATATAACCATTCGTGTTTGTTTGCACCTGACTCACGCATAGCTTATCCAGATTGCGACCTACAAAAAGGTGAAGTGAGTAACCTAGAAAAAATTCTTTTTTTTTATTATAGCACAGTATCCTCGGTTGTGAACTCTCATGCGGCCGTCCTGTACGTGGATATTGTGTCCCCGTACGTTTGCATCTCGGAAAAGAAGTTAGGCTTTGTGATGGCTGGACTTGGTAAGTATCTATCAGTCTGTCCGACCGACCGACCAACCGACCGACCGACCGACCGACCGACCGACCGACCGACCGACCGTCCGTCCGTCCGTCCGTCCGTCCGTCCGTCCGTCCGTCCGTCCGTCCGTCCGTCTGTCTATTTGTCTGTCTGTCTGTCTGTCTGTGTGGCTTAATTTCGGCTCGTTTTGAACAGCCGAGGCCTCCTGTGCAGCTGAGGCTTTGCTGCTTGTGGTTGTTTTGGGTGTCTTACTTGCCAAAACCACCATATAATTATGAGGTACAGCATGAAACTCAGGGTTGCTTATCACCACCTGGGGTTCAGTTGCAACGCTATTGAAAGCTAGTAAGACCTCCTGAGTAGTATTTTGGACCAAAAAAATAGACGTCGAGTCAATTATCTTTGCCACTCGTGATGTCATTTTTAATTTTAGACTATATGACCATACTTCAAGCCTCAGAAATAAACTCCACTATTTTTACGGTTGTCATTGTATTAGTTGCTTCGGATCACTTAGCGACCCCCCTCCCCCCCCTTTTTTATACGTCACATCGGTGATTAGTTCCGGTGGCGCGCAACCGACGCCAATTGAGGAGGCCACGTTTCCAGCGCTGAGAACCAAGCGCAAGACGCGCGGACTCAGACATTTTGCAGATTGACCTCCTTGCATATATTCCCCAGTGTTGCACGCGATGTATGATAGGTCTAGGTAATTCGCAGTGAATGTCGCGCAAGAAAATGCACGCTAGAGATGCGGGGTGCTCTCCGTACACCGTCTTACAATCTTACCACTCGTATTCTCAGGCTCACATAGTGTGCGCGCCGTCTCTCAGTGCCACGTAGTCACGCAGCACGCGATTCCCTTTGTTGGGTAGCTGTTTTATACATGACATTGTGAGAAGCTTGATCACTAGTCATGTCCTATACGAGAATGTCGCGGTAGCCCGCACCTGTCGAGGAGCGCTATCGCTATTAACGCTCTTCAGCGGAGGCATAATGTTGAAAGGACGAATGTCCTAGAATTGCGGAGCATCAATACCTCAAGAGGAGGCTAAAATAGTGACGCCAGTGACACGCGATTGTCGGTATCGCCGTAAATAGAATGCCTGATAGCCAATCTGAGAGCTGCACAGAAACGAGGCTGATCCACTGCTTTTTTTTTTCTAGCAATATCAAGCGGCACGGTGATGATACTGTTCGGGCTTCTGATACCGCAAATCGGATCTGCCGCAAGGGTAAGTATGAAAAAAATGCTATAGGGTAGATACGCCAACGTTCCCGCACTGACAATAATGATTGATTTGTGGGGTTTAACGTCCCAAAACCACCATATGATTATGAGAGACGCCGTAGTGGAGGGCTCCGGAAATTTCGACCACCTGGGGTTCTTTACCCGCACTGACAATAAATTAAAAAGTCCCGCAGCACGTTTCCGTAGTGGTCAGAAAACACTGTCGATCCATAGTCAAGGCTCCCAGAAACACGCGGGCCAAATATAGCGCAGCGCGTGGCCTAGAAATTCACCATGAATTCTCGAAGTCAGCTGAAAATTACTCTATGTTCTGTCGACAAATGATGGTGCAAGCTCAAAAAACACTCATCCCAGCCAATATATCACCCATTGTCTGGTTTGCGCATCTATCGCTCGGTCACCGCAGGGGCCGATGGCCGTGACTTTTTGTCCACGCGTGCGCACTCATTTGCACCGAAAAGCCGCGTGTTCGAAAGTAGAGAGACATAAAGTGCTCAAGTTCACAAGGCTTGCGTAACCCGGCTGCCTGACCGGGGTTTCACCAGGAGGGAGAGGTCCCTTCTACTGCGTTTCATCGAGCACCCGTTCTGTGTTTGCCAAGAGATTCGTGCACAACGGGTCATCTTACTCGCCGCACCCCGTTGCTCTCTCTCTCTCTCTCTCTCTCTCTCTCTCTCTCAAACTTTTTTTTTCTTTCCCGTGCCATCTTTCGCTGCTTAGCTTCCGGCGCTTTCGTCGGGACGAAAAAATTGCAGCGTGCGACAAATCTTCGCAACTCCGCTCGTACTGGACGCATTCAAAAAATGTTTGCGGCGGTGAATTCGTGAGGCAATAAGGTCTTTATAGAATCCATTCTATGGCTACTTGAAAACGTGTTGCGGAGCCCCTTTAAGAAAGCCCCCATTGGCAACTTGAAAAAGTGAGAAAGGAAGCTTCACGCTAGGGGTGCAGAGCGTGAAGGAGTTGGGCATCATTTTTTTTGTTTCTTTTCAGTTATCTCTTTCCTTCCTCCTCTCTGTCTTTCTTTTTCTTTTTTTTTCGTTTCTTCTTTGACTGCTGTCTCTCTTTATTTAAATTCATTTCTTCGTCTCGCTTTGTCTAATTCTTTCTTTTCCTCGCTCATTTTTATTTTTCTGTCCATATTTTTTTTCTCTGCCTTTCTCGTTTCTCGCTTGCTTCCTCGTTTATTTTTCTATTCTTATACGTTGTTTTACCTGCGTTACGCCAAACGACGATAGAATATGACAGCTCGGGCAGCTAAAGTACTCCGAGCGTATCCTCATCAAGACGCTACTAGACCCAGAGGAAGCAGGCTTCTTCGCGCGAGCGAGCACTCAATATTCTATACAGATGGCTAAACTATCCCTTGTTTTGCCTGCGTTACGACAAGCTTTATATACGACAGCATGCGATGTCAGCATACGACAGCACGATGCCCCGCACTTGGGCGTTCTGCACTTATTAAAAAAAAAAACTCGGAAAACTCGTTGACCCTATTTCTCAGCCATAAAAGTTAAATTCGTACTAAAAAAAAATACAGCAAATGCCACGTACGTTGAGAATCGAGCGAAACACGTGAAGGGAAAGTGACCATGTTGTAATTTTGTATTGAGCGACTCGTCATGAAATGACGCTAAATATATGTATAAATCTTGCACGCACAGACACATGTCGAATAATTGCAGATGTTGATATAAGCAGCAGTTTGCTCTTGCACGATGATGCCAACAGGAATATGAGTATTGATTGATATATATTAGGGTTTTTTTCAAAATAAGGCTCATTTCTAACCTTAAATACGATTATCTCAGAACACGCTTTTTCTCAAACCACGATTATCTCAAACCACGGTATCTCGAATTATAGATTTGATTGGTTGATATGTCGAGTTTAACGTCCCAAAACCACCATATGATTATGAGAGACGCCGTAGTGGAGGGCTCCGGAAATTTCGTCCACCAGGGGTTTATAACATGCACCCTAATCTGAGCGCATGTGCCTACAGACTTTTTGCCGCCATCGAAAATGCAGCCACCGCAGCCGGGATTCGATCCCGTGACCTGCGGGTCAACAGCCTAGTACCTTAGCCACTAGATGGAACATGTGTATCAGCAACATCAGAACCGATAAGCTGACCTGAAGCGCCGGTGTTCGCAAGAATGGTAGCCCTGAACACTGCCACATAAATTAACTCCAACGCACGGCGCCCAACTATAATTGACGTTAACCCGACGTGATGGTTGTATCAAAAGAGTACACAGATAAACTTTATAAAATCAAATAGCCAGCACTGCAACCGACTGTTCACGACGTTTCGTGGACATTAGGCTCTATTTGAAAAGCAGTTCCAAGGCCTGCCATGGCTCTGTGTTAGAATGCTTGATTGCCACACAGAATGCTTGGATTCGATTTCTGCTGGGACTCCGACAATAATTTTTTTCATTCATCAATTCAACGCTGCTGATGTCAAGTTTTGCTTAACGCTCACACGTTAAAATTTCCCATGTGTGTCTTCGTCGTTCCTGGGTATGTGCTAAATTTCAATACCCTTATACCCGTGGCACATACCCGCGGGTGGCTATGCGCCACTGTCGGGCGGGAAGTGTTTGACGACGTAGTCGGCGGGATCGTTACATTATCCATGTGTTGACCAGCGCGTCTAATTCATCTCACCATCTTAACCTCCCTTACTAATCATGGTTCACGCCAAGTTAGAAGGGGGGGGGGGGGAATCACAAGAGCACCCATATGTAAGCGGCTAACTATATGATACGCAGATGGACGCCAAAAGGTGATTACGGTACGCAAAGAAATGCTTCACATTCAGAATGCATTGCGACTTCGCTAAAGATATAGTAAGCTATCAAGCGGTTTTTCGACAAAAAAGAGCAACTGCGCCATATTATATCAATAGTGATGTCGATAACTATAGCATTATCACTGGTATTATTCATCAGTAGCAACGCGCTTAGGACACTTTCGTGGCTGCTTGTGAACAAGCACGTAAACGTACATAGAGAGACGACCGCTGGTGCTCGTGCAGAACTCCTTTTAACACAATTTCGAGTCAAGTTACACGAGACACAGTTTCTGCCGGGAACATGGCTCTCTTTTCGACGGAGAGCTTCGTTCTTGCCGGATCCGATTGTGGAGGTCATGCCTCCTGGCTCGGGTTGCGACCAGGAGCTGCGTGATATCGCTCGTCATCATACCGGTTACTGTCCACTGTGATGTTGGTTGTAGTCCACTATAACTGTGACAAAGCCTTAAGCTGTTCTGTTATCCACCTTTTCCATTTCCCTGTGCTGTCCTCTGGCGTTCTGATAGGGTTTAGTAGGGACCGGGAGAAATGGCACTGCTAGAACGAAGTCCTCCGAAACCAGGAGCCGTTTCGCGACTTTTTCGATCCGCTGGATAAAGGCGCATGCCCCACGGCCGGCATCGTGGTAAAGGCCAACTACGCTACGTGCACGAAACAAGACATTGTTAGAATAAATTGTGAACGCTTTAGCGCCCTCCACACACTCTATACTGAATCGGAGAACCATAAGCTGCCCCGAAAAAGATCTGCGTTTTGAGCAAATGTTCGACAATTTTGAGTACAATATGATGCGTTCAAAAGAGGTGTTTAACAATTTAGAGCATTTGGTACTCCACTATGAGAGGGCAGAACGCCGTCCCTGAACATAAGTGCAGCGCATACTCCCCAATCAAGTGTGCTTGTTCGAAGATTCAGAGTTTGATGTGCTCTATTAAGGGAGAGCATTAGGCTGTCCCGGTAAACCGTAAGCCCCCACCCAGCCCAAGAGAACAAAATTTTACCGCTAATGAAGGTATAGGAGTTCTTCCGGCCTGCCATCCGTGCGTTATCCCCCAACCTCCGCAATATCACGGGGCAAGCTCGTGGCTGACTTCACTGTTACGTCTTTTCAGATTGTCGAAAAACATGAATAATTGCATGCACTGAATGCAGCATTGCACAATACGCGACTGTTTTAAGCTAAGCAGAGACGGGGAAAAGGACATGATCGAAACTACATTAGTACTCGCTTGCTGGATTCCGTGCCGAACGGTTGTGCCCCCGCAATCTCCTGACGCCGTGAAGCTCTCGCCGAGTGTTGCCCCGTCCCCAGAGTCCTTCAACCGTGTCCCAATCCCATTCTTTCTTAATCTTTACTTCTCACTCTAATTCCTTCTTATCTCATCCCCTGGTGAGCTACTGCTGAAGTGTCGCACATAGCTGCAGACATTTGCGGGGCTCACTTTTTCTTTCTTTTCCCCTAGTTAAAACTTAATTTTCAAAGCTGAGAACTTTATCTTAATTTCAATTATTTTAAAACCACTACCCCCGAAATCGCAGTAGGCTGATGGTTCCAAAAATATTGCGACGTTAGGATCATTTAACAGCCAAAGGCACGAAAACTCTGAAGTACTACTTTCGGAAGCCTCAACTGTCCACCCAAGGCTTTTGGGTGTCTGCACGACGGCGCTGGATAATTGAGAAAATCACATACTTCATTTTCAATTATTTTAACATGGCGCACGAGCGTGTTGACCACAAACGTGCTTTTGATTTCACCTCTTTCCTCCGCACATCGCAGTTTTTCATCGCGCTGCACTCTGCAGCAACGGGGCCATTTGTCGGGACCATCATATTGGCTTTCTTCTTTCCCTGGGCCAACGGGAAGGTGCGTACAAGCCACACTTTCTCTGTTGCATAGCGTGTAGACTGTAAACGTAAACATTTTGACAGCAATATGTCTGGCTGGGTAGAAAAGTTTAGAAAATTGAAATTGCTCCAGCCACAGTTCAAATAGAGTCCGACGTTTCGAGACCGACTCGGTCCCTTCCTCAGGGGGTGACTGTCTTGGTCATGGAAGTGTCGTCGCGTCGAGTTCTCTCACCACGGCTCCGGCTTTCCCTTTCCACCACGTTTCGGAGATTAAGAACGTACACCGAAGGCATTGATCCCAGCGAGCGGTTCACGTTGGCAGGCGTATGCTGAATGTGCCAAGACTCGAGCAAGAGCCTCTTTCCCAAATTCCGTTCTGTTTCAATAACAGAAGCGCCGTCTAAGTCAATTTTATGGTCGTGCTTCTCGCAGTGCTCCGCCAGAGCGCTACGTTGCACTTCCATCTTCCTGACGTCGTTCTTGTGTTGGCGCATTCTTTCCGGGAAACACTTGCTCTCGCCTATGTAGCAGGCTGGACACCCAGAACACGACACTTTGTAGACAACGCCCGGGTGTAGCTCCCTCGGAGGTCGGTCTTTCGGCCGCGGTAGTAAGCGAGCGAGCGTCGAAACAGGTTTATGGATTACCGTGACCCCGGCTTTTCCCAGGACTCTCGAGAGCTGTTCACTTATGCCCGGCACATATAAACCTGTTTCGACGCTCGCTCGCTTACTACCGCCGCCGAAAGACCGACCTCCGAGGGAGCTACACCCGGGCGTTGTCTACAAAGTGTCGTGTTCTGGGTGTCCAGCCTGCTACATAGGCGAGAGCAAGTGTTTCCCGGAAAGAATGCGCCAACACAAGAACGACGTCAGGAAGATGGAAGTGCAACGTAGCGCTCTGGCGGAGCACTGCGAGAAGCACGACCATAAAATTGACTTAGACGGCGCTTCTGTTATTGAAACAGAACGGAATTTGGGAAAGAGGCTCTTGCTCGAGTCTTGGCACATTCAGCATACGCCTGCCAACGTGAACCGCTCGCTGGGATCAATGCCTTCGGTGTACGTTCTTAATCTCCGAAACGTGGTGGAAAGGGAAAGCCGGAGCCGTGGTGAGAGAACTCGACGCGACGACACTTCCATGACCAAGACAGTCACCCCCTGAGGAAGGGACCGAGTCGGTCTCGAAACGTCGGACTCTATTTGAACTGTGGCTGGAGCAATTTCAATTTTCTAAACGTGTAGACTGTGTATGACTCGGTATTAATTATTATGCCCTTTGAGACAGTTTTCCAACAGAACTCACCGGGTCCCCTATTAATTAGAAGGTGAAAGTCATCTTTTTTTCTTTTCTTCGGCTTACTAATCCTCTCCCGCCACCATCAGAGAGAGAGAGCTGTTTGCACCTGACGTTGTTTAGCATTGCCTCCGAGATCGGTGGACTTGCAACTTCTTCGCTCGTTTATCTGGTTTTGCACCACCTCCGTGATCGCTGGTCTGATCACGGAGGCAGTGCAAGGTGATGATGGTACCTGATGACGTCATGATGTGGCGTCATCAGTGATAATGGCATATATCAGACGTGTTGACACAGAAGACGGCGACGGCGAACTTTAGCTTTTGATGAGGCATCGAAGGCCTCCGTTTTTAAAATCGCAGCACCTTTGCACGATAGTCGGACGCACATATAGAATTCCGCGGCATTTCTTCCTCAAATGCGGACGTACGCGAGCCTGAACCAATAGGTACGCACTCTAGACTGACGTCACGAACCTAACCGGCCGGCGACTCCGCTGTTCACCTCATACGGCCGGTTCGACCTTTTTTGTCGCGGAGCCACTGGGAGACCGCACTTCGGTCATCTGGCGGGGCCTCTTTTAAGCTGTATCCAACCACAGTTAAAGTAGAAGCCTCATTTTATGAGCTTCTTTTCTCGTTCTTTGAATGATACTACAGGTAAGCCCGAGAGTGTCCATTTTGTCGTAAACATTCTTAGGAATTGAGGACATTTGGACGTGGCGCCATCTCTGGGCGACACGAACGGCAGGCTGCCATAACTGAATGGGAAATGAATGCGAAAAATCATATCTCACCAAAAAAGGTAGTTATCATTATATGTAGCAGAGACACACTGGTAAATTTCAGTAAAATTGCAGTATCGCACTACAAAGCGTGTTGCTTCACACCACAATTGACCACCCCCCATAGAAACACATGGGACCTCATTGTTAAACATTAAACATTCTGGGAAGCTACGCGGTTTTTAGTGCGACACTATATCTTTCTAAAACTTTTCAAATAAGTATCTGTTATATAGAACCGGGAGTTGTTCTCGATAACTAGCTTTTTTTGTCAGATATGATTATTTTTTCACCTGATTCCCATTAGGTTACGGCAGGTCACCGTTGCAGCTGACGAGAGATAGCGCTACGCGCAGATGTCAACAAATCCTGGTCATGTGGCTACTGAAACTAACTTCCGAGATCGTCTCCATATCACCACACAAGTAACCTGCATACAGAGACGTCTATGAGCAAGTGTGATGGCCAAGAAATGTTCCTATCGTATTTCGACAATAAGGTGAATTTTCGCGTGGCGCACCTACCGACATCGGCAGTCGTCTTGGCCGATACCCCAGACTGTGAGCCAAAGTAATATATGAACAAGAACAGCAGTCTTCTAAGACGAATGCATACAGGGCGCCTGCAGATTTATTTTTTAAGGGATGAAGTTAAAAAATACACTCTAAATGCATCCTGTTTTTTAGCAAAGTTACCTAGTACTAATATCAAAGAGTCATCACGTAGACAACCGTAGCAACAGGCCTGACAGAACATCCTTGTTTCGGAGCACGCTCACGCACGCCTTGGCAGAAGCCTCGGACATTTTGTGGTTCCTTTTAAAGCCAATTATGTATCGCCGCAGTTTCACGCGCGTGTCTATCATCGTACTTGCCCACCCCCGCAAAGCAGCACTGACATGAACTTTAAATATTTTCGGGTATTCGCTATAAATATGAATACAGGTGCCGAGAACCCTAAGAGTGTCGTCTATAGTTCTTGGGAATGCATATAAAGTATTTTTCATACCGCTGCCTTAAAAAAGCTCTTCCAGTTTCGGCATCGAGGGGTGGCTGCGCAGTGACGTGCCAACACTTGTCCGACGTCACGGAGAGACTGAAACTCGCTAAATACTAGCAACAGCTGTCAGTCGCACTTTGTTCACATAAACAACAATCAGCTAATTGGCATCCTATACATACTACTCTGTAGGTGATTTCTGCGATTCAGACTGCGTGCTGGAAAATGCCACCTAGAAAAACATTATCTGGCCTGCTCACTGCCACCGTGACGCCACTCGTTTTGCCCAAGCGAGCGCGTGTACGGGAGGCCGTCAATCTGTTGCCACCATCGTCCACCGTTGAACGATAAAGCATTCGCGGCAAGTTTTACATGCTTGAAAGCTTTATTCTGCCTTTTGGGTAAAATAAAAGGCACCATTTTAAGTAATGTATAGCGCTTGGAAGCATTTGGAGATTCACCTGCGAGCCCATTTCTTCCACAAAAAGGTCGAAGATTGTGTGCTATCGAACGTGAGGTCGATCTACAACGGCAAATTTCGATCTACAACAGCAACAGCAAATGACCATTGCAAGAGAAAAACAAAATCATTCGTTTCACAAAGATATTATGTGACCGACACAAGGAGCGGTGTTTCCTCTTTTGCTCTGGCCCCTCACGCAGCGGTGCCTGGTAGGTCATATAACTTCGGGCCTGGGAAAAATTCTAGTATTGGGTTTACATTGAACCGTGTAGCCCCCGCGCTTCCACTGCGCTGCCAGCTTTTGGATCGGTATACTTTAAAGACGATAATCTTTCTTCGGGACCTTCGACGCAAAAATTTTTGTCTGTCTGACTGCCCAATTGTCTCTTTGTCCACCAATAACGGTACCCTAAACGGCACCAAAGTGGTCAAACGATACTCCAGACGGCCGACTCCATCCACAGCACCCACCAATATTGCTCAAGATTCAGCGTTCATACTTGTGCGATTGTCAATTAAACAGAAATCATTGCGCAAATCTGAGGCACCATAACAACACGTCAATATTCTGTATGTGTGTCTCTTACTAGAAAAAGCATACATAAGTGATTATAAGGACCGTAGCGTTTATCACGTTGCGCTGACCAGGCAGCGCTTGCACGAAGACAAGCGTTTCCGACGCTTCGCTAAGACGACACGGTAGTGGCACCTACCCGTCGCCACGCGTTCTGCACAACACCTCCGAGACGGGCGCGCGCGCTTCGTTTTCCGAGATAACTGCCAGATAGCGCTCATGTCTCACGTGTGACGTGACTTGATGCGCTCGTTCGCCTCCGCTGCATGCTCGAGGCACTCTTAACGCAGTGCCTCTAGTACACCATTCACCGATTTTCTTGCACAGAACACCAAATAAACGTTTTGTTCACTCTCTCCAGACGCAAGACTATCGTCTGTCGACGACATTTGCAGTGTAACATGCAGATACGGGGCCAATTTTTTTAGTAGTGGTTCTTAAATATTGAAGCTTTTCGCACACCTGAAAACCAACTACGAAATCGCTTTACCGTAAGAATCTACACGCATCTAAATTTAAAGGAAACATTTTAGCCTAAGGTACTGAGGGGACTGGCGCAAACTTTGCAATACCAGAATAAAGTGGTAGGAACACCGGCAAAAAAAAATTGCCCGCAGCTTCCCTCGGGGGAACACTGAGGAGGATGCGGAGCATATAATTGGTTAACGGGGTGTTAAAGTGCGACTTACTTGGGTCGATGGCTAAATTGGTTAACGTGGTTGTGAAATGGGGTGTTAAATTGCGACTTACTTGGGTCTATGGCTAAATTGGTTAACGTGGTTGTAGGAGGGGGTGTTAAATGAGTGAACACGTACACACGTATGCGAAAGGGCGGCGCTGGTCGAAGGGACGTAGATCATTGTGTTTGTGGATTCGTCGGAATTCATTTCACCGCGACCTTGGACGTCGACGCGCCGTACAAACCAACCGACGAGCGGCAACTGAGCGAGCGAGCGCCGACCTTGAGTATATATACAGCACGACGGCGCATCAACTGTTAGCTGTTGAATGTTCTCGAAGCGCGACGCCACATGCGCGTCCACTGGAGAATCAGGAGAATTGTAGATGTCGAACGCGGTGTGTAGAGGAGGAAGGGTGCACAGATGGTGGAGGAGTGAAGCGCGCGTGGTGTGTAGAGGAGGAAGGGATGCACAAATGGTGGAAGAGTGGGCGACGGCGCGACGGCGCATGCGCGCGCGTCAGCTGTCGAATGTTCGAGAAGCGGTGCGGACGGCGCACTACAAGGCGCGAGTATAAGATGCTTCCGCATCTAAAATACTATGCACAAAACCGATGCACTAAGTAACGCAACAGCATTCCTTCCATTTTTCTCAACCAAGTAAACAGAACAACTCCGCGGTGCTAATCGGCAACAGCAAAATGTCTGCCGACCCTGAAGAAAAGACGCCTGTTCTGAAAACGTACTGCCACGCGCGTTTATTACTTCAATGCCAGGGCTTACGCCAGCGAGGGAGAAGCAAACATGACACCTTTATTTTAGAGGAAGAACGGGACATGGTGAAGGTGGGGCCATTCGAGCGACTTATGAATACGTAGCACGGGCACACGTACCTTCAGGACACGAAGAAAACGGATGTCGACGCAGCTCGACGAACTACGAGTTCCCACTTCGTTCTTCGGTTGTTCTTGCGAAACGAGAACACTCGCAACATCGGTCCCGTTGCCGCGACATTTCACTACGCAGCATCGCCCAACCGTTCGGATTTGCAGCCGCACAGATTGTGAATATCCAGTACACAAAACGCATCACATTAACACACTTCACTTCACAGACACAGAAAAGAGGGTCTTCCCGAGTCGCCCACAAGCACACCAGCACGCCGCGAAAACGTTCGTCGGGCTTTGCAATCGATGTCTGTCGAGTGAATGTCTGTGCAGCGAAACCCATTGGTCTAAACAAAGTGACGTCATAGCCCACGGCAAACACAGTGAGCAAGCCTGACATTATCTAGGTGACATTGGCTGGACGCAGACTTCGCAGACCCAGTCACTTATCGAGGTAATGTTCGTTGTGGTGGTGCTGGCTTGCACTTGCTAGCTGACGAAAACTTCAAAATCAAAGCACAATATTTGATGCGTATTGTCTGGCTTCGGTTAGGATAGCACTCGCAATAGAAATAAATTTTTGGGGGAGGGGGATGGGGTAGCTCAAATTATGTCAGCACTCCCTCAAGAAGAGGCGGCGACGGCGTCAGCCACTCCAACTTAATATGTCACCCACCTGGAGAAAGCGAGTCTCCACAATGCTACTAACCCTGCTCCGAAGGGAGGTCGCAACTACAGTTTGAAGCAGCTCAAACAACGAAATGACTATTGGAACAGTGGTCGTGTGCGACCTATCTGCCGTAAAGGACGCATACGGCAGCAAGCACATCAGGCCAGCGATTCGAGACTTCGTGTGTGTGTGCCAGACCTGGATTTTTTGTGTGATCACCCGTCAAGGCCGGTCGCTAGCGGCAAGCATTCCTCGCCGTCTGATGTTCTCAGACAGCCGTGCGCGGCTGCTTGCTTTGCGCACGTCTGCCGTTCTTCGCCGTTCGAAAATTGGGTCCGAGACCTATTTTCGTGCCGTTTGCCGGAGAGCGGTTCAGGGCCGGTTCACGCTAGTGGCAAGCCTGCCGTAACGGTGCAGTGCCGTAGGCAGTCGGCTGCCGCCGTCCGCGGGAGATCTTTTCGAAGTGCACGGCTACGCTACACCGGCGAGAAGTTTCAGCCTCCGACAAACATGGCTGCCGTTACGAACGCAGCTGTCGACCACCTCGAATACATCAAGCGGCCGCCGTGCGCTCTGTAGCTCGTAAGGTCCGAACTGATGCTTCCATTCGCTTTACACCCAGGTTCCTTAGCTCTGGCAACACAGTATTCGAATCGATTCGGCACCGTTTTTGTGAAACATACTCAAATAATTGATGTTCTAGGCCTAAGCAACCCTCCCCAAGTCTCAGAGCGCATACATTACACATTTGTTAGTTGTTGCTAACGCTGGATAGCTGGCATCAGTTGTCCAAACGCCTGCTTCTGGAGACGTCATTTTGTATTGCTGGGCGCTTTTTTTTTATTACCGGACAGACTAAAATGCTCTATTCACTGCTGGAAGGAAGTATGAGAACACACGTACGACATAGCGTGAAAACCGCAAAGCATGAAGCAAGCAGCTCGAAGTGTCACGCGGCAGATGTAGACGATGCAGAGAGCCGACAGCATGCGACGCGGCTCCACCATCTCGCTCTTCTGTCGCTGATTAGCTACGTTACAAAGGCTAGAATAGGAAAGTGTGATGAACGCGCCACGCCTGGGGAGAAAACCGCCAGGTGGCGCTGGCACACGTTTGCATACTGGACACACTAGGCGTGGAACGTGTAGTCACTAATCTTTTAAGGGATATCTATAAAGGTAACAAGGTAGTTATAAAGTGGGAAAAACAGGTATCCAAGCCTGCAGAGGTAAAACGAGGGCTTAGGCAGGGGTGCCCCCTGTCACCCTTATTATTCATGATGTACCTACAAAGATTAGAGGCAAAATTAGAGGGAAGAGGGCTGCGCTTCAACCTCTGTTTAGTCAAACAAGGAAAACTTATTGATCAGGCACTACCAGCATTAATGTACGCAGATGATATAGTGCTAATGGCCAACAACAAGGAAGATTTGCACAGATTGATGGACATCTGCAGCAATGAGGGAGATAGGTTTGATTTCAGATTCATTAAGGAAAAATCAGCAGTCATGATTTTCAATGACAACGAAGGTAGTGAGCTTAGGATACAGGAGGTCACGCTAGCGATAACAGATAAATACAAATATCTGGGCGTATGGATAAGCAATGGGGCCGAGTACCTGAGGGAACACGAAATAAACGTGACGACTAAAGGTAACAGGAATGTAGCAGTGATGAAAAATAGGGCACTGTGGAATTACAATAGATATGATGTTGTGAGAGGAATATGGAAAGGGGTCATGGTTCCTGGGCTGACGTTCGGCAATGGGGTCTTGTGCATGAGATCAGAAGTTCAAGCAAGTTTAGAAATTAAGCAACGTGGAATAGGTAGGCTTGCTTTAGGAGCTCACGGGAATAAACCAAATCAGGGAGTACAAGGTGATATGGGATGGACATTATTTGAGGGCAGGGAAGCTAGCAGCAAGATAAATTTTGAGAAGCGATTGAGAGAAATGAAGGAGGAGCGTTGGGCTGGAAAGGTTTTCAGCTACTTGTACATGAAGAATGTCGATACAAACTGGAGGAAGCAAACCAGGAAGTTGACTGGTAAATACTTAGAAAACACCAGGTGGCCAAACCAAAAAGAACTATCGGTTAAGAAGAAAGTGAAGGAAACGGAGACTGACATGTGGAAAATGGGCATGATTAAGAAGTCCGCACTAGAGATCTATCGAACTTTTTAAGCAGGAAATTGCCAAGGAAAGGATCTATGATAATACTCGGGGTAGTTCTCTACTGTTTGAGGCAAGGACGGGAGTACTGTGAACCAAGACATATCGGGCCAAATACGAAGGGGTAGACACAGTATGCAGTGCGTGTGGAGAGGAAGAAGAAACTGCCGAACACTTGATAATGTTCTGTAAAGGGCTTCACCCTATAGTTCAGGATGATGGAGCAGAGTTTTTCAAAGCACTGGGGTTTAGGGACCGGGAGGGCAAAATAGACTTTAGGCAAGTAGACTTAACTAGAAGGAGGTTATCTGATTGGTGGCCAAAGTCAAGGCACGAGTGAAAATTAAACTCTTCACTGCAAAGTACGAATCCTCAAACTCACTTTTTAAGGAAGAAAAATAAATATAAAATATAGTTTTCGGTTCATCAAGTATTACGGCTTGGTGGCGCTAGCCACCGGCCGATCTAAAGGGTACAGCCATATCCATCCATACGGTGGATTAAGGTCATTCAGTACGGTGGATTCAGGTCACGGTGGATGGACGTGTTTTTTTGAGCGCTCCGGATATACTGCGCAGATAAGTGTTTTTGCATGTTTTGAGCTTGTCTTTATAATTATAAGGCAGCAGTTGAAATCTTCGTAGCACTTATTTTATGGCACGGCTTTTTTGGAGGCCAGTCACCAAGTATTTATTAGTTAGTGCGGGTGTGTGTGTTTGAAATTTTTTTGTTTTTTTTTCCTTTTGCCACCCCGTGGGGGAGGTGCGCGTACATGTAACACGCAAATTTTTGTAGTAGAGCTTAGGCTTTCTTTTTTTTTCGTAGTGCAGGGCTCGAGTTTATTAATTATCGAGTATAGGGACAATTGGTGTCAGAAAGACATGGTTAAAAAGACTGTAAAGTGTTCAGGACGTGGAGTGGTTTTGAAAGGGAACCCAAGTGAAGAACCGGATGGAGAAGAGGCTTACGCGAAGTATAGGCAATGTGAGGTCGAGGAAAAAATGGAGAAATGATGGTTGCCCAGAGTGACTTGGCAGCAGGGACAGCCTACGACAGAGACGCTTATTGCTGTTGTTTTCCCAGGTGTTCGAGGCGTACAGTGGCTGACTATCGGCGTTGATAGCGGAGCGTGCTGCATCCAGCGCCTTGCGGGAGTGCCGCGCCGACCGACCGGCTACTTTTTTGCGCCCGGCACCATACCACGTGGCATCGGCCACCCCTGGCCCTTCAAAAAGACAGCTGCAACGCCTCCCTCGATCACTTGGCAGCAGGGACAGCCTACGACAGAGACGCTTATTGCTGTTGTTTTCCCAGGTTAGGCATTTGCCCTCCTGTTTTGTATAGTTCATTCGCTATCCTAGCGCTGTCTCTGTTGCCTATTTTTCAAAGTTCGTACTTGTTTTGCCCACTGTTGAATCTGTAACTTGCCCTTTAATCATGGGTACTGAGTTCGTGGACTTCAAACGTGACATTCGGAAAGAAATCAGAGAGTTAAACAAAAGCCTTGAATACATGAACAAAGACTACGAAAACATAAAACAAGAGTGCGCTGAAATTAGAAAGGAAAACGCTGCTCTCAGGGCGTCCCAAGAGGCAATGCAATGTGAGATAGACCGTTTGAGAAAGTTGGTGCACGAAAATTCCACGCGCCTAACTACTCAGGATCAATACTCTCGAAACAAAAATATAGAAATTAAAGGGATCCCACGTACCCCTAATGAAAACCTTGTGCAATTGCTTGCCAAAGTTGGTGACGCCTTGGGGGAGCCAATAAGTGAACAAGACATAGAAATATGCCACCGTTTGCCAGCGAGGAGTGCCACTTCGCAAAGTAACACGGCACCAGACCCAGGTGTTGCAAAGAACAACGAGGTACGCCCTCATGCAAGCGCTGTTCCCGATCGGGGTAGCAAAGCAGGCAGTGATGCCCCCCTGAACGAAAACATCGTGGTTGTTTTCAATCGCCGAGCTAAGAGGGACGCCATCGTTAAGAAAGCAAGAAGAACTCGATTCACAGCTGAGGAACTGGGTTTCACAACTAAACAGTCTGTTTTCGTAAATGAGCACCTTTGTCCCCAACTGAAAAAATTGCTGGGTATGACGATTGCTCGGAAACGGGAAATGAACTGGCGCTTCGCGTGGGCAAGTGGTGGCAAAATATTTGCGCGTGAAACGGAAACATCTCGTGCAGTTCAAATCACATGTGAAGCTGACTTGCACAAAATGCACGCGGCCACTTCAAGCAGCCGCGGGGCATCTAGCATGCCGTAGGCTTATCTGATTAGCACTTTTCGTTTTTTCGGCGCGACCTTTTTTTTCTTTTTCTTTTTTTTTTCCTTTTGTTAAAATGGCGATATTACCACGTGATGTCAATATACCTTACACTAGTGGATATTGCAGTATCATGCACTTAAATGCTCGCTCAGCTCGCAACAAGCACGATGATATAACTACGTTTCACGACGAATTCTCGTTTAAATTCGACATCATCATGATTTCTGAAACTTGGTACACGTGCAATGATGAGGTACTATGCTTGCCAACGTATAAATCGTTCTTTTTAAACAGGCCCTCTCGTCTAGGGGGAGGTGTTTTGCAACTAATTGCTGACCACTTAGTTTGCAGCCTTCTCTCAGAATTTTCAGCGATTACACCAGACTATGAGGCATTATCACTAGCATGTCACAAGTATGTATATGTGGTAGTTTATCGTCCACCTGACGGAAAAACAGAAGCGTTTTTTCAATTTCTGAAAATCTGCTTACGTATGCGTGCACTAACAAGTTGCACATATCATAGGGGGCGACTGCAATATAAACCTTTTACAGCAAACTGAAACACTCGTAACTTCCAACTACTACTTGATTCCTTTGCGTGTGCTAATATTATTACTGAACCTACACGTGTCACTTTAGATACTGAAAGCCTTATCGACTTACTTATTACAAATGACATAAGTGATTCAACCGTATCTGGAACTGTTATTGCCGATATTAGTGATCCTACCCTATATACATGTTTCAAAATCGCAACGAGTATCTTAATCGTGCAAAAGTATCAACTCCAGAATCGTACAAAATACAGGAAATTAGTGACAAAACATTAGACACTTTTAGGCGTGGAAATTGCGCAGATTTGTTGGGATCCTGTCTATAAATCAGTTAACGCTAACGAGGCGTATGAAATATTCATGTGCCTGTTAAGAAAAACTTACCATAAGTGTTTTAAATATAAAACTGTCGAAACCCTGAAGAAAGGTCGGAAACAATGGATGACGCGAGAATGTCTGGAAATGATTAAGAAGAAAAATCTTCTGTACGCGAAATTCGTGAAAACAAGACACCACAACGATCTTTCGGAATTCAAGCGGTATAGAAATTTTGTAACGAAGCAACTGAGAAAAACTAAGGATGCGTACTTTGAAGCTCTCTTCAAGAGGGTTAGCACTCGTGGCGACGTGCTTTGGCGAGAAATAAATAAGCTTCTAAATAGAAGTTGCTCTCGAGACAACGCACTTGAGTTAAACATAGATAACAAGATAGTAAAGGGTCAAGAACTTGCTAATAAATTTAACGTGTACTTCACAACGCTGGTGTCCTCTGATTTATCAAACCCTTCTCGTGCCTGTAATAGTGATTACAGGGACTTTCTAGGTGTGCCAAACATGAGCACTGCATATTTTTTAAACACAACTCCTGAAGAAGTACTGTCTGTATTTATGTCACTAAAGAACACTACTGCTCGGGACATAGATGACCTACAAATTAGACCTATTAAAGCAGCACTTGATCTTTTGTTACCTGTTCTTACCCATCTGTTTAATATCTGCTTATCCACGGGAGTTTTCCCAGAAAAAATGAAGCATGCGAGAGTTAGTGTCTTATACAAATCTGGTGACCGAAATATTTTTTCTAATTATCGTCCGATCTCGATACTTCCTGTTATATCTAAAGGGCTAGAGAAAATAATATATCAACGTGTCATGTCTTTTTGTGAAAAGTACTCTATATTATCACCGCATCAATTTGGCTTCCGACGGGGCATGTCCACGGAACTGGCTCTCCTCACACAAAAAGAACTCATACTTAACTCATTTGAAAAGAAACTGTTAACATTGGGTGTTTTTATTGACTATTCCAAAGCGTTCGATAGAATCAACCACGAAGTACTCTATGCAAAATTGCGTCATTATGGTTTTCGGGGAACCCCACTTCACTTTCTGAAATCTTATTTATCACAAAGAAAGCAATCTGTAGTTATAAATGACAGCCAATCCTCCCTACTAACCATAACGTCAGGTGTACCTCAGGGCAGCATATTAGGGCCCCTACTGTTTAATATTTATATAAATGACATAACAAGTGTCAGCAAATATGTGGACTTTATAATTTATGCAGATGACACTAGTATATTTTTTCATGGTAATGATTTAGGTAAGCTTGCAGACTCAGCCAACAACATTCTTAACGACATCTTCATTTGGAGTACTGCAAATTATTTAACGATCAACACAAAAAAATCCAAAGCTGTGGTATTCGCACCGGTTCAGAAGGCTGTCTGTCGTGGTTTGGATATATATCTCGGGCCCGAAAAAATTGAGGTTGTCAAAGAAGTTTCATCCTTAGGAGTAATTTTTAATGAAAATCTTAATTGGGATGAACACGTTAATAAAGTAACTAGAAATATAGCTAGGAAGTGTGGTGCTCTCTCTAGACTTCGACAGATACTTCCAGCAAACATTAAACTTTTACTCTATAATACGTTGTTTTCATCTCACATAAACTATTGTAGTCTAGTGTGGGCAGATACATCTAAAGCAAATCGGAACAAAATATTTTTACTGCAGAAAAAAGCGATTCGTCATATTGCAAACGTACCATACGACGCACATACAAGTCATTTATTCAGAGAATATAAGATTTTACCGATCGATCACATACACAGTTTCAACCTTATTATGAAATACAAACAAAGCTTGCTATCAAACAATGCTTGTTTTCTTAAACTGTGTAACCTCAGGAAAAATACACAATCCTATTATGACATTCGGAAAAGGCCTTCCTGGTTTGTTCCTTATTCGCGAACTAATCACGGTTTGAGAAGACTTGAACACTGTATTCCAGCTTGTTTTAACTTGTTTGAAAATAAAAACATCGACATCTTTAATATACATAAAAAACAACTTAAGAACCTTCTCATCCAAAATGGCGCCGTGTAGTTTAGCATCTTCTAGTTGTCCGGCTACAGTACTATATGTAAAAGAAACACCCTATAATAGTGCTTGTGTAACATGGCATCGTATAATGTTTGCTTTCTTTGACATTTTTTTTCGTTGCTTTTTTTACGAGTAAAACATACAACATTTCACTCGTCAGTGTTTCCCTTGTGCATTAAAACTCGTGCTTTTCGCATACCCAGTGTTGTAAACGTTGTATAATCATTTTGTAATACTTTGGTAGCCGTTTAGCAACGTGTGCATTGTTTCATGATTGGCCGCACGCTGTTTTCTTTTGTTTTTTGTTGTTTTTCTCTCTATGTGGTTTGCTTATTTTATGTAAACCTGAAACTGATGTAATTTTGATGCATTTTCTTTTTATTTATTGAAGTTTTGAAAATCGACGTCAAATTGTTTTTTTATGTTTTGTGCTCTGCTGATTTTGTAATGCCAAGTAAAAAGGGGTAGGAGCCTCGTCAAGCTGCTAATATAGCAGCTTTTTGCTCCTATCCTTGCGTTTTCTTTTTCGCAACTCTGTGAAGAAAATGCTGAATAAAACTGAAACTGAAAACTAAACTGAAACTGCTGATGAGAATCACCGAGCTCGAGACTGCGTTGGCGACAGAGCACGAGAAAACGAGGGCAATGGGAGAAAGACTGAAGTCCGCCGAGGAAGCACTAGCGAAGCTGAACAAAGAATCGGCCTACGGAGAGAACAGCAGGGAACCGGCCACCAGAACGGTAGAGAAGGAAGAGCAAGCAAGCTTGGAAAAAACAGGTTCAGCCGGTTCAATTGTCACAAGGCCCAGCTTCAGCGAGGTAGTGGTGGGGATGGGAGGTGACAAAGCAGCCGGCGTCACAGGTGCAAGTAGCCCCCAGGTGCAGAACGCTCCTGCTGAAAAGTCACAGCATGTGATAATCACCGGAGACTCGAATTTAAATCGATGCACAGAAGCCATCAAAGAGAGGGTAAGAGCTGACAAGAGGGTTGCAGTAGAGGTGTTCCCAGGACGCAAGCTTGAAGCAGTCATGAGGCAAGCCAGCGCAAAACTCAAAACTACAGCTGATAGACAAAACCTCGTGATAATTTCAGCCGGTTTAAACGATGTCTTAAATGAAGATACAGCAGGACTAGCAACCACAGTGGCGAAAGGCGTTGATGACATGCGCGCCACTGCTCCTAAGGTACAGGTAGTGATATGCACGATACCGGAGGTACCGGTGCGTGATAGCCACCAGCAAAGAGCGGTTGTCAACGCAAACCAAGAGATATTGCGGATGAGTCGAGAGAAAGGCTTTGAGGTGGTGGATATAAACAGAGAGGTGCATAGGTGGGGTGGTTTCCAACGAGACAGAATTCACTTCAATGGACGGCTAGGTCATGAGGTGGGCTGGCGGCTTGCAGGACGCGCAGTAGCTTTTTTGGGGGGCAAGTGAGCCTTTCGGGGTGCAGGATAGCTAGTAACGAGGAAAAAAGCCAGGGAGACTCTTCGACAGGTGGTATTGACAGATACGATTCCAAAGAGGCACCAATATCTAAGATAGGTTGAGTCCGGGGCATAAGTAGACGTAGTCACGAGCGCCGAGCCAATTCAGACATATGGTATATTAACATGCAGGGTGGTAGGAACAGGCTGAAGTGGGAAGAGATAGAAAAACAGCTAAGGGAAGAGAGGCCGATGGTATACGGTTTTGTAGAAACACATCTCAGGGACATGGAACAACCTCCGAACAATCTGGACTATGCGTGGGAATATTGTAAAGGAACAGAAGGCAGCAGAAAGGGAGGTGGTATTGGGGCATTCATTCATAAAAGTACAGACTGGCAAAGGGTCAAGCAGGAGTGCAAGGAACATTTATGGCTAAAAGGGAAAGTGGCAGGTCAAATGACACTCCTTGGTTTCGTGTACTTGTGAACGGGAGCAAAGGCCAGAGAGGAAAACCAGGCAATGGTAGAGTGTATATCAAAGGACATTCAGGAGTTAGGAAGAGAGTGCGAGATAATTATACTAGGAGACATGAATGCGCACATAGAAGATATAGATGGGTATACCCACCCGACAGGCAAAATGATCATGGATATGTGTGAAAGGCTTGATTTGATCATTTGCAACAGTACCGAGAAGTGTGAAGGGCAAATAACATGGGAGGTAGGAAGGCTGCAGTCGACGATAGATTATGCACTGATGTCACATAGGATGTATGATAAGCTCAGGGGAATGCACATAGATGAAGGTGGCTCCAGAAGTCTGGGTAGTAATCACAAACGTATCGAGCTAAGTTTTGGAAGAGCAGTGAAAGTGGGAAGGAGACAATATGAGCAACTACAGCAAAATTTTTATTCAGAAAGGCAAATTGAAATAGCCACTAAATTAATTGAGAAAGTAATCACGAAGGATAATAAGACAGTGTGGACATACACGAATCTAACTAGACTGTTTGAGCTAGAGCTTGCTAAGACGCGTGACAAGTCACTCCGGAAAAGAAGACACAAACTCAAAAGTTGGTGGGATGAGGAAGTTAAGAGAGCCATAGCAAAACGCCAGGAAGCCTCTAGGCAACACAGACATGCTAAGCAGCGGGGTGAACCGACAGATGATGTTGAAAGAAAATGGGAAACCTTTCTAAGCTGTAGAAGGGATGCATCCCTTCTGATCAATGAAAATATTAGAAGAAAAGGAGCTCAGTGGCTGGCAGAAGTACATAAAATGGATAGGAAGGCAGGTGCGAAATTTTGGAACCATCTAAACTCCCTAAGAAATGAGACGAGCCCAGAGCAGAGGTTTATAACTACAGCCCAAGGTGCTAGGCTAGAAGGGGACGAAGCTATTGAATATAAAAGAACAAGGGTGACAGAAAATTTTCAACAAAAAAGTGCTTTATGCACCACAATAGACAAGGACGAACAAAGTGGTGCAATGGCTCCATTTTCACAACGTGAGTGGGAAAGGGCTGAGAAAAGGGTTCCGAGTAGTACATCAACAGGTCCAGATGGCATTCCAATTATGCTGATAAAGACATTAGGTCCGAAGTCTAAGCAGGCTTTGAGAGAAGCAGTGAGCTAACTAATAATTGATGGTGAAGTTCCCGATGGATGGAAACTTAGCAGGATGAGCATGATCTATAAAGGAAAGGGGGACAAAGCTGACATAAACAATCCCATAACAGTTACATCAGTGGTCTATAGGCTGGCGATGCAAATTATAAAGGAAAGACTGCAGGCATGGATAGAGGATGAGGGGGTGCTGGGGGAACTGCAGAATGGGTTTCGGAAACACAGGAGGCTGGAAGACAATCTGTTCTCACTGACGCAGTGCACAGAAATAGCAGAAAAAGAACACAGGCCCTTGTGGCTAGCATTTTTGTATATCAAGGGAGCGTACGATAACGTGGTTCAAGAGGAAATTTGGCGAATACTGGACGCACTAGGCGTGGAACGTGTAGTCACTAATCTTTTAAGGGATATCTATAAAGGTAACAAGGTAGTTATAAAGTGGGAAAAACAGGTATCCAAGCCTGCGGAGGTAAAACGGGAGCTTATGCAGGGGTGTCCCCTGTCACCCTTATTATTCATGATGTACCTACAAGGATTAGAGGCCAAATTAGAGGGAAGTGGACTGGGCTTCAACCTCTCTTTAGTCAAACAAGGAAAACTCATTGATCAGGCACTACCAGCATTGATGTACGCAGATGATATAGTGCTAATGGCCGACAACAAGGAAGATTTGCAGAGATTGATGGGCATCTGCGGTAATGGGGGATAGGTCAGATTTTAGACTCAGTAAGGAAAAATCAGCAGTCATGATTTTTCATGATAATGAAGGTAGTGAGCTTAGAATACAAGAGGTCACGCTAGAGATGACAGATAAATACAAATATCTGGCCGTATGGATAAGCAATGGTGCCGAGTACCTAAGAGAACACGAAATATACGTGTTGACTAAAGGTAACAGAAATGCAGCGGTAATTAAAAACAGTGCACTGTGGAATTACAATAGGTATGATGTTGTGAGAGGAATATGGAAAGGGGTCATGGTTCTTGGTCTGACGTTCAGCAATGCGGTCTTGTGCATGAGATCAGAAGTTCAAGCAAGATTTGAAATTAAGCAACGTGGAATAGGTAGGCTTGCCTTAGGAGCTCACGGGAATACATCAAATCAAGGGAGTGCAAGGTGATATGGAATGGACATCATTTGAGGGCAGGGAAGCTAGCAACAAGATAACATTTGAGAAGTGATTGAGAGAAATGGGGGAGGATCGTTGGGCTAGGAAGGTATTCAGCTACTTGTAGATGAAGAATGTCGATACAAAATGGCGGAAGCGAACCAGAAAATTGACTGGTAAATACTTGGAAAACAGCAGGGCGCCAAACCAAAAAGAATTATTGGTTAAGAAGAAGTTGAAGGAAGCTGAGACCGATATGTGGAGAATCGGCATGATTAAGAAGCCCGCACTAGAGATCTATCGAACTTTTAAGCAGGAAATAGCCAAGGAAAGGATCTAGGATAATACTCGGGGTAGTTATCTACTGTTTGAGGCCAGGACGGGTGTATTGCGAACAAAGACATATCGGGCCAAATACGAAGGGGGTAGACACGGTATGCAGTGCGTGTGGAGAGGAAGAAGAAACTGCTGGACACTTGATAATGTTCTGTAAAGGGCTTCACCCATTAGTTAAGGTTGATGGCGCAGAGTTTCTCAAAGCACTGGGGTTTAGGGACAGTGTGGGCAAACTACACTTTAAGCGGGTAGAACTAACCCGAAGCAGGTTATCTGATTGGTGGCTAAAGTCAAGGAACGAGTGCAAATTGAACCCTTCGCTGCAAAGTACGAATCCTCAACCTTACTATTTAAGAAAAAATAATAAATTTAGTTTTTAGTTCATTAGGTGTTAGGGCTTGGTGGCGCTAGCCACCGCCTGATATAAAGGGTACAGCCATATCAATTCATCCATACATATGTCACTCATATTCACTCGTGGCTATTCACTCGTTTGCATAATCACTTGTGGCTAAAGTCAAGGCACGAGTGAAAATTAAACCTTTCACTGCAAAGTACGATTCCTCAACCTCACTATTTAAAGGGGAAAAAATCTAGTTTTTGCTTCATTTAGTTTTAAGGCTTGGTGACGCTAGCCATCACCCGACCTAAATGGTACAGCCATATCCATCCATCCATTCATATGTAAATACTTAGAAAACAGCAGGGGGCCAAACCAAAAAGAACCATTGGTTAAGAAGAAGGTGAAGGAAACGGAGACCGACATGTGGAGAATTGGCATGATGAAGAAGTCCGCACTAAAGATCTATCAAACTTTTAAGCAGGAAATTGCCAAAGAGAGGATCTATGATAAGCCTTGGACATGGAGCCCCACCCATCTAGCTCCTAAACCCCTTCTTTTTTAACCAAATAAAGTTATTTTTTTCTCTCTCTCTCACCGTCAAATGACGGCCAGCGAGGATAACTCTGAGTGAGAGTTGATGAAATAGCTTCTTGACGAAGAAATCAGCACAGGAAAACCGATTGGACGCCTCCCGGTCTCGGTGCAGCGGCACGGACACATCGCCTCTCATAGCCAACGGCGCCACGCTGAATTTGTCATTGGTTCATCATGATTGTTACGTCATAGCAAAGAGCGATTGCAGTTGGCCGCGCATAATACAAATGGACTGCGGTAGACTTGAGTTCTTATTCTCACTTCATCTAAAGACACAGGATTTGTTTCCCTTCAGTGTCAACACGCTGTCGGATACTAATTCTGCGCTTCCTGTTGTGCCTTGTACAAGGAAAGCGATCCCTCGTGCGAACAGTCGCATGTTATTTTCTAGGCACTCGCCTTCGGTATTTGTAGCCTAATCAGCATATTAAAGGGCCACCCACCAGGTCCCATAACACATTTTAGTTAGACCGTGGAAGTTGTTGCGTTTCTGATGAGGAGCATTGTATGCCACAATATTTTTTTTTCCCCGTCAGTTCATTACAAACTGAAAAAAAAAACTATTTTCTTCTTTTTTCTAAGCGCCGCGAACCGAGGATGAGAGGAGGCGAGTTCGAAACCCTTGCCGCTCCCTCGCGTAGCCTTCGCAAGCCAAGTCTCTTCCCTACTCTCTCTGGCATTACACCAAGAGGTCACGTGCGTATGACGTGCCCGAACAAACCCAGCCCCCGAGCATGGGAGTGGCAGTTTTTGTTTTGTTTTTACCGGCGTTATTTTGTTGTCTACTGTCTGTTTCTGCGGAATGGTTTGGAACCGCTGGCATGTATAATTATATTTTAGGAAACTTCATGCGCTGGCTTACACGCGGTAGCATAGATGAGCGCAATGAGTGCGCGAATGCGTAGGAGCGTTACCTTCGCTTCCACGGCTGTCGTCTGCTCGATGCGCTGACCGTGGGGACATGAACGCATGCGAAACGCCGGTACATTAGCCCCGCGTATCGTTGCAATTCACGAAAAAAATGGAAAAAATACGCGCACGTTTCCTTATTACTTTTGCGTCTTATTATTTATCTCAAGTTTTATTATTCTCTTCAAGATCTACAAATTACATAAACTGCGCATGTCGCGTTAAATAGTTTTGATGTCACGTGCTACTGTTGGGAACGTTCCAGCACAGTCGTGTACGTAGAGGAGCAACGTCACTCTACTGCCGTGTACGTTGGGCCATTCATACGTGCACGTCATGCCCCCATCCTCTGGGCGCGCGCCCGCGAAAAGAAGGGGGAGCAGCGTTCATCTAGAAATTTGACCCATTTTCGCGGCGCGTAGCGTTGCAAATTTTGGCAGACGTGATCGTGAACGCCCCATCTACGCATTATTGTGCTTGTCAGCCCAAAATGTTCAAACCTGGTGAATGGCCCTTTAACAGGTGCCCAGAATCAGTAACACTTCCTTCATTTCATGCAACAGCTGTTTCATTCTTTCGCCATGTCCAATCGAACTGTCCTGGGGTAGATATGCTGAACACTCCTATCGTGGACACAACAACTGCTTTGTTGCTCTCGTTAGTTCTTCCAGCCCGCTGCACTAGCTCTAACCGTGTGTCTTGGAGCGCGCTGATGGTCATTTCTGCCTAGCCACCTTCGGGATTTCTTGTGGAAGCTGGGGCGGGGTGTGCTTCCTACCCTTGACCGCCTCGATAAGCGTAGAGTGATCTCATTAATAACATGCCGGAACTACTTCCCACGGGAATCAAATCAGCATTCTTTGAGGCAATGCGTCGTTCCTCGTGTTTTCTGGAGGACCGTGCATGCTGGATTTCGCAGCCTCGGAGTAAATTGCTTCGTTTCTGCTGGGCATTGTTCTCAAGGCTGCTTCGCCTGCCTTCTCATTGTTGCTGGTGCTTACTGTCTTTGACGCAATCGCCGTCCTTCCAGTCCCTCCACGCATACACACACAGCCCACCATAAATCCTCTTCCTAGAAACACCCACGTAGCATACCATTCGGCCCGCCGCAAAGCCCATGCAAAAGCTCTCCTCAAATACCACGGTTTCGAGGAGGATGCCGTATGGATGCATGCAGCTTGCACGGGCGATGACGTGGCAGTTGCAGTCGATGATCACACACTCCAGCCCATTGCAACTTTCCGCCTAAATCCTGCATCCAAGCCGTAATCCTTGGAAGAACGGCGATCGCATTTTCCCTCACTTGTACTGATGCCTGGTACGTCCTTTCCCACTCAAAAACCGCAATTCTAAATTTTGCGTGAGGCCGAGTCCATGAGACCGCTTTCAGCATACCCAGCTCCCCCCCCCCCCCGCCCCAAACATCCGGCCCGCTATGTGGAGCTTATATGGGTGCCTGCTTACTCTGGAAATCCCGGCAACGAAGCCGCCAATGACCACGCCCGAGGTCTCGTCAACCGGGCGGCGGCAGACTCCGAGTCGGGCTTTTCCAGGGAACGCATGCATTCCATCAGCGAGATGACTGAAGCATACCGCGCCAAACGCCTGCCATATATCCTTCACCACACCGATCCCTGGACAGTTCTCATCAGAAATTATGGCGTCGCCTCCAGACCCACACACACGGAGGTAGGAAACCTTTCCTTCATCCGTGCCCACACACTTCTCTCTCCCTATTTTCCTTTTCCCTTTCTCGCATCTACCCAGGAGCATACTATCAGTCTTGTGCTCAATGCACTCACCCCCACGCTTTCCTTACCCACATCCTCCTCAAATGCCCGGCGGACCCGGGCCCGCGGGGCCGCCCACGTCATCCAACTACATGGACTCATGAACTCATAGCGCAGTGGTGGTCGTGCGGGGAACCTGGGCCGTACTGGCCTCAATCCCTCGATCAAATAAAGTTTTTACCACCCCCACCGCGAGGTGGTTGCAGCCAGCCGTCGCCGTCGCACGCTCTTCCCGGTCTTGTAGCGACTGTACACAGAGCTATAGTATCTGTTTTGTCGGAGGAGCTCATCTTTATCGGCGAAGACTAATTCCTTCAGCACTGTTCTTGTCTATTTGTGTTGGTCTGTGAGGCGCATGAAACTTATCCTTTGGTCTGCTTGGTTTTGGTAACCACATGTATTGATTAGTGTCGGCAGAAAACGCCATGTAAGTACGCAAAATGTAGATATTCATGTTTATTTGCGCTTCTTAATTGTTTACCACGTAATGCGCATATGGGCATGCACCTACTTTAGTGACAAATATTTGTGTGCCTCTGCATGCGTGTAACATCAATTGTGCTTGCTGCTTCAGAGATATTTCATATTTTATATCCATGTGAATAAAGTCTGTTTCCTTATCCTCCATAACGTATCTCTAGGAAAAAAATACCCTGTTGAAATGTTATTGATGTCCACCGTCTGTGAAATTGCATTTCTCTAAACTCATTTTCTGTACACGGGGTGGGTAATTATCCAAAAAGACGTGCAACATAAGCAATGAAGACTACATGAAAGACAGCGCGCGCTAAGGCTACGCTGATCTGCGGTGCGAACAGCAGCCCATATTCTTATCCTAATTTCCTCGCACCATTGTAAACTAACTGAAATAAGGAATTTGCGCATTGAAATAGCGTTCTCTCGTGGCAAAGACAAGCATCGCAGAGTGGTCCCGAAAAATTCTGAACGGGAAACAGTTCTTGGTCGAGCCTTTCACGTCTGTCGTAGATCGTAGTCGGATTTACCCACAGAAAGTGGGTGATTCCATAGACCACCCCGACTACTCACTACTCTCACAACTTCCCCCCTACAGCTAGGGCTATTCTTCCCGCTACATTCAACCACTATATCAACCCCACTGAAGAGCGGTGTAGTCAGCGGGTGGCACAATGCCCCCCCCCCCCCCTCGGAAATTGTTTTCCGTCATCGCATACAGAGCTAGAAAGGTCCTTTCCAAGGGCGTTGAAATTCGCGGCCACCCCGAAAAAAAATTCTACCTACGTTACAGTCACTGCACACACGCAGCTTCACTATCGCGTAAGCGCCCGCCAAGTGGAACTGGCTGAAAGTTTTTTTCTTCTTTTTTGGTCGCGTTGCCGTAACTTATGTACGTCAGCCTCACAATTTCCGCATATTGGGTCTTTTCTTTAAGGTTGCTGATGCTTTAAATGCCCCATCAAACGCGGAAATTGATGAGGCATCCAAGATACTTTGTACCACTCGTGTTGGCGACGAGCGGTGCAAAATATCGTCATCACGTGTTGACGTCACCATACGACGTCATCTTGATGCCACTATGACGGCACATAACGTGACAGCGCATGATGACGTGATCACATCATGGCTTAGTCGCTTGGTCAAAGGTGGGCTGGTCACGGAGGCAATGCAATGCCGTGTGAAGTGCAAAAAGCTAGATATACCTCCGATCCCGGAGGCCATGCAAAACACGTTAGGTGCAGTGAGCTTTCGGAGAGGTTCAGGGAAGGATTGGTACAATCATTGAGAAGAAAAAGAAGATGGCTCTCCCCTTAGAGTCGTCTTATGCAAATGAATGAGGGACCCTGGGACTTTCTCTTTTTTGTTTTTTGCCTTTGTAAGCCATGCTTGACGCTGATTGATTGATTTATATGTGGAGTTTAACGTCCCAAAACCACTATATGATTATGAGAGACGCCGTAGTGGAGGGCTCCGGAAATTTCGACCACCTGGGGTTCTTTAACGTGCACCCAAATCTGAGCACACGGGCCTACAACATTTCCGCCTCCATCGGAAATGCAGCCGCCGGGATTCGATCCTGTGACCTGTGGGTCAGCAGCCGAGTACCTTAGCCGCGGCGGGGCATGCTTGACCACCGCGGCGGGGCATGCTTGACGCCCTCGACCCGCATTATGCGACGTGCTTTGAAATAGAAGAATTGAAATTTGGGTCAAGTTAGTACTGGTCATGAATACTTGAAATTTGCAGGGTGAAAAACGAGGACACAAGAAGAAGTAACACACCACAAGGCTCTGTGTCGTGCGTTATTTTTCCTCGTGTTCTTCGTTTTTTTGTCTTTCCTATTTCAGAGGCGACAATCAATATTCGATGTCTGAAAATAAAAAAATAGAAAGGACAAAAAATGGTAGGAATTAAGGGGGGCAGTAGTGGAACTAGCGTATAGTCTGACCAATCATCTCACTGTGACTTCTGCATTCACCTGCATACTAGCAGAACTTCTGTATTCCCCTGCATACTATAACACTGGTTGGCATCGACCGAAGTGTATCTAATGATGGTCACTGTTGGATAAATATTGGCCAATGTTTGTAAAATAATTTCCGATGGTGGCTATCCGCTGTTGTAGACCTTTGCACGGGATAGAAGAAACCCCTCCTTTCTGGACTGTGGCATGCATCCCGCGCCACAGGTTGACGTACTCCCGTACAAAGGTTGACGTCACCGTCTCAGCAGTGGATCCTTGGGGGGTAACGCCTATTTCCCACAGCCAGGTGAAGATAATGGTGGCACTCGAGCAGCCTTCCATGAAAAGGATCATAGCATCAACATTTTCTTTGATCCACCAGTTGCGACTCAGATGTCAAACCAATATTTGTTCTTTATCAATCGTAATACTATACTGAGGACATCTGGTTTGGAGTAATTTTTGGACAAACGAAATTTTCAGTTTGGACCACTTTGGAGAAGCTAATTTTGCATGTGGAGAAACTCTGGATCAGCCTATTTCACATTCTAGAGCACGTTAGATAAACAAGCTCCTAAACAAGATAGCTGAACACTTATAAATTATGGGGCTAGACAAACTAGACAAAGACAGCAAAAGCTTATTAATTCGAAATTCATGGTGACTCTAAAATTGTTCGAATTAGGTGGCGTTCGAATCAGCGAGTGGGTGCTAGAATTAACGAATACTGCGCCACAGTGCGTGGGCAGAACCCGAAGAAGCCCCCTCTGGACTCGTTAGCACGAACTAAGTGGTCTACAACACGTTAGCGGTTGTAGCACTTAGTAACCAAGTGTGAAACACGTTTATTCACACGGCAGAGTTAATGCGCTGAATATAAAACTTTAATCAGGAGTTTTCATGGGCTTGCGTTTCTTTTGTCGAGACTCCGTGGCCATCATTCCCACATTTCCCAAGAGCTCGAGCGCAGTGTCCGAATTCTCACCAGCCGTGAAATGCTCCTGTTTTCTTGTCTTGCATCTCTAGCAAATTTGGTTAGGTTTGGTGTTGCTACACATTGTGGACGCCCTAGGCCGACCTGTACGAGGAGCGATGAAAACCAGGGGCATGTAAGTTCGAACTATGGCCATCAATTGTGAATACCGACGCTTTCGAATTATTGGGAGTTTTCCCCCCATAGAAATCCACAGGGCAGTGCCGATATTGGCGCGAGCTCGTATTGACTGTAAGTTCGAATTAACGAGCTTTTATTGCATCTCGGTTCGCTGCTAATCTCACGGTGAAAAGTAATCCTGGATTAGTCGTTGCTCTATTCAATAAAAAATTACGTTAAATATAAACTGACCCTTCCTTGTTCCAGGGTTCGGCGGTGGCGGCCCTGGGCATATTCGTTCTACAGATATGGCAGACGACTGGCCGGTTCTTGTCACGAATCACGCCAGCGAGGATGACGTACGGCTTGGACAGATGCCCCGGGAACTACACGCTTCACGAAGAAGCGTCAGATGGAAACCGCGAACAGTAACAGGAAATCGTAGAAATTTCGTTTCAATGTGACATCCGTGCAGAAATGCGGTGCGGAGACGTCGAAGGGAAGCGAAAATCATTAAACGTGATCTATTCAAGGCACCGCGAGATAATGCAATAACTGGCAGTTTTCCTTGAAAACAACTGTTTGGGGGAGAAGGGGGGCAGTAGTCACAGTGGCCCACAGTGCAGACGCGCTCTTGCTGAACCGGATCTCTTCGTACTGGTTCAGTCTTCTCACGGTCTGCTTGACAGTGCTGCTCAGCCTTACGTTCAGCCTATTGTGCCGTAAGTACGACGCCGCTTGCTACCACTTCATATCAGCAATACATCGAAGCTCTTAGAGGCGTGCCAGTCATCGGCTTTCAAACGAATTAAAAAAAAGATATGGTTTCCTCTCAACTTCCTTTTCATATAAATACATAAGGCAACTTACGGGAAGAGTGTCTGGGCTGTGGTACCCAGGAAACGATTATACTGGAGCTTGTCCGCAAAGTCCTTGTAGTCAGCGACCACGTAAGAGTAAACCATGGCATCCGAGATTGCGGTCACGCGGCGTGCCTGCCGCGCGGCCGCAAATCTTGGAGGCCATGAGTAAACATCCATCTCCATCTATCTATCTCCATCTATCATTCTCAAGACGCTCGCTGAAGTTTGTAGCTGACGGTTGCCACGTCCGCGATGTCCTCTTTTCGACGACCTCTCGCCGATCGGGACCCCGTCCCCGAACTTCTCTTAACCGGCTCCCAATTTTTTACGTTTTTCTCAATACTTACTTCTCATATATCTTATTATTCCTCCTTATCCCTTCCCTTGTGAGCCACTGCAGAGGTGTCGCATGTTGGTGCAGACAGTTGCGGGGGTTCCCTTTTCGTTTAATTTTTTTCCTCATTTCAAATCCCCCCCTCCCCCACCACACCGGGGATTGCGAAGATGTGTTTAGTAAAATGTGTTTAACCATTTAAAGCACTTGGTACTCTACTATGGGAGAACATAAAGCCCTCCCAGATGACTGGTATGTTTTGAGTTGTGAATTTGGTTTTGCCTTCATAATTACTGCTTTGTGGTAACTGATCTAGAGCCTGAAGTTGGCAAAGACGAAGTCTGGGCACGTTCCCCTGGTGGTTGGTGGTTGTTTCCAGTCATACGAAATGCATCGTAGAGTATCTCGAGACGTCATTCACTGCACATGCCAGTCATTGTACGTAATCATTATCATCATCGCCATCATGGCTACGGCACACGCCAGCGGACAAGTATCGACCGTATACGAAGCTCCTCTTCTAAAGGATTAACGTTTCATTTCAATTCGTCTTGGTTTTCTGTATTTTAATCAAATATTATTACGTATGATTACAACGTATAGCACGAATGACCTCTTTGGCCCTGAGCCCAATACCGCGATTGCTGTTCCAGCTTCTTCGACCGACGACATGCGAGATGCGTTGCGGCTGTCGAGTCCTCCGATGCTCAAGTTCTGGCGTCGGGTCGGCCTTCTCCGACACGTAAGCAAAGTGAGTTTTGGACTGCATGCTCTCCTCTTATAGTCTTCAGACTAGCTTCTCGAATGATTGGCTTTCTTCATTGTGTAAAAAAAAAAAACGAAGACAGCACGCATTGAGCCACAATCCATCAAAAAATGCACTCACAGTGACAGCTCGTGCGATGTGATCTGTCACGTTCCTTATGAAACGCTGTGTACGCCATCCCAAAGAGTGAATATAACAGTCGAGTCCATGAGGTTCTTATGGAAGTATGACAAGTATTTGACAATCATAAGGAATATCTATATGTATTTTGTAAGGAAACATGAAGAATTGTTGGAGTAGTATGCAAAACGTTTCAGTGGGAATCTTCACCAGTAACGTAGTGAGAAACAATTTTTTTCAGGAGGGTTTTAACCATAATTTATGTATGTTTTACATACGTTTAGAATGATGTAGGTTAGAATTATGTAGGTTCGAGCAGAAAACGACGCACTGGAAGCTTTTCAAGGCTTCCTCGAAGCGTGTCGAGAGAGCAACGCAATGTCTTCCGATAGTCACCACCCAGTAATCAGCCCTCGAGCACACCGATGGAGCAGGCTTAATGACATAAGCAATGGGCAAGTTTGCCCTTTGTTCTGTTTGGCACGAGCGAAAGCGTTCATTTAATCACTGGCATGAAATTTTCTGGATCAACGGGTGTTAACACTGCCATTTCTTCTCAAAGAAGAAGCCATACACAGAACAACAACAATTAGTAACAATACTTTCCCCAAAAATACTAAAAAATTTCATCATTAATTCTCCTCTTCAGGCTTACCTATAGAAAAGCTCGCTTTCTTGTGTGCTTCTTCCCCCTGTGGTTTCTGAGTTTCTTGTTTGTTTGTTTCATAATATACATACATACATACATACAAAGTTTCTTGTTTGTTTGTTTGTACAAAGTTTCTTGTTTGTTTGTTTCATAATATACATACATACATACAAAGGGTTGACGTCACCGTCTCAGCAGTGGATTGTTGGGGGTAACGCCTATTTCCCACAGCCAGGTGAAGATTATGGCGGCACTCGGGCAGACTTCCATGAAAAGGATCATAGCACCAACATTTTATATATATATATATATATATATATATATATATATATATATATATATATATATATATATATATATATATATATTCCAACACTTCACCACAAGGCAAATACAGCGTGCCGCTCATGAAGACATAGCATCTGTGTCTTGTGTTCCTTGTGCGCATATCGATGACAGGCGCTATGTATTCAAGAAGTGTGCACTGCATCTGTCTTGTGACGATGAACAACCAATTAGATCAAGATGTGTTAATGTTGGAACACCATAGCGCAAGCACTAATTTGGAGCAAACAGTGTAACGTTTACATTCCGCAAACAAGGTAGACACTTGGAAAGATCGCACAAAGACACTGTCCATGTCGCAATGTCATGAGCGACGCCAACTGGTTCAGCGCACGTTATACGTAGAATACTTCTGACTATTGAGTTTTCGTGTTTGATTATATCTTTGTTTGCTTGCTTTTTTCCCCTGAACCAGGAGCATCGTGAAACGAGCGAGATGGTGCACAACAACGCTGCTCTCGAAGGTGGGCCATTGCAAACTACTAAAGAAGACGATAATCTCACCAGTGTGCATGGAAACGTGGACGACATCGTAATACAGCCGATGCTCTCAGGTCGCGCAGAAGATGCAATACCGCTGCACGGACGAACAAAAGCAATAAACTACCGATAACTCCTAACTCTAACCTAAGACGGCTGTACAGGCTATTGCGACGTCGCCTGCTAGAGGCTGACGTCCTCACCGAGGAACAAAATTTGCACACTTCGAGAGTACTACAGGCAGCGGAGAGAAGGGGGTGCTCACCTTTCTCGAAGTATCTCAAGTCTGTGCGCACAGCCAAACACAGCTAGAATGAACTCTTCTACCACGAAAGTGCCTGCACAACGAAATGCGTCACATATACGGTATGGCCAGATTTATACCTTGCTCATGCTTTTTGAACGCCCTACAACGAAAACACGCAACAATGATTCTGCCTGTTTAGAGAATCTCTTCATACGTTCTGCATTGTTTCGTAACGAACACTCATGCGGCTCACGTAATAAGCCAAAGCCAAACAAAACGTACCAACATGACTGCAACGCCATCTCGTGCTAACTCTTAGGGTGCTCAAGAAAATTAAAAAAAAGTTTCAATGCGGATGAATAAAGAACACCCGCAAAATGTTCATTGTTTTGTGGCACGGTGTTTTGGCTTAGCGTGAAATGAATGTCTTTATCTCTGCCCTCGCCCTGACCTTTCACCACGGCACGTCATCAACCTCACCGGCAGCAGGCTAAGTTGTGGTTTGGAATTTAGGAAAGTGTGCTACTTCGCAGAAGAAAATTTTAGCCCAGCACGACTGAGACAATGAGCGGAGAAGACGCAACGCAGCCGAGCGCTGACTTAAAACTTCAGTCCGTGTTGCGTGTTCTTCGTTCATTACCTCAGGCTCGCTGCGCCTTCATCCTCACCTAGGTCAAGGTCTTACTGAAAATTTCAGGCTACGTTCTATTAAAATCGAAGCTGTATAAGCCACTGGTAAAAACCTCGGTGCGTACAAGTGTGTACAAGAAACTATCATCATCATGAATGGGAATGTGCAATATAAATTGGGCAGATCCCTCAATACACGTACGCACCTCTGGTCTACTACATTGAAGAAGGCAACGAATGGGCGGCATTCCACAGTCAGGATTTCTGGACACACTAATAATAACAATAATTACGTTTTAACATACAGAAACCACGATATGTTTATCAGAGACGTTGTAGTGGAGTGCTACGGAAATTTCAACCCCCTAGGGTTCTTTCCCGTGCACCTAAATCTAAGCACACGGACATCAAGCATTTTCGCCTATACAGACCTAACTAGTCATTGAAAAGAGAGAGAGAATGAATGTAATAAAGGTACAGGCGCTCACTATAGACTACGTCCAGTTCGATACCCTACAAGTGGGGAGAGGGGAACAAGGGAGTGAAAGAGAGAAAGAGAGCTTCAATAAATCGTCGGGATTAACTCAGTGACAATCAGCGTGATAATTATCGAGCATCGAAGAATTGAAGCACAGCATCCACGCAGATGACATTACCATCTGGTGCACAGGTGGAAGTGAGGGGCAGATTGAGAGCGCCCTGCAAGAGACGATTGACACCGTAGAAGAGTACCTTCGTCCTTCTGGGCTCAAGTGCTCCTCGAGTAAGTCAGAACATTTACTGTATCGGACTACACGCCGGGGACCGAAGCCCAGGGGATGGAAGCCGTTAAACCAGATAGACACCCACCTCCGTACAAATCAAGGGGATGCCATCCAGAGGGTCGACTCCATCAAAGTCCTGGGCATGCTGATAGAGTCTACCGGCGCCAACAGCAAATCTATAGCCAAGTTAACTCGGAAAACAGACAGTGCGGTGCACCTCATACGCAGACTGGCCAACAAAATAAATGGGACCAAGGAAGACAACCTCATCAGGTTGATGCATGCGTTTGTTCTAAGCCACTTCACGTACGAGGCAGCAATGCACAACTGGTCAAGAGCAGAGTCCGAGACACTGAATGTGCTCCTCAGGAAAGTTATTAGGAAGGTCCTGGGCCTACCCATACATACCAGCACCGAGTGTCAACTTGAGCTTGGCATTCACAACACGCTTGAAGAAATAGCAGAAGCCCAAGAGAGAGCACAGTTTGCAAGGTTACCGACAACAAGGTCGGGGAGAATGATCCTGCAGGAGCTGGGCCAATACCCAATGGCAATCAGACGCAATTAAAATGATATCCCCGACAACATCAGGAAGAATATCACGGTATCTTCTATACCAAAAAACATGCATCCAGAACACAACGTCGGAAGAAGAGTAGCGTGGGCCAGGACTATACTTCGTCAAGTCTCAAACGAGGAACGAGGGGTCGTATTTGTTGACGCGGCTTCTTACGCCAATGGGAAAGCGTTTGTGGCAGTGGTGGTCGATGGGGCTGACCATGTCGTCATTTCAGCGACGGTCAGGACGAAAGACCCAATCGTTGCGGAACAGGTGGCCATCACCTTAGCACTCAAGATGGATAACATTGAAGTCATCTACAGTGATTCCATGGCAGCACTACGGGCGTTCGCCAAGGGGACGGTCTCTGAACAAACGCTGAGAATACTGCAAGGCAAGAACATAACACATCATCTTCTGAGTTGGTTCCCAGCTCACCTTGGACAAATCAACGATTCCCCTCCCAGTCTCAATGAAGCAGCACACGAGGTGGCGCGAGACCTCTCCAACCGCGCCGCCCCGGGGATGCGTTCTACCGGTGAAGGGGATAACCGGGATAATCTTACAACATATAACGAGCTCACTAAACATTGCTACCTGTCTAGAAGGGTTTTTCCTCCACCTCACAAAAATCTAATTCGGCCCCAGGCACTTACATTAAGGCCTTTGCAAACGCGGATGTACCCTACTTTGAAAATGTCACACATCATGTACCCTGACCTAAAACCAAGTAATATTTGCCCACATTGTGGGGAAATAGCTTCATTAGAACATGTGCTCTGGCAGTGTACCGAATTCGCTCATTTATCGAACATCACCTCTGCTAGATGGAGGCGGCGATTCGCTGCTGGTCCTTGGCAGATCAGCTCTGGGCTGTCCACCAAGCCCGCGAGGAGGCTGAGGAGCTTGGCATCTCAGTCCCCACGTGGGAGCTGCCCGCAACACAGGGATCTGTGTTTTGGAGGACCAAATAAAAGTTTATCCAATCCAATCACTTCACTTTACATGCGCTTTATATTTGCATAATACGTAACACAGAGGAGAAAAAAGTTCAGATGAGTACTAGGGACGATGTATTAATTACGTCAGCACAAATACTTACATACCCAAACAATACACAGTGAAAATGAAATAATGCTTTCACAGCGAAAGGTGCACCATGGCACTCTCCGAAAACGCTAAAGGGCAAGTGATGACAATGATCTGGTAGGGCAGGTTGGTCCATTTTGTTGCAGTATGGTAAAAGAAAGAGGCGATAAAGATAATAGTGCGCATGCGAGGGGTGCCACGGGTCCCGTTAATTAGGGAGGCGATCGCCGGGCTAATTCCAAGGGCCGAGGTACCGGCCCCCCGAACCGCACCACGAAAGCGTGGACGACGAAGCTGTTGCTGCTTGGCTAAGTAGCTCTGTCTGCATTTATCGTTTGTTTTTGTGTATATTACGGCTCAGCACTGCTCAAGACGTCGGACGACTCGAAAAGGTACCTGCCGTATCGGCGACCGACGGGTGCTGCGCAGCCCGCCGCGTCGAAATGTGCTAGAAGAAACGAAACAAGCATCGGGGAGAGCGCCGCCATGACCTCCCAAGGTGTGACACCAGGTCAGAAGCACCAGCTGGCTGGCGCAAGCATACCTGACGGCAAGCGACAACACAGCGTTGCATCAGAGGACGAATCAACTGTCGTCGGGGACCACAACGGGGCGAACCTCACAGATCAGGACATGGACGAGGGTGGTTTCCGCCTTGTGCGACATCGCAAAGACAGGACGGTGGGCATTCCTGTGTTAATTGCTCCAACATCCGAAGGAGCTAACTTGAGGCAAGTGAATCCTATTGACCTATACTCGGAAATTGAAACTATTCTCGGTGGAGCCCCAGTTAAGAGCCGTTTCACAGCACAGGGAGCCCTGCTCTTGGATATAGAGACAGAACACCAAGCTAATATGCTTCTAGAGACCAATACTATCCACGGCCTTGCCATATCTGCCCGTGTACCACACAGCTACATGAAAAATACATGCATTATAAAAGGGGTCCCAAGATGGTACTCGGACGAAGAGCTGTTAACCTACCTGAGACCTCAGGGAGTATACCACGCAAGAAGAATCATACGACGAGTCCAAACCTCATCCACCGAATGGGAATCAAGGAGCACTGACTCTGTAGTTCTCACATTCGCTCCAAATTCGGAACGCCCAGAGAAGATCAACCTTGGCTTCACCAGACACGAGTTGGTAGACTACGTGGAGACGCCACCACGCTGTTTTAAATGTCAGCGTTTTGGACATGTTGCTAAGCACTGTCGTGGGGAACAAAGGTGTAAGCGCTGTGGGGGGCCTCGTGACTTTAAGACGTGTACAAGTAAAGAAAAACTTGTGTGTGCAAACTGTGGCGGCGACCGATGTCCAGCACGAACAGCTGCGCAGCGAAGAAATAAGACGTTTGTCCTCGGCCCGAAGACTGTGAACGAACCATTGCTCACAAAGAAGACGTCCGGCGCGCCACAGCATGGCGGTTCGGATAACGAGTACGCAGGAAATTTTCCGCGCCCAAAGCCGACAAGAGCTGGTACTGAGTCAACGCAAGTGCTCAATGCTGGTGAGAAATGTATCACGAAAGAGTCCGCCAAGCGCACCTACGCTGATGCACTGAGCCCACCTCAAGTACCATGTGGAAGCCAACAGCAAGAAAACCTCGAGCACGTTATTCGCGCTCTGTTCACCGCACTACGTTCACACGTCGCTAAGATGCCTGCGAGTTCAACGAAGGATATGTTGGAAGCAGTCCTGGCTCTAGAGTCAGTGTTACTTTGCTCTGCTTCCACAAACACACAGTAGAATAATGGCAATGTCTCGCCCACCTGGTCTATTTCGTCCTTCAAAAGTGCCCTTAATAACGCAATGGAGCTGCGCCGGTCTTCTAAAACGCCTGTGCGAACTCAACCTTTTCCTGCGCGACATTCCAATACCGATTCTAGCTCTCTCCGAAGCCGGTCTACCTAATGCAAGGACGCTCCCAGGGTACACCCGACACGGCAACCCGCGCATTACGTCGTTTGCAAATGGAAGCGCAATGATATACATAAGGCGGAAAATCCCTCACGTCGTGCAAGACCTCTGTTCCAACTCACTGGAAGTCACTGCTGTGCAAGTGTGCCTGGGAAACCGAAAACTGAGTGTGGTATCGGTGTACATAAGCCCACGAAAAAAGGTCTCTATGGAGACTTTCCTAAAGGACCTTTGCACTCGATGTCCCGCACCTCGAATAATCTGTGGCGATTTTAACGCGCACCATCCACTCTGGGGAGATAAGAGTGTCGATTTTCGAGGCAAGGAACTTCTAGCAGCTGCGGATGCTGCCGACTTATGTGTGGCGAACGATGGTAAACCTACATTTTTCAGGCCACCAGATTCATGGAGTGCAATAGACCTTATACTTCACTCCACGGACCTTCTGGTATCATCGACCACGGCTTCAGACAAGATGGGCAGCGACCATTTCCCCATCTTCACCAATATCCTGGGATTTCGAACTGCTGGTCGACAATTCTGCAATCTAACACGCTGGGACACCTACAGAGAAGTGTTGGACAAATCCACTGGTGAGCTGTTCGCAGATATGTTGCAAGGCAAGCGATCAGCAACTTCATTGCTGAAACTGCCTGACCATTTTCCTGCTCCTGACTTGAAATTGAAGAACCTCTGCGCAGCACCAAGACGGGCGGAGCGGAAATTAATGAGAACAAAAGGAAATCAGTCTGCGAAAACCGAATATAACAGGATAAACGCTGCGATTCGTCGCCATACAAAAAAAATTAAGACGAAATCAATGGGCCGCTTTCTGTGAGAGTTTATCAACGTTTACGCCCTTGACAAAGATATGGGCAGTAATAAATAGTCTTTCTGGGAAGATCCGAACACACAGGCCATTCGAAGCACTCGCTTTGAAACAAGGGATAGATTTGCAAACCCTTGCAGAGGATTTCGCAGACGTGTACATATCTGGTAGATCAGCAGGAGTGGCGATTCCTCTGTCACCCCAGTTTTTTCACACGATCGATACGCCATTCACCTTCCGAGAGCTGGATATGGCACTTAGCAAATTAAGAAGACGCTGTGCCGTGGGTCCCGATTTGATCAGCAATCAAATGCTGACAAATCTACCATATGAGCGGAAAAGGGCCCTTTTGGACATATTTAATCATGTCTGGAGCACGGGAGAGATCCCATTTGTTTCGAAGACAGCTTGGGTGGTGCCAGTCTTAAAGTCCGGAAAGGATCCTGCGAGCCTCGCGTCATATCGACCGGTATCTCTTACATCATGCGTATCTAAGCTGATGGAAAGATTAGTATGTACAAGATTAACTTGGTACCTTGAACAAGGAAGACGATGGCCATCGTGTATGACCGGATTTTGCCCACGACTGAGTGCCCAGGACAGTGTTTTGGACCTATTAAGCCACATCGAGCACCACCGTGTCAGTGGACTCTTGACACTCGCCGTCTTCATGGACGTTGCCAAGGCATATGATTGTGTGCTTCAGGCAGGCATCGTGAACGGGCTCCAAGCCATGGGTGTGTCAGGAAATGCTCTTCGGTTCATACATGAATTTCTCAGAGACCGTTGTGTCCGTGTTAAGCTTGGAAATGTAATGAGCGAAGAGAGACGCGTTTCCCTCGGCGTCCCACAAGGAAGTGTTCTATCTCCCTTGCTTTTTAACGCTGCCATGGCCAGCCTTCCCGACACTCTTCACTTAGCTCTGAAAGCAGTTAAAATATCCATCTACGCCGATGACATCTGCATTTGGATCTCAGGGTACCAGCACAAACGTTTGGCCCGGATAGTACAGAGCGCTATTTCAATGATTGAGCGTCACTTGTTGACACTCGGCCTATCTTTATCAGCGGAAAAATCGGCCTTCATGCTCTTCCCGGGAGCGCGACGGAAGTCAACACGTCTGTCGCTGAATATTCGAGGCCACTCAATTCGTTGTGCAACAAGTGTCCCTTTCCTGGGCATTACCATCGACAACAAGCTATTATGGCGACGTGTGGTTGATGGTATAGTCACTGCATCAGTGCAAAGGATCAACGCTCTTCGTCGCATGGCAGGGGTCCGTTGGGGCAACAATCCTATGTCTATGCTTAAATTAAATGATGCGCTTATAACAAGCCGCATCATTTATCAGCTGCCCCTGATATCACCATCACCAAGCCAGTTCGAACGCCTAGAAGCAGTGCACATAAAGGGTCTTCGCTTGGCGATGGGAGTCCCTCAGGCGGCTTCAAACAAGAAGGTCACCAATGAAGCCGAGTCTCTGCCGTTCCGCCTTTTGGCATCTCAGGCCTTATTGACGCAGCTGTCAAGACTGGGCGAGTCCTTCGCAGGCACGGCGCTTCTCCGGCGGCTAAGAGCAAGAACTGGCTCACATTTCAACGCGGCACTAAACACATTTCCTTATTTAGGCTTGAAACTGCCTAAACGGCGCCCTATGGACCCGCCATGGTCTTTTGTGGATGTTGCGTGCAACTTCAGCGTACCCAAGCTACCAGCGAAGCGCACCATTCCAGCCGCGGAAGCAAAATTTCTTGCGCTGGACCACTTGAGCACCATGTACCGTGGCCACCTACAAGTGTACACCGACGGATCAGTGTGCACACAGACGGATAGCTGCGCAGCGGCTTTCTGCATACCCTGCCTGGGCGTGTCATGGTCGGGCCGCCTGGATCGCGTGGTTTCGTCTACAACGGTAGAAAGCGCTGCAATTACGGCGGCTTTGCGAAAACTGCGATCCTTTTCTGCACGAGATGTTGTAGTGCTGACGGACTCCAAATCGGCGCTACAAAGACTGCATCGTGGCCTACCTCAAGAAAAGTTCACCAGGCAATCTCTGGCACTAATCAAACACCTAAATGTCAAGATTTTTAATATAAAGTTCCAGTGGATCCCATCCCACGTTGGCATTGAGGGCAATGAAAAGGCTGATGCCCTTGCTTGCGAAGCACGTACATCGTTTCCAAAAGTAAGAATTCCCAAGACTTACCAGAACAACAAAGATGTGATACGCAATCATTTCAAGGCGATCTACAAGTTTCCACACCAAGCAAGTGTAATTCATGGACTTTCTCGTGAAGAAGCGACGCTGTTGTACCGCATAAGAACCGGCTCCGCATACACCCCGACCTGGTCATTCAAGACTGGGAGATACGCTTCCCCGTTCTGTGCCTTCTGTGGTGACATTGGGGATATTGAACATTTCATTTGGCTTTGCCCACAGTTTGATGTGCAAAGAGCAGCGATGATCCGCTCCTTGCGAAAAGGCTGTCATAGACACCGGGCAGTTGATGACATCATCTTTCCTGAAGGACCCGCGGCAACTAGGAGGAACGTGCAACGAATTTTGTTAGTCTTCCTGCGAGACACTGGGCTGTCTGACACGTGGTGACATTTTCCAAATTCAGGAGATGCTCAGGCGGAATAATTGCCGGCCATGCAGGCCAGGCTAACCCCGCCTGCTACAACACCACCACCACCACCGTGGACAATTTAAAAGTGGTCCTATTTGGCGCGCCAGCGGACGCCGGCTGTAGCCCAAAGAACAAGTCAGAGCCGAGAGTTGATGAACAAACGAAATTATATTCTCAATAATGGCAGATCAAAACAACACACAAGTATGCACACTCCACAATAGTTGAGTGCAATATGTCACCAAACAAACAACATACTACACAGTAAAATCAGCCACACTCGAAACAACGGACACAGACGACAATACGCACTACAATGCAGTCGCATGCATTGAACAACCAAGACACTTAAAGACTAAAGAGATAGAAAACCTATTCAGTCCGAAGTTCTTGGAACAAAAGTCTGGATGATACTCTTCCGAGAATCACTCGCTCAAAGTCCAGCGTTGTTGTCGTTCCGCTGCCCTCGAAGTTTCTCTTCCAGGAAACCTCGCCGAAGTTTCTCTTCCAGGAAACCTCGCGTCTTCAATTGGCCACTCTCCATGCTTCAAACTTCTTCGCCGGAAACACGTCGGCTTCACACACGCAGCTGTTGCCACGCGTCTTCGCTCGATAGCGGTAAACACACACTCTTGCCTGTAGCTCGAGTCGTCACCCCTCAGGTGGAAATCATCGTCTTCTCCTGCTTTGTCTCTACGGACACAACCTTCGCCGACTACCCGGCGGAATCCCTACGCGCTCTGGCGCTAACTTCCGTTTTCTCCTCCGAAGTTTCTCTTCCAGGAAACCTCACGTCTTCTCCTGCTTTGTCCCTACGGACAAAACCTTCGCCGACTACACGGCGGGATACCCTACGCGCTCTGGCGCTAACGTCCGTCTTCTCCTGATCTCTCACCTCGGCTGCTCGATTAAATACCCTCCGCGCGAGATTCCAGAGAGTTCTCGTCATTTCGTCGGCGCGCTACGCAGCGAAGGCTGGGGAGAAGGTCGAGACGATACGAGGGCCGTCCCCAACGGATGACTCAACCCGGCGTCTCCACGCCCCTTTCCATCTAGAAAATTCGAGTGCTTGCTCGGCCGCCGATGTGGGGTGAGGAGGTTCATCAGCGAAGCCACGCTTCCGAGAGAAGAGGGAGCGTGCCCGGGGAGCTTGTTTCCTTTTTCCTCTTTTTCTTTTGACCTCGCGGCGTCCCTCCGGCGTTTCGTCGCGGGAATTCGGCGGCGCGCCCTTTTTGAGCGCTCGTTCTGTGACACTGCCCCCCACTTTAAGAATATTATCTCATAATATTCAAAGCCACACAAACGAGCGCGAACAGTCACCACACTCTCAGAGACTGTAACATAGTCCGTCGCTCATGACACGTCACATTCACAATATATCACTCAATAGAACTGTACATTGCAATTCAATTCCACAACACATGAAATATAGCCACAGGTACATGAATGCAACACTCCATCACATATTCCAAACAATACAAATATACAAAGTCCTCTCATTACAACAATTATACAATACTACACATCACATCACCGTAACAAACATTTTGACTCGCTCGACATACAGTTGTGACACAGGACAATAACCACATTAACTTAACATATAGCACTATCAAACACATTCCGGTTTGACCTCAGCACTTATCCTGTGTATTTCGAGCTGCGCTTGCGTCCTTTCTTGCGGTGCTCACTCGATCTCTTCCTATTGTTTTTGCTCGTTTTGTTCCGGCGAGCCCCTTCCAACGACGGTATCTGAGGCTGCGTCTCAGCCATCGTAGTCACTTCCGACACTGCTAACGGGTCATGACGCTCAACCGATCCTGCCCGGTTATTCACCCGCTTGTTCACGTCCCGACATTTGGCCTGGCTGGCCAACTCCGTCACCTTTACACTGTCGGTCGGTTGAGGTCGTGCCGACGTAAGTCCAGCTGCTCGGCCCGTGAACTCATTCAACACGATCATCTCCTCATTCACTATCTCTTGCGCCGCGGCTTCACCTTGGGCTCTAGTGAGATCCGTCACGGGCTGCTCCTCCACTGTATCTCGCGGTCGCTGGGTTGGCGAGGGCTCTATCTTAGGGTCTTCTCCCAAACACTCCGGATCATTCGGTCCTAGCGCCCCATCGATGTTTCCGATGACAAGGTCGTACAGGGGGGTCGTCATGCATAAAGCAGTAACCTTCCCGCTGAAGTACGGGGTTTCAACCTCGATTTCTGCTTCGGGAAGCATCCGAACCGTACGGTCAATTAGGCAAACCGGTTTCGTTTTGCCTGTTAACTCACTTTCCCGTACTGAATTTCTCCGCACGATAACAGTGGAGCTGCCGGTATCTCTTAACATCGTAATCTTTTTGTCCGCAACTTTTCCAGGCAGCGTTGGCATTCCCTTCGAAACACACAGTTGGCTGTTTTGTCATTACAGCACCCACAATAAGGATTTTCTCCCCATTTTTCAACTCTACAAATCCGTCGGTGACGGCATTATCATCGGATTTCGGTGCTGCTAGCACACAGGACACCTGGTGGGTTTGACTCGCTCCGTTACGACATGCGTCTGCTTTGTGCCCAGTCTGACCACACTTGAAACATTTTACTACCGTAGGGCTCGTAAAGTTAGTATGACAGTTCCTCGCGCGATGACCCACTCGGTTACACAGGAAACATCGCGGAACACTCTCCGGTGCACGCTTCTTTTGTTCGGGTGCCGAATTTTTCGAGTCTTCGGGACACTCCTTCTTGACCTTGGCCAAATTAGTTCCACCTTGCGCTTCCAAGAATTGATCAGCCAATTCGAGCATGCCTTCAAGTGACTCAGCCTTCCTCTCTTTCAAGTACAGCGACAGGCTTGGGTGGCAACTAGTAAGAAATTGTTCTCTAATTAGGAGCTCTCTAAGCTCATCGTACTCCTTCGCTGTCCCTGAAAGTTCAATCCATCTGTCGAAATAATGGTTAAGTCGGGCGGCATACTGCGTAGCCGTCTCACCATCAGCTGGCTTTCCTGTCCGAAATCAGTCCCGGAATCCTTCCCCAGTAAATCTAAATCGCTTCAGCAAAGCAGCTTTCACCTTTACGTAGTTGGCTGCATTGGTCGGTGTCAGCCTGCCGTACACACTGAGCGCTTCAACACTCAAGCAGGTACTCAAAGCAGTTGCCCATTGATGTTCCGGTCAATTCTGGCTCCTTGAAATCGTCTCAAATCGGTGAAGGTACGCGTCAAGGTCGTCCTTCCTTTCATCAAACGCTACGAGCAGCTTGCTTGGGTTCAAGCGGAAGCCATGATCATCCCGTTCGCTGCTTTCAACTCTAGCTTGGATGGTAGTTTCACTTCGCTGTTGCAAACGGAGCCGCTCGAGTTCCATCTCGTGCTGCCGCTGCCATTCCCTTTCCTCTCTTTCTTCTTTCAGCTGTCGCTCCTTTGCCTCTCTTTCTTCTCTCGCCCTCTCAGTGGCCAGCCTTTCTCTCTCCAACTCAGCTTCTTTTTCCGCTTTGGCTCTTTCGACCGCCAACCTTTCTTTTTCCAGCTCAGCTGCCTTTTTCTTCTTTGGCCCTCTCTTTTTCTTCTTTTTCTTTCTGGGTGACCCACTTCCGTAGTTCGGCGCCAGAAAGACCCATCTTCTCACCAAGAGCGACTAACTTTTCGAGATTCATTGTGTTGCAATTAAAACCTTGCCGCGTGCAAAAAATATCTGCCTAACTCAGTATATCGGAACACTCTCCTGCACTCGTTAACGAGAACACTCAACAACACACAAAATTGTTCCGATAACACTATCAACAACTCGAGGCTCTTTCTCACTACTTTGGACACACTGTGCACCAAAAGGTCCTGTCGCGGACGCCAGATTAATTGCCACGGGACCCGTTAATTAGGGAGGCGATCGCCGGGCTAATTCCAAGGGCCGAGGTATCGGCCCCCCCGAACCGCACCATGAAAGCGTGGACAATTTAAAAGTGGTCCTATTAGGCGTGCCAGCGGACGCCGGCTGTGGCCCAAAAAACAAGTCAGAGCCGAGAGTTGATGAACAAACGAAATTATATTCTCAATAATGGCAGATCAAAACAACACACAAGTATGCACACTCCACAATAGTTGAATGCAATATGTCACCAAACAAACAACATACTCCACAGTACAATCAGCCATACTCGAAACAACGGACACAGACAATACGCACTACAATGCAGTCGCATGCATTGAACAACCAAGACACTTAAAGACTAAAGAGATAGAAAACCTATTCAGTCCGAAGTTCTTGGAACAAAAGTCTGGATGATACTCTTCCGAGAATCACTCACTCAAAGTCCAGCGTTGTTGTCGTTCCGCTGCCCTCGAAGTTTCTTTTCCAGGAAACCTTGCCGAAGTTTCTCTTCCAGGAAACCTCGCGTCTTCAATTGGCCACTCTCCATGCTTCAAACTTTTTCGCCGGAGACACGCCGGCTTCACACACGCAGCTGTTGCCACGCGTCTTCGCTCGATAGCGGTAAACACACACTCTTGCCTGTAGCTCGAGTCGTCACCCCTCAGGTCGAAATCATCGTCTTCTCCTGCTTTTTCTCTACGGACAAAACCTTCGCCGACTACCCGGCGGAATCCCTACGCGCTCTGGCGCTAACTTCCGTCTTCTTCTGATCTCTCACCTCGGCTGCTCGATTAAATACCCTCCGCGCGAGATTCCAGAGAGTTCTCGTCATTTCGTCGGCGCGCTACGCAGCGAAGGCTGGGGAGAAGGTCGAGACGATACGAGGGCCGTCCCCAACGGATGACTCAACCCGGCGTCTCCACGCCCCTTTCCATCTAGAAAATTCGAGTGCTTGTCGGCCGCCGATGTGGGGTGAGGAGGTTCGTCGGCAAAGCCACGCTTCCGAGAGGAGAGGGAGCGTGCCCAGGAAGCTTGTTTTCTTTTTCCTCTTTTTCTTTTGACCTCGCGGCGTCACTCCGGCGTTTCGTCGCGGGAATTTGGCGGCGCGCCCTTTTTGAGCGCTCGTTCTGTGACAGAGGGCGTCCCACTTGAAATGTGTGTCGTGTACGATGAGATGTTCGGGCTGCTGGGAGGATATAGACGGTTTCAAAATTGCAAGTGTTGTACCCCAGAATACTTTGTCACCTCATTTGCCAGCTCCTAATGTCGAAACTGAAAACAAGTTCCTTTTAAATGTAAGAAACGTCTCTATTTAGTTTCTTCCGATAAAAGAAACGTGGGTAAAGTTCAAGGAAATGTTTCATATTTTTTATGTAGCTCAAAAGAACATTTTTTTTTTCAAATATCTTTTGTCTGATAAAGGAAAGAAGGTGTAGAAAATCAGTGGGCTATTTTATGAGGCTCTTTTTGCCTACCGATGCTATTTAGGCTTATCGGTGGGCAAAACCGGATGTCATCAGGGGCTGTTTTTAAACAGGGCGGTTGATTTAAGAAAAACGAAAGGTTTTAAAGTGCGCCGGTGCGTGCAAAAAAGGGAAGCAGATTCAATTTTTTAAAGTAAGATTTGCTTGCATCGTACGAATATTTAGAATTGATGAACCTCGTGGCGTGGTTTTAACGGCTTCGAGTGCGTTGATGGAGTATGTTTGGTCAGTGTTCCATATAGCGGATCCGTATTCAGGTTTCGATCTGACTATATTGCCTGGTAGGCCAGCTGTTTTACAGCTTTGGGGGCGCGTTTGAGATGCCGCTCGCGAAAACCCAGTGATTCGTTAGCAGATGAAGCGATATTAGTGACATGTTTGCGCCAGGATAAGTAGTTCGATATGGTAGCACCTATATATGTATCACTGCGCAACACACACGGGAACGTGACTGATTGTGTATCGGTAAAGAAATGAATCGCGCCGGCGAGAAAATACAACCTCTTTGCGCGTCTTGGGATTAAGATCGATTAACCAACGGCCGCATTATTGCTGTAGTTAATTTCCTCCTGAAGATATATGTCTTGATTTGATGAGTTAGTGATTTTTCGATAAATGCCGCAGTGGTCTCCAAACAAACGAACGTTACAAGATACTTGCAGATGACGATTATATGTTGGGTTTAACGTCCCAAAACCACCATATGATTATGAGAAACGCCGTAGTGGAGGGCTCCGGAAATTTCGACCACCTGGGGTTCTTTAACGTGCACCCAAATCTGAGCACACGGGCCTACAACATTTCCGCCTCTATCGGAAATGCAGCCGCCGTTCCGGGATTCAAACCCGCGACCTGCGGGTCAGCAGCCGAGTACCTTAGCCACTAGACCACCACGGCGGGGCAAGATACGTGCAGAGCTAGGGCATTTATAAGTATTAGGAAAAGTTGATGTCCAAGGACAAATACTTTCGGTATGCCGGAAGTCACTGGGAGGAGGCTAGATTCACAGTTGTTAACTGTAGCAGATTGGGAACTGTTCGTCAGGATGGCCTCTATTCATAACTAAATATCGGAATCAATATTCGCAAGAGGAAGTTTTAGTAATAGGTGTTGGTGTGGCACTTTGTCGAACGCTTCTACGAAATTTAGGAATATGACGTCTGTTTGGAGGCTACAATCAAAGTCGGTGTGAATATCATGCAGAAAAATGGCCAGTTGTGTTTCGCAGGGGAAACCTTTGCGGAACCCAAGCTGCGAAAAGCGAAAGTATTTGTTCCAGTCAAGAAACTTCATGATTTCTGTGTATACGAGACGTTCCGTGAGCTTACAGGGCACATTCGTTAATGAAATGGGGCGATCATTGAGCGGGTAATTCCGGTCACCTGTTTTGTAGATGGGAACAACCTTCGAAAACTTCCAGTCATATAGCATTTCACCAGTTGAAAGTGACTGTGAGAACAGCAAACACGGGAAACCGCTATGACGTGTTTAGTATTCTTCAACAGTTTTGCATTGATGTCATCCAGGCCGGCTGATGTGTGTTTAAGCTTGTCGATAAACGATGGGATACCATAAGGGAAAAATGTAATGGTTGGCATAACACTTGTATTGACGAAAAATGCGGTGTTGTAGGCTCCTTGTACATACACATATAAAGGCCGCACTGCATTAACAAGATTCGCGCACTTTATATCGTCGACCATTTCCCCTCCTTCACTGGCGAGTGTTACACTGTGCCTATCTTGAGGATGTATCACCTGCCGAATTTCTTTACGCTATTGGTTAAGAGTTGCCGAAGGTCTTCACCAAAAGACGTATCTTTCGCCCTGCAGTGTGAATCGCGGTTAGGTACGCGTGTTCAGCAGCGTAATATTTTCCCCGAGCAGAAGTGTTATTTTTGCATATTGCGGCGCTATGCAAGCGTGTCTTTTTTTGTTTTCTCGTCTTTTAAGAGAATGATTAAACCATGGTTTTTGTGAGTGCATTCGAAAGGAAATAGTTAGTATGTACCTGTTCGCTGATTCGTTTATTTTCTCTCTGGATATTGCCCAATTTTTATGAATGCTGCGGTTATGAAAAGTATCTTGAAAGGAATGTAGGAAATCCTGCAAATGTTCACATAATGCATCATAATCACCTTTGTCGTATAGGTGTAATGGTTTCTCGCACTTCTGCCGCAGAGCGGGACCAAAGTGAAACAAAGCATGGATGACTTTGTGATCGCTTATTTTTCGAAGAAAGGTGGGGAATGATCATTCGTGGGGAATGATCTTCCCCACGACGTCGTGGCCATTTCCTGTCCATCAACATTTTTCGACCAACTGTCTGCACGTCTTTCGCAATGAAAAACCCGTGTCAATAAAAAAAAAATAATTTTATTTGTTAACCCACCCCTTATGTAATACCCCCTCGGGGGTCTTTAAGGAAATAAAGTGAAGTGAAGTGAAGCGAAGCCATGGACGACAAAAAGTACTATATCTAAAATGTTTGTAGTGTCTTGGGTAACGCCCGTTGGCTCTGATACATGGCTCTGATATGGGTTGTGTGATACTAAAGTTGAGGCAAACGTTCAAGAAATATCTCGTTTCAGTTCGGTTTACTATATCTAGCCTCAGTTTGGTTTACTAGAGAAGGCGCAGAGCTGCGCAAATCAATATTTGGTATGTTACGGAGGAGGAGGAAAGTTTAAGCGGAAGGACAGGGAGGTTAGCCAGTTCTTAGACCAGCTGGCTACCCTGTGCTGGGAAAAGGGGTGAGTGGAATAAGAGATGATAAAAAGAAATGTTGCGAAGAGAGAGAGAGAGAGAGAGAGAAATTACAAAAAAAAAAGCTGTCAAAAGAGGAAAGGCAACATCAAAGAGTATAGGACATTAAAGTCTGTCTCTGAGACCAGTTGTCCGCAAAAAAAGCGTAGCAAAGCTTTCAAAGCCTTCTGGGCAGAGTATGGGCTCGGCCAATGACCCAGAATCCTTTGTTCCAACAAAGGACGATCATCCAGTCTATCCAGAGCTGCACTCAGTTCCTGTCTTGGTGCGTTGAAATGGGTGCACTCACACAGAGTGTGCGCGATGGCTTCTTCGCAGATGCATTAAGTGTATGTAGAAGATCTGGTCATTTATATGAGATAGGAGTATGCGTTCGTGAAGGCCACTGCAAGCCACAGGCGGCATAAAATAGTCTCCTCAGGTAGGTTAAGTACCTTCTTTTTTTTTTAGGTTAAAGTATTCAAAAAGAAGAATGTCGACATTTGGATAGCGAGAGCAAACAACATTTAGTGCATTGCTTAGATTACGAACGAAGTCGACGCCATTGCTTGGGGGACTGCAACAAACACCTAAAATTACAGATTGCGGGGCGGCATGACATAGAATAAATAGTATTTCTAGTTCTGATGGGATGTCGCTAGCAGAGCATGACAAGTGCTGACTAAATGCAATCAGCCCCTCTCCCTCTCTTGTCTCGGCACTATCTTTACGAAAGCCGGCAAAGTTTGGTAGATCAGTCAACACCTCTCTTCAGTGCTTGCCATCCACCTGCTATCACCTGTTAGGACAAATGAATGGGATTACTGTGAGCCCACATTAGCAGTATTTATGATGACATGGTTGTTGTGCTAGTAAAAACGAAAAAGTAATGACTACGCCCATCTTTCAGGTGTTAATTCAAGTGACCCCCCCTCCAACATAGGTGGTTGGATCCGCCTTTGTGCTCATCAGCAGGTAATTAGGGGTCCTTGCTTTCAAAGGCCGCATATGACAATTTATTGTCTATATTCGATCCTTACGAACGTTCATGCCAAAGCTTGGCTGCAGAAAATCACAACGCTACGCAAGACTTGATCGAAAAGTTTTACCTTGGATATTGAACAAGGTTGGGGCTTTTGTCTATGGGGCACCGAAACAAACTACATTCATATTTGGACACAAGATGGCAGCACACGCCAGGCAAACTTGGTTCATATGTGCCGAATTGTACATTTCGATTTCACGTGCGTACGCTGCCTATTTAATAAAAGCCACAGCAGCATTTCATCGTGAATATTGACGATATTCAGTCTCATTTAAGATCGCGCGAAAACGCTATAGCATGAGTAACAAAAGAAAGCCTACAACCAAAGGCAGTAAAGTATGTCCTTTGAGAATAAAGAAGAAGGGTCCTTTGCATCTCTGACGCCAACAAAATTTGCAAAGTTTTTCTTTAAAAACGAAAGAGGGCAGCACTTCTCAGGCAGGCGCATCATTGTGGAAGAGCGCGAGAAAATGTCTCGGGAGATGAATCGGAGCAATTTCTCTTGATATACGCAATAAAACAAAACTAACTGGGTGCATTCTGAGCGGGAATTCTGAAAATGTGTACGCGTGATCCTTGTGTGAAATATTGCCTTTCCTTATTTTTTTCTTTCTTTCACCTGTGCCGCCGTTCCTCCCGAAATTCGCAACCATGTCAGTCTCCCGAGTTTGCGTGATGCATAGAGTTCAGGTACGAACGAGATAAACTTGTTGCTATGGAACTTGAATTGCTTCGTAAAGATCACTCATGTTCCTTGCCTTACCTATAACCACAATGTTGATAACTTTACGAATGCTTTTAACCCTTTTAAAGCTTTGGCACTCCATCATGGAAAAACAGAACTCGAGGTGGCTGAAGAATTTTGCACAAGAGTTGCCGGGAATATTATGAACGAGAGCATCGACGCCGTGATCGTTCCTGAGACGCGATTACCAGAAATGGACATTCCGTTCACCATCGAAGAACTGGAAGGTGCGTTAGTCGCTTCTAAGCGCATGTCATCGCCAGGTCCTGATGGTATTACTTATAGTGCGTTGGGACACCGTGGACAAAAAGCCAGAAAACAACTTTTAACATGTTTCAACAACTCCTGGCTCAGCGTCAGTGTTCCTCGAGAATGAAAAATAAGTCGATTAATACCACTTTTGAAATCGGGAAAATCACCATTGGACTTGACAGCGTATCGCCCTATTGCCCTCGCAAGCTGCCTCGGAAAAGTGATGGAAATAATGATTCTATTTCGTCTCGAGTGGTACTTGGAACGATACACCGAATACCCTTCTTGCATGGCAGGCTTTCGTCGGGGCCGCTCCTCCATTGACTGTGTCCTTGACTTATCGACATTTGTTCAACAAGAAAAAAGTCGCAAGCGCATATCAGTAGCACTCTTTCTTGACGTGAAGGGTGCATATGATAATGTAGCTCACGATGCCATCCTCACTTCTCTCGCAGCAATGGGCATTGGTGGACGAATGTTTCAATGGATAAAAGATTATATAACTGGCAGGGGTTTCTTTGTACAAACAGATGTGGGTACAACTGCCCAACATTACACCTACTGCGTAGTACCTCAGGGAGGTGTTTTAAGCCCCACATTGTTCAATGTGGCCCTCATTGGTCTGGTGAAGGTTCTGCCAAAGTCGGTGTGCCTATCCATATACGCCGATGATATTTGCCTCTGGAGTGCTGCAGTTACTCGCCCTCAGGTGCGTGCACGAATACAGCGGGCAGCAACCCTCACAACAGCCTACCTTCAGAAACAAGGCCTAACTATATCAACTGTGAAGTGCGCGTTGATGGCGTTTACACGCAAACCAATGACGCCATACCCTGTTTACATCAATGGACAGAGTGTCAAATGTGCACGGACGCATCGTTTCCTGGGCATAATAATCTACAGAAGTCTTTCGTGGAGCCCACATTGTGCGTACTTGAAGAAGAGACTGCTATCTATTGTACATATCATGAAATTCTTGTGCGGTAAAGCATGGGGAACTTCTGTGGCCTCCATGCTACAACTGTAAAGGGCCCTATTTCTGGGTCTATTGCGCTACAGCTTGCCGGTACTGACTAACACTTGCAAATCGAATACTCATTCATTGAAGAGTTTGCAGGGTCAGGCACTGCGTATCTGCCTAGGACTGCCCCGATGCGCTTCTACTTATGCCACAATCATGCTTGCCAAAGACCATCCGGTCAGGACATATATAGTTGTGGATTGCCTCAGAGCGCACATTCGACATGCTAGCCGTGCCCCCGACCACCACTTGGCCCTTCTACCTTCCGGAAGACCACGTGCTACGTTTTCAGACGTCATAGCCAAGCACCTAAACAGCATTCCATCAGGATATACGCCAGCTGCGAGAACGGCTTGTCCTTTGTGGTGCCTCGACCAGCCGCAAGTACGTCTAGAAATTCCGGGAATCAAAAAGAAAAGCAGTCACTCCAGAGTAGCATTGAAGCAAGCAACACTGCTATTATTACATGAGTTGTACTTAGACCGAACGCAGATATACACTGATGGGTCCGTCTCATCCAGCAGCTCATCAGGTGCCGCTGTGACTCCGGCTGCAGAAATGACAATCAAGTTTAAGTTGTCGCATATGACTACATCTACGGCATCAGAGCTTGCTGCTATAAGGGCTGCTTTACATTATCTCGTTCAAGAACGTTCAGGAAAATGGGTCATATTCTGTGATTCGAAGGCAGCGCTTCAGAGTTTGCAGTCTGCCATGCGTAGGAGGAGTCATGAGCAACTGGTACAAGAAATAAGACATTGCCATCATGAAGCTCTTGCACGAGGGCATGATATTATATATCAATGGCTGCCTGGACATATCGGTATTACCGGAAATCAATTAGCCGATGATGCAGCCCGCTCAGCCCATGAAGAAACCCGTGTAGTCCCGATTCCTCTATCAAGGAATGATGAAGCAAGACAACTTTACCTGCTGGCTCGAGATCTCACACGCACGTTCTGGTCGTCTACCAGCTTCCAAAGGTGTCAATTTTATGAACTGGATCCTTCGCTCAAGCTAAAGCTACCATCACAACTTTCCCGCTTCGATGCGACACTGTTATGCCGCCTTTGGTTGGGTGTTGCATTTACAAAGGTGTACTCCTTTCGCATTGGTATGGCAGACACTCCTACATGCGACTACTGCGTAGCTGAAGAGACCATCGAACACGTCCTGTGCAGTTGCGCTTGCTACGACACACAGCGATGCCAGCTCCGGATGGTTTTGAATCGACTTGACCTCTACCAAGTTCTACATAAAGAATACAATTGAAGCTAAGCCGTGAATCTACTCATCAAGCCCTCCTTATCAAGCCCACTCATCAATTGCAGAGTCCTAATCAGGGAGTGTCTAGAAGTTGGGTAACGCAATAGTAGACACGTGGTAACCAGACACGCTGATTAAATGCGAACAGCCTCTGACAAGGTTGGTTTTGGACTTAACTGCAGCACCTTGAACATAATTTTCAGCATATGAACTTATGAAGAATGGAGAAACATACCTTTAACATTTTTTCCAGCTCTTGATTGAAAAAAACAGCAAACCAGTGTTTCTGTACTTAAGTCTAAGTTCATTATGCTATTCACTGCAAGACAGTGTTTGAATAGTCTCAAACACTTAATTAGACTGAACTTCCAAGTCAATTCGCTACACTTACCTTTAACCAAAATTCGTTTTGTGTCAAACTCAAGTCCTGAGACGATGATTTCAGCACCTAAACTCCTCACAGCTTTACTTGAGTAAAGCATTTGAGTGCACTAGAAGGGCCATGACCTTCAGAAGGAAGCCAAGGCACAAAACTATTGTGAGTCACCCGGTGTTTATTCAAGCACAGGAAAGGACAATCATTTTTCCATGAGATCAACAAGCTATCACAAGAAGTGCTGTCAGTCAACCACACAAAAAAAACGATTGATAGTATGATAGTATACACAACTTATTAAAATATTAGATTAACTAGTACAGTTTTCATCCACTCTCGACAGTTGGCCCGCATGTTGTGCTGTCGAACTGTGCTTTGGTCCTTGAGGCTGGTGCATATTGCTCATGATTGGCATGCAAGCTTGCTGAAGCTCCTTGAGACGGTGCTCGTACTCCTCCTTCTCCGCCAGGCTGTTTCCATCAATCCATGAGATGGTTTCCCGACACTTCGAAAGCACCGAGTCCTTCTCCGAGGATGACAGCTTGTCTCCAGCTTCTTCAGCAGCCTGCTTAACTCCATAGACGTAGGACTCGAGGTTGTTCCTGGCAGCCACTCTCTCACGCTGAATGTCGTCTTCCTGCTTGAACTTCTCAGCCTCAGCAAGCATTCGGTCAATCTCCTCCTTAGAGAGACGGCCCTTGTCGTTGGTGATGCGTATGCACTCTTGCTTGCCCGTGCTCTTGTCTTTGGCCGAGACCTGCAGGATGCCGTTGGCGTCCATATCAAAGGTGACTTCTATCTGTGGAACCCCTCTGGGCGCTGGTGGAATGCCGTTGAGGTTGAATGTTCCCAGAAGGTGGTTGTCTTTGGTGAGGGCACGTTCACCTTCGTAAACCTGGATTGTGACTGCAGGTTGGTTGTCTGAGTAAGTGGTGAACGTCTGCGACGTCTTGCATGGAATGCGAGAGTTGCGCTCCACGATGCGAGTCATAACCCCGCCCGCTGTCTCGATGCCCAATGACAGCGGCGCCACGTCAACCAGGAGTACGTCACGAATGCTGTCGCTCGAGTCGCCGCTCAGCACGGCTGCCTGAACCGCAGCGCCGTAGGCCACGGCCTCGTCCGGGTTGATGCCCATGGAAAGTTCTTTGCCGTTGAAGAAGTCCTTGAGCAGCTTCTGCACCTTTGGGATTCGAGTGGAACCGCCCACGAGTACTACGTCGTGAATCTGCGACTTGTCCATCTTGGCGTCGCGAAGTGCTCGCTCCACGGGCTCCAATGTGCTTCCGGAACAGGTCCATGCAGAGCTCCTCGAACCTGGCTCGGGTGATCTTGCTGTAGAAGTCGACGCCTTCGAACAGCGCGTCGATCTCGATGCTCGCCTCGGCAGAACTCGACAGTGTCCTCTTGGCGCGCTCACAGGCAGTGCGGAGCCTTCGCACGGCTCGAGGGTTCACTCTCAGATCTTTGCGGTGTTTCCTCTTGAATTCCTGCACAAAGTGCTCCACCATGCGGTTGTCGAAGTCTTCTCCTCCGAGATGTGTGTCACCTGCCGTGGAGCGCACTTCGAACATGGAACCCTCGTCGATGGTCAGCACGGAGACATCGAAGGTGCCACCACCGAGATCGAAGATGAGGACGTTCTTCTCTCCGCGCAGGTTCTTATCGAGGCCATAGGCAAGCGCGGCTGCAGTAGGTTCGTTGATGATGCGCAGCACGTTGAGACCAGCGATAGCGCCGGCATCTTTCGTCGCCTGCCTCTGAGAATCGTTGAAGTAAGCGGGCACCGTGATGACAGCGTCGCTCACCTTCTTTCCCAGGTACGCCTCGGCCGTCTCCTTCATCTTGGTCAAAACCATAGCGCTGATCTCCTCCGGGTTGAAACGTTTTCGCTCGCCCTTGAACTCGACGCTGATCTTGGGCTTGCCTCCGTCGTTCTCAACCTTGAAGGGCCAGTGCCGGATGTCGTCTTGGATCTTGGGGTCGTCGTAGCGGCGCCCGATCAGTCTCTTGGCATCGAAGACCGTGTTCTCGGGGTTCATAGCCGCCTGCGCCTTGGCTGCATCGCCGATCAGCCGCTCCGTGTCCGTGAAGGCAACGTAGCTCGGCGTCGTGCGATTGCCCTGATCGTTGGCGATGATCTCGACGCGACCGTGTTGAAAGACTCCCACGCACGAGTACGTGGTGCCCAGGTCGATGCCGATGGCTGGTACGTCTGACTGCATGCGACTAGGCATAATGAGTACGTTGTGTGGTATGCGTTCTTTCCAGAACTATCGCTCTCGTATTCGAGTGATCAAGTCACAAGTCTGCCTGACGCTCGCTCGGTGCGCAATTTATATCGTTCGCGCGCTTTTCCAGAAACGCTGAGAACCTTCGCGAGCCGTGCCAACCAATAGGAGCAAAGCAGGTCAACGTCATCAACCTGGCCGTTCTGCTATTGGTCAGGTGCTCGTAGAAGCTCTGAGAAAGGTCTCGCATCGTCTGCTGCTGCTGCTAGCATAAAAAAAAACAGAGAAAAACAAACAAAATGCGATGTTTAGATACTGAGGTATAAATCTACTATACATTTAATATATAATGTATCTTTTGACGTCCAATGCAGGTCCTGCGTGCAATAGGGCCGAATACTTACGGAAATATACACATTGACAACGAACCTTCTAAAGCTTTTAGCGATGTCTTTCAGTCACCTATAGAAACGAATAAATAATACAGTATAATAGCCGTGCCTGTGGCATCACCAGCATCATAATTACGTTGTTTGCGTGTGGCAGATTTTGTGCGATCCTGCCTTTTCAAATCAGCTGTTCGCGAATGCACGAGAACATTCGAGATCCGGCGAGATGTAAATACGGCGACTTTCTGAACGCGTTTAGGCTATCACCAATGTTCTCGTGAGTCCAGGGTTCGTTATTGTCGGCAGGGGCATCATTAGCTTTTCGCAGGCGGAGGATCGTCATCGTAAGATTATTGGCCATGCTTCGTTCTTAGAGTTAACATTGTTCCGCGTTTTCTAACGTCTGTTGAATGTGTGTGTGCCCTGCTTGATGTTCTCACGTGCAACTGCAGAGTGCTTTTTAAGTCTTTGTGCGTGTGTTTCCACGGGATTGCGTGCTCGAGTACGTATGTATTAGTAAATATCCCTTAGTGTCGACGGTGCATAGTGCCGATGCCGAAAAGATGAGGTACCTTGAAAGTGAACTGCCAGAACTCCATATGCACGACAGTGCAGGAAGATATTAAGACGACCGCATAGTAGTACAGGTTGTACAACTCGGGGTGTGATTATCGCGATTATTTTCAGATATTGCGATTTCTTTTCGATATGTTTATTGTGCTACATTGTATAACATCAACTTACACGTTTGCGACGTTTTCCATGAAGGCTTGCTTACGTTGTCTCGTACCTTGCCTAGCTAACAAGATAGACCACACTTCTCAAATCAGTGCTGCGGCGATCTTGATTTATCTGTTAATCTCGGTGCTGTCATTTTTTATACTATAAAGTGAACATTCTTAGCCTAACATTGACGTCCTACTCCCCCACTCTTTTTTTTTTCAGCATTATTAGACAAAACAGACATGTTGTCATCAATTGCAAATTTGTATGATAGAAACTGCATACATATTTCGAAAGTCGCTCAGGCTCTTTCGAAATAAACTGAGCAGCATGAAATCTGCATGCTTGTGATTGCCACCACCAGTCAGTTTCGTGTTCATGAGGGCATGCACATCATACAATCACATCCCATTTTTCCCTCTGCAAATTTCTGCTACACTCCACACATCTTGGAATAACATGCAGGTGCCTCTACTCTAAAATGCCGTGTCAGCTTTAGGTGATGTGCAATCGCGTAGACATTGAATATACATACGACATACATCCTAAGCAGAAACATAAGTAGCAATGAATGCCTTTTATGGGCACTTATAGTGAAGTGTTACGTGTGATCACTTAACACGTGCTATAAAGTGTGCAATGCCTCCTGGGCTCAGTCAAGCTGCTGACAGCAGCTCTTTGTCCTGGAGGGCTAGTCTGTACTCGAAGAAATAATGAAGTTGAAGTAGCCCCAAGAGGCATCGAATGCAGAACTGAGCAAGTTGTTATGCACTGGCAGTGAGCCTCAAGTGTCTGTTTTGGAATCTCAGCGAAGGGCACTCTCACAAATGCACATGAAACTGGAGGCAGTGGAGTAGTTTCGGATTCCTTCACCAACACTTCATATGTGCCTCACACCAAGTCTTCTGCGACAAGTTAATCAAGACACACTGACGAAAATGAGACCCTCGTATCACTATAATTGGCAAATTAGTCCTGCAGAAGCACACAAAGTGCAAGTGGGTTCATGAATTTGAAGCTTTGTGCCATACTTGTTTGTTGTACACAGCTAAACTGAACACGTCAGACATTCCTACTCCCCCACTCTTTTTTTTTTCTGCATTATTAGACAAAACAAACATGTTGTCATCAATTGCAAATTCGTATGATAGAAATCGTAGTTAATCATGTTTTGAATGAGCTGAATGACAATAAACACAAAAGAAGGGGGGGGGGGGCAGTTTCCCAGTAGATTGAAAAACATGATTGGTAGCACATTTTAATTAGTGAACTCATCGAATGTCACATTCATAGCAGAAACCCTTGATTGCACTCGCATGCAAAACCAAGAAGTTACTGAGATTACCTTAAATCAGCATTTGTGAGCAATGGAGCTGCTCCACACTGCCACCACATGAGAGTAACTTCATCCTTAGACTCTTCATTTGTATAGGTCACAGCGTTCATCAAAGGCAGTTGTTGTTAGCAAAAGTGTTTAGTACTTCATGATGAGAAGTTGCCATCATGCCAGGTTGAAGTGCGGATTCAGCGGCACAGTTGGCTTACATTGCTGGTGTAGCCAGTGAAGCTTAGACCCCACTTCCCCTTTCCCAAAATTTATTGATTTGGCACGTGAATGCGTACACTCGCACAACGCATGCACAAACACAAACCATAGAACCACACGAAAAAAATTTCTGGCTAGTCCCCTTCTTGGTTGCTCGACGGTGGCCAAGAAGGGGACTCAACTCACATCAGCGGCAAAATCATGAGCCAAGAGCCAGGCAACCAAAGAGACGTGGTCCAGCATGTGCTTGGAATCCTGGAACGCCAGCGGCTGAAAGGGGCGTCCCCACGGGTCTGACACGAGTAGGTTGCCGCTCCGGGACGTCCAAGCACGCTAGAGTCTTTTTTAAATCCCTCTACCTCTTCCCCCCTTATGCTGGATCAACAATAAAGTTGTTTCAGTCACTCACTAGTCCCCTGGCTTAAACGTCTGTGGATTGTCACCTACCATTATCTGTCCTTGTGTTTGAAGTTCGAAATAAAGTTTAATGAACACAATTTATGCCTTTGACGTGCTTATTTGTGTGCTCTTTATCTCATACACCAGCACATGTTAGTGGCAGAGACGTATTAGGTTAGCTTACTCGATAGAAACAGCACTTGAGCAACTCGCCTGATGTTGAGACCCTTGAATCTGGCCACTGAACATGCATGTTGCTTGCATGGCTTCTGCCTGATGGGTCATGTTGGACTTTACAAAGCAGGCATAGTGTAGCTTGTACTTTAACCTGATTAGAGAATAACAGTGATGTACGTTTTTCTCGAAGTGGAAATTGTATGTTCTCATCGAATAGTGGAGCTAGTAAGCCCTGCTTTTTAGTTCCATCACTGCAGTTGATAAGGTCAATCGAGGTGCTCAATCCTAGTTAATCATGTTTGCGACGAGCTGATTGACAGTAAACACGAAGCTGTTGAAAGAGTGTGTACCTCGGTATCTCGCCTTATTCACTGCGTAACTGCTCTCGACCTTTCGTGGTTATAACTGTGGCAGCCTTGTCACCTCTCAGGTAGTACTTGGGTTTTTATTGGTCCGTTGGGCTTAAGTGCAGTATTTTAGGGCCGCAGTTATACATACCATGTGTTTGAGTAGCCCTAGTACATATTTGCAGGTTCTAACCTTGTACATACACAAACCTCCACACCCAGAAGTTTGTGGAGTGTAGCATTTTCTAAAAAGCTATATTCCTACTTCGTTTGATGACGTAGCCTCCAAATAAATATTCCCGCCTGTGGTAGTAACTGTGACTTATACAGCTACCGGCTAGGTTAAAAGTGCTGTGCGCTAGCAGAGCAGAGATTCCCGTTTTCAGTAGAGTCCACGTTCCGTGAACTTTTGTGGGTGAGTCTACACCCAAGAAAGTCAATGGGAGGACGATAGCCATCCTAGCATAATTGTTGCAAATGGCACCCTTCATGTGGGAAATCTAGCTTCAGCTTCCATCGGTGGCATATTGTCTTTTCAAGGGAAGATTCTGTTGTTCGACTCATGTCGCTGTCGGTGTGGCTGTTGGCATACGCAAAAACTCTGGTCTGGCAGGTATGTGCCCCAGAAATTGGGGAAGCCCTACCACTTTCCACAGGTCCAATCAAAATGAAGCCCTGGGTGGTGAAAAAATTAATAGAGTGGCTCATTCCCAGGCACGAGCATCACTGGATGGCTCAATAATTATCTTTTCCAATAGTGGAACTTATAACGGCAATCAAATATAGAACAATAGATATGGGCACAGATATGAGGTAAACATTACCATAAGGGATGGAATATCAGCACTTAAAATTTCCATTGAAGTCTCGCAACAGTCAATCTTCCCTGTGGTAGTAACTGTGACATTTACTACCTGCTGTGTAATGGACAAGACCCACTAATTAGTGCACAATACCCACTAATTGACAATAATCTACTCAGTTAAGGGAAACTTTAATGAAGTGTTGAGATGGCTTATTAACATCCATGCAGTCCACTCTTAGCACGTTGGCAGGACAACCTATAAATCTGCTTACACACGACCTTACTAACCCTGTTGGCTTGCTGTCAACTACTACAAATTGGAAGTACTAGTTCATGCAAAACATTAATGGATGCCTGTCCCAGCATTTAAACCATTGAAATACGTTTAGAGGCCTAGGTAAGGCAACCGTTTAATTTGTCGAGCACCAATGATGCAGGAGTCAGTGGTCTCAGCAAAACAAGCACGAGCCTCAATCACAACAAACATCTTCTTTATTCTTTCTCCAACAATGTTCATATTTGTCACTACCAAACATATACTTATAAACGGGCCTGGTTTGGTGATATTGCCCCTCTGTCATTTCTGCAAATAAATAAGAACAATTCAACATTATCTTGTGTTATGTCTTAGATATTCATTATTAAGAAAAATACTTCTCCTTAATCCATTTTTCAAGATACGTTTACTGCAGCACTTGTATATGAACTTTGGTGCCAACGCTTATGGATAATGGCATACAGGAATGTCCTTGGTGCAGTTTATAATTTTATTCAAACCACCTAAGACATCCCTTTCTAATCCCCACTTTATAACAAATATTCATGAACTAACCTTTCTTTTTTAATGTGTTGAAGCTTAGCATATCCGAACAAAATTGCTCTGGTCAGATTTAATACAGCTGTCTGGTCTTATCGTACAATTGCACAATAATTTGAAGATTTCATTAATGTATCAGCAATCTTTTCCCCTTCATTTTATAACTAAGCATTCTTTACGTTATCGTTGAAATGTTAAGATAGCGAAGTCTTGGCCAATGCGCCAAGGTGGGGACTGCCATAGTGTTGAGCATTCGATCAATCAATCAAAACAGGTGTGTGCCACAGAGATTGGACAAGACCCATTAATTGACAATAATCTACTCATTTAAGGGAAACTTTAATGAAGTGTTGAGATGGCTTATTAACATCTATGCAGTCCACTCATAGCATGTTGGCAGGACAACCTACAAGTCTGCTTAACACGATCTTACTATCCCTGTTGGCTTGCTAAATGTCAACTATAACAAATTGGAAATACTAGTTCATGCAAAACATTAATGGAATCATGCATGGACAAAGGAAAACAAAAGCAATAAAGCAGATCATAAAACCCCCTTTGGAGAATCGGTTGTACCGGCACTTCTTCAAAGGCAGAATTAAAGAGTGAAATCATTCCTACACTCTCCAGCTCTATAGTGCTAAGTGCTGTCTTTTTATACAAGCTGTTTCTATAAATGTTTTCAACTTTGATGTCTTTTATTTATGTGTCTTATTTTGGTCTCTACCAAGTTCTACATAAAGAATACAATTGAAGCTAAGCCGTGAATCTACTCATCAAGCCCTCCTTATCAAGCCCACTCATCAATTGCAGAGTCCTAATCAGGGAGTGTCTAGAAGTTGGGTAACGCAATAGTAGACACGTGGTAACCAGACACGCTGATTAAATGCGAACAGCCTCTGACAAGGTTGGTTTTGGACTTAACTGCAGCACCTTGAACATAATTTTCAGCATATGAAACTTATGAAGAATGGAGAAACATACCTTTAACATTTTTTCCAGCTCTTGATTGAAAAAAACAGCAAACCAGTGTTTCTGTACTTAAGTCTAAGTTCATTATGCTATTCACTGCAAGACAGTGTTTGAATAGTCTCAAACACTTAATTAGACTGAACTTCCAAGTCAATTCGCTACACTTACCTTTAACCAAAATTCGTTTTGTGTCAAACTCAAGTCCTGAGACGATGATTTTCAGCACCTAAACTCCTCACAGCTTTACTTGAGTAAAGCATTTTGAGGCACTAGAAGTGGCATAGCACAGAAGTGAAAGCGACAGGCATTTCAAATAAGCTGTCGCATCACCCTGGAAGTCACACAAGACACAAGGTTAAAAAAATTCAAGTCCCTTTATTGTGGTGTTTGAGTGAACAACTATTTACAGTACATTCCATGGCAGTAAAAAAAAAAAAAGATGACTAGATGAGTATTTACAATTTAATTAAAAAAACCTAGATTACTAGTACATCCTTGACTCAGTCCACCTCTTCGACAGTTGGCCCAGCATGGTGAGGTGTTGAACCATGCTTTGGTCCTTGAGGCTGGTGCATCTTGCTCATGATGGGCATGCAAGCCTGCTGAAGCTCCTTGAGACGGTGCTCGTACTCCTCCTTCTCCGCCAGGCTGTTTCCATCAATCCATGAGATGGTTTCCCGACACTTCGAGAGCACCGAGTCCTTCTCCGAGGATGACAGCTTGTCTCCAGCTTCTTCAGCAGCCTGCTTAACTCCATAGACGTAGGACTCGAGGCTATTCCTGGCAGCCACTCTCTCACGCTGATTGTCGTCTTCCTGCTTGAACTTCTCAGCCTCAGCAAGCATTCGGTCAATCTCCTCCTTGGAGAGACGGCCCTTGTCGTTGGTGATGCGTATGCACTCTTGCTTACCCGTGCTCTTGTCTTTGGCAGAGACCTGCAGGATGCCGTTGGCGTCCATATCAAAGGTGACTTCAATCTGTGGAACCCCCCTGGGCGCTGGTGGAATGCCGTTGAGGTTGAATGTTCCCAGAAGGTGGTTGTCTTTGGTGAGGGCACGTTCACCTTCGTAAACCTGGATTGTGACTGCAGGTTGGTTGTCGGAGTAAGTGGTGAACGTCTGCGACGTCTTGCATGGAATGCGAGAGTTGCGCTCCACGATGCGAGTCATAACCCCGCCCGCCGTCTCGATGCCCAATGACAGCGGCGCCACGTCAACCAGGAGTACGTCACGAATGCTGTCGCTCGAGTCGCCACTCAGCACGGCTGCCTGAACTGCAGCGCCATAGGCAACGGCCTCGTCCGGGTTGATGCCCATGGAAAGTTCTTTGCCATTGAAGAAGTCCTTGAGCAGCTTCTGCACCTTTGGGATTCGAGTGGAACCGCCCACGAGTACGACGTCGTGGATCTGCGATTTGTCCATCTTGGCGTCGCGAAGTGCCCGCTCCACGGGCTCCAATGTGCTCCGGAACAGGTCCATGCAGAGCTCCTCGAACCTGGCTCGGGTGATCTTGCTGTAGAAGTCGACGCCTTCGAACAGTGCGTCGATCTCGATGCTCGCCTCGGCAGAACTCGAGAGTGTCCTCTTGGCGCGCTCACAGGCAGTGCGGAGTCTTCGCACGGCTCGAGGGTTCACTCTGAGGTCTTTGCGGTGTTTCCTCTTGAATTCCTGCACAAAGTGCTCCACCATTCGGTTGTCGAAGTCTTCTCCTCCGAGATGTGTGTCACCTGCCGTGGAGCGCACTTCGAACATGGAACCCTCGTCGATGGTCAGCACGGAGACATCGAAGGTGCCACCACCGAGATCGAAGATGAGGACGTTCTTCTCTCCGCGCAGGTTCTTATCGAGGCCATAGGCAAGCGCGGCTGCTGTGGGTTCGTTGATGATGCGCAGCACGTTGAGACCAGCGATAGCGCCGGCATCTTTCGTCGCCTGCCTCTGAGAATCGTTGAAGTAAGCGGGCACCGTGATGACAGCGTCGCTCACCTTCTTTCCCAGGTACGCCTCGGCCGTCTCCTTCATCTTGGTCAAAACCATGTGTTACATCGTGCATAATGAATAGCACAGCATAAACGGAGACATCTTGTTTATTTCATCTTCCTCCTTCTCCCCCCGTGGCGGCCACCGAGCGCGTGCCACCGCACAGCGCTGTAGTCGGTAGCGACGCCTTATACCACATATCCCCTCTTGCAAAAAAAAAAAAAATAAAATAAAATAAAAATAAATGGTAGAAACACACAAAACTGTTTTTGTCTACTTCCTAACGAAGTCCTTCAATTTCTTTGGGGTCTTCTTTTTACGCTTGCTTTTCCTTGCAGGCGCATTAAATCCTGGACTGGTCAAAGCTTGCGTGCCGTCTGGTGGAGATGATACGGGGTCTGCCCTTTCATGACCATCCGCTCTTGATGTGTCCCATTGGGGCGTACTAGATGACCGATCAGATGCAGGGGACCAGTTCATAAGGGCAGCGGTTTCAGGCTGTAATGCATGAGAAGACCGATTAAATGCAGGTGTCCAGTTCATAACAGCAGGGGTGCCCGATTTCATTTTGTTGACCGCTCCGGAGTGAACTGCGATTAACTTAGATGCGTTCCACACACGCCCATCGTCCAAAAGGTACGAGGCCGGTCCCCGTTTTCCAATGATCTTCTTGGGCGCGGAAAATTGTGAAGACAGCTTACCGTGAGCTGCAGTTGTCTTAACGCGCACGTAATCACCAACGACGAAACTGGGTTCCTTGGCTCCACGTTTTTCATCGGTGTAGCTCTTCGAGATCATTTGCTTCTTTTTGACATGCTCTCGTAGCTGTTCAATCGCCCTTGACGGGTCCGTGCTGAAGCATCTGTCGGGCAATCCCAATATGTCAAGTCTGGTGCGAGGTTGGCGTCGATGAAGAAGAACAGCGGGTGTCGCACCAGTAGTCGCGTGAGGCGTACAGCGATATACTTGCAGGTAATCAAGCATGGCTGTTCGTACGTCACGACGTTCAAGCAGGGCTAGTTGAATGTACGACTTCAGCACCCTATTGAATCTCTCCACCAAGCCGTTAGCTTGTGGGTAATACACGGAAGAGTTGTAGTGCGTTATTCCACGCTCCGTGAGAAACTCGTCAAAACTTGCTGAAGAGAACTGTGGTCCATGATCGGATACAATACTACGTGGGTAGCCTTCTCGCGCAAAAAGTTCAAGTAAAAACTTCTTCACTGTAGACGTGGTCGCATCTCGCACGAACGCCACTTCAGGCCACTTGCTATAATAGTCAATAACAGTAATCGCAAAACGGCAGTCGGCCGAAGCTTGCGTGAAAGGTCCCACAATGTCGATGGCAATTTTTTCCCACGCCGCGTCAGGAAGAGGAACAGGTTGCAGTGGCGCTGGAAAGGTACGTGCGGACTTGTCACAAGACTGGCAAATCACGCATGTGCGCACCAGTTCTTCAATGTGACTATCCATGCATGGCCACCAATAGGACTCTCTCAGGCGAGCTTTGGTACGACTAATGCCTGGATGTGACTCGTGGGCCAGATCCATAAGGCGGCGTGTCAACGTTGCAGGCACGACAATCCTGTCACCCCGGCATAGGATATCACTTACAACAGAGAGTTCAGCCTTCACGTAAAAGTAAGGTAGCAATTCTTTTGACAGTGATTTCTTGTCAGGCCAAGAAGTAGTCGTGAAGTGCTTAACTTCACAGATAATCTGATCATTGGCACTTGCTTCTTGAAGTTCTGGCATGGTAACTACGGGAGACAACAAACAGATAAATTCCTCTTCTGGTGCATCGCGGATTAAACTCTGGACGGGTAGCCTGGAGAGAGCGTCAGCCACGACGTTTTCGCTACCTTTCCTGTATTCGACGGTATAGTTGTAGCAGAGCAACCGTGAGGACCAGCGCGCAATCCTTAATGGTCGGTGACCGGTGCCTTTCGTCGAAAGAAGCGTAACCAGCGCTGCGTGATCCGTTCGTAAGATGAAAGGTCGTCCCCATAGATAAACGTGCCAGTGTTCGCAAGCCCAAACACAGGCAAGGGCCTCACGTTCGCCGACTGAGTATTTCCGCTCATGCGGTTGAAGTGTGCGGGAGGCGAATGCGACAGTTTGCAGTGAGGTCCCGTTGTCTTGCTGAAGTACTGCACCTAATCCATATCCTGAAGCATCAGTTGTAACGAACACAGGCAAGTGAGGATCGAAAAGATGAAGCACTTCGCAAGATGTGAGCAGAGATTTCAGGCGCTCCAAACTGCTCTGTGCTGCCGCACTCCAAACGAAAGAGGCTTGTCCTCGTAGCAAGGCGCGCATTGGCTCGACAACATCCGAAAAATGAGGAATGAACTTGGAATAGAAGCCTGCAAGCCCCAGTAGCGAGCGGAGTTCGTTAATATTTGTAGGTGATGGTGCCTTTGTTATCGCCTCAATGGATGACATCAACGGAAATAATCCTTTGGCGCTCACAACGTGACCTAGAAAAGTCAACTCTGCCACGTCAAAGACACACTTGTTGTTGAGCCGGAGGCCAGCATCAGAAAGACGTTGCAATACAGCGCGCAAGTTTCCCAAATGGTCCTCTCGGGATCGCCCATACACGATGATGTCATCAATGTAAAATAGGACACATTTGCACCCTTTCAAGATCATGTGCATCATTTTCTGGAACGCTGATGGCGCCGACGCCAGTCCGAAGCAAACCCTCTTGAAGCGAAATAGTCCATCGTGAGTGATGAACGTGGTAAGGTCACGGCTCTCTAAACTGAGCGGTAACTGGTGATATGCAGAAGCTAAGTCTAGCTTCGAGAAACGCTGTGCCCCAGCCAGGCTGTTCAGGAGCTCCTCAGTTTGTGGCAAAGGAAAACTGTCTACTACCACAGCTTTGTTTGGCTCCCGTAAGTCAACACACATGCGAATCGAGCCGTCTTTTTTTCTGGCTACGACAATAGGGGAGACCCACTCAGAAGAGTCGACACGCTCAATGATGCCCTGAGCTTCTAATTTCTGAACTTCTGCCGAGACTTGCTCGCGAATGACAAGTGGCAGTCGTCTCAGTTTGCTGGCCACCGGTTGTACAGACGCGCGAACTCTGACCTTGTGAGTGAAACCTCTCACAGTTCCCAGCTCTTTTGCAAATAGGTGCTCAAACTCAGAACGTAATTCTGGAGGTAGCACCGGAGTTTCTTGCGTCATTAGAAGACACCTGAGCGGTGACCCTTGGATCTTCATATCCAGAGCAGCGATGCCGTCTAATCCCAGAATGGTCGTTCCCCCAGGCACAACGTATAGTAGAACAGAAGTGCATCGGCCGTGAAATGAGGCAGTAGCAATGAAGCATCCTTGTATAGGAATTGCTGCCTTTGAATAATCGAGAAGCTGGACGGATGTAGACTTCAGTGGATACGCTTTAGAAAAATAGCGTTGGTAAAGTTCTTCGGCCAGGATCGAAACCGATGATCCTGTATCGATCAAAAATGGTACAGAAATTCCTTCTATTTCCAACGCTGCGTAAATTCCCTTCTTACGGCTCCAGGTCTGACAAACACTTAAATGGTCGTCTGGATCAGCTGTATCGTTACCTTCCGCTACATGCTGAACATTCTTCTCAAACTTCCGCAATGACTTGCACACCTTTTCAAGATGGCCAATTTTCTCACATTGTCGACACCTATGTGCTTTGGCCTTGCACAGAGAGCTATTTGCAAGGTGTGCCGTAGAACCACAACGATAACATACTTGCTCTTTCGGAGATATGCGACTTTGACCGTGCATGTTATAGCAAGTACATGTGCTACAATGCCGTTCTCTGTGATTTGAAGTATCTTTTACACGATGAACTTGCAAGTCATTTTGTGCAAGTTCTCTTGCTTCATTAGTCGCTTGATCATGCTGTTTGGCAATGGTAAGAGCCTTAGAAAGCGTGAGAGACTCTTCCAGCAGAAGGCGTTCACGTAAGTATCCACTTGTGGTTTTCTCTATGAGCTGGTCGCGTATCATGTCGTCCGTTAGATCACCGAAATTGCATGCTCCTACAAGACTTCTCAGCGCGGTGACGTAATCAGCCGCAGTCTCACCTGGGGCCTGCGTACGTTGACGGAAACGGTGACGCGCTGCAGTGACGTTCAACGTGGTTTTGAAGTGACCTTCCAGCGTCGCGATGGCGCGGTCGAACACATCAGGACTAGGGGACGTCAGTGTACCTGCCGCAGCGCTCGCAGGCACGAGGCACGGGTCGTCAGTAGTCGTCAGAGTCTGGAAGATACGTTGTCCTTCCAAGCCCAAGCAGTTGAGCAGGATCGCCTTCCGACGAATGGCAGGTAGGTCGAAGGCGCCCGAAGCAACCATGTAATTCTTGAAAGCCTGGATCCATTGCTCCCATGGAATGTCCGGGTGTCCAGGTGACGAAAGGAACGGAGGTGGCGGCTGTAGCCCCGAAATACTCATCGTAGAAGATGGTAGGCAATAAACGAGGGCACAGATGAGGTTCAGGCCGGTAGCACATGGGCTGGTGAATCCTCGTCGCCAAAATATGTTACATCGTGCATAATGAATAGCACAGCATAAACGGAGACATCTTGTTTATTTCATCTTCCTCCTTCTCCCCCCGTGGCGGCCACCGAGCGCGTGCCACCGCACAGCGCTGTAGTCGGTAGCGACGCCTTATACCACATAATGGCGCTGATCTCCTCCGGGTTGAAACGCTTTCGCTCGCCCTTGAACTCGACGCTGATCTTGGGCTTGCCGCCGTCGTTTTCAACCTTGAAGGGCCAGTGCCGGATGTCATCTTGGATCTTGGGGTCGTCGTAGCGGCGCCCGATCAGCCTCTTGGCATCGAACACCGTGTTCTCGGGGTTCATGGCCGCCTGCGCCTTGGCTGCATCGCCGATCAGCCGCTCCGTGTCCGTGAAGGCAACGTAGCTCGGCGTCGTGCGATTGCCTTGATCGTTGGCGATGATCTCGACGCGACCGTGTTGAAAGACTCCCACGCACGAGTACGTGGTACCCAGGTCGATGCCGATGGCTGGTACGTCTGACTGCATGCGGCTAGGCATAATGAGTGCGTTGTGTGGTATGCGTTCTTTGCAGAACTATCGCTCACGTATTCGAGTGATTCAAGTCACAAGTGTACCTGACGCTCGCTCGGCGCGCGATTTATACCGTTCGCGCGCTTTTCTAGAAACGCCCAGAAGCATTGAGAACCACGCAAACCAATGCGAGCAAAGCGCGCTGATGACGTCAAGCCAGCCGCTCTACGATTGGTCGGCAGTTTTCGGAACCTTCGAGAAAGCTCTCGTGTCGTCTGCTACTGTTTTCGGATGAAAAAACAAACAAAATAAAAGAGGCTGTTTTGTTTTGTTTGAGGCGTAAATGCGTGATGCAGCTGCTTATTGGTGCCTGTTTAAAACTGATGGCTGCGTTATTTTATTCAAGACTCGAAGGAGGATGCATTTATTTAGACGAATTACCGGAAATAATGAGGGAAGCAACGGCGCGGCGAATGCAGTATGCGGAACGTTGGAGTGTTGAGGTTAATGTAGCCAGTCTATTATCGTAGTTCTCATGCCCGTAAGTGATCGAATGCGTTAATGACGGGTTAATGTGGCGTGTATTTTGTCAAGAACACACCTATCTACACAATAATCGTGAATTAGCCATTACATATCAGAGTGCATTAGATCGGGTTGAAGCGACTCCCATATAGCTCTTGTAGACATACGGTTCTGGTGTAATCTGCTGTAGGTTGCAGAGCACAAAAATGCAGCCATCAGTGGTCATTTTATTAACTATATTGAACCTAACAAAAGATTTTTATTCCGTTAATTTCAATTTATTGATTCGAATAGAGTGGCGACATGACTAACCAATGTATGTGAACGGACTGTGCACACTCCGTTTACTGCACGCTCAACTATCAACATCACTAAGCACAGGCAAGAATTTCCTTAACGATCACAATTCTTCAACAGAACACTGCCACAGTACCCTGCACGAAACCTAACAGTGACGGGTCGATACCGCCCGCCCATTTTCGGAAGGCGCGAGAATGTTCGGGAGCCTACGCGACAGCGGGCAGTTAGGCGAGAGGCCGGGAATGTACAGCAGCGAAGTGATGGAGAGAGTGTGACGCAAACGCCCTCCTCTCTTCAAATCTCGAAGGTTCGCGCTATTTCCGTTGCGATGCGAGCTAGCGTATAAATGCCGGCGTCGTCTGCTCGAGTGCAGATTCAAAACTCAGCTGCCCTTCTGAACGTTTCGATCCACTCGATCGTGCTCGTTCGCTGAACTTCGCTGTTAGCGTACTCCACACGCCAGTGATCTACGAGGTTGATCGACGAAGCCCACAATGGTGCGCTTGGTTTTCTACCCGCTATTTACCGAAGAGGAGAACTTGTTCTCTCCCCTGAAAGCCCTGGACCATCTAAGCACCTCGGTGCTTTCGGCGCTGCGTCAAGCGGAGAGCAAGAGGAAGCAGGCATCCGCGGACCGCAGTTCAAACTGCGTTTGTATTCGTGGCGACTCACCGTCGGCTGCCGTCGCAAGCGTCCGCTCAGCGAGGAAGAGTCGTCGCGAAGCGCCGTCGACTCAACCGCGGACGACGACTCCAAGTTCGTCGTGAACTGCAACGTACGCGGCTACAAGCCCGAGGAGATCTCCGTGAAAGCGATCGGCGACTGCGTCGAGGTGAGCGCCAAGCACGAAGAAGACAGCGAGGACGGTAGCAGCTACGTGAAGCGAGAGTTCACCCAGCGGTTCACCCTTCCCGAAGGTGTGAAGGCAGAGACGGTCACCTGCGCCCTGTCGTCTTCGGGCGTGCTGGCCATCGAGGCTCCCAAGCCGGAGGTTCCGAGCAAGAAGCCGAGGATGATCCCGATCACGGTAGAATCGTCCAAGCCGATCGAAGCGGCGTCAGAGGCCAACAAAAAGGCGGAGAAGCAGGAAGAAGGCGCTCCCGAAGCTGCATTGGAGTCGTGAACATTCGTGCATTTTCCACACATCGTTCTCCGTTCATCCTTAGGATCATGTCTTTTTGTTCGCGAAGATGCGTCCACATTCCGCAACGTTAATCACGTGATTATTTCAATAAATGGGTACACTCACCCCACGTTTTAATTATTATGGCTTCTTTTTATTCGTGCCTGCGACAGGCCTACCCCACAGGCCGTGATTGCCGGCAGCGTTGCACACCCAATAAAAAAATACCCTGAAGTCCCCAAAAAGAAAGTAGAGTATAAGAAATCCTGGTTATATAAACCATAGGTTACAAACCAGCATCGTAGCTTATAAACTACAGCTAAACCCCCATAGTTTAGTCAAACTTCATTAAGTGGAGACCTTTTCATGTAGAGAGTTCATTTTTATGCACTGTATGATTTTATCAAAGCGGATATGTCAGAAGAATATTTACGTTCATTGCTCATTATCTTCATCGGCACGCTATAGTTTCATCACAGACATGCACTCCTACAATATTTCTAAGGTGTCCTCGACAGTTGTACGGTGAAATTAAATGTAATGCATAAGAAAATGTGTATAAAACAGCTTTTGACCCTGTGTGTAAAACGACATGACTTGTTGACGCACACATGCTGTGACAAATCATACCATTATCTGGCTAGCTGAGTAGTTCCAATACCAAGTGCGAGAGTAAGGACAATATATTCCCAGTATCCTCAGGTGTCATCCAAGGCAGACAGATGCACAAGGAAGAGATGCAAAAAGAAAAAAAATGAATTCTATCATAAAGAAGTTGCTGTGTAGCAGTTGTAATGACCAAAGTGAATACAAGTAGAAATTACACTATACATACTTCAGTGTGGGTGCCTTGCTGCAAAGCAACCTGTGTGAATTGTGCTGTATTGGATAAGATGTAAGCACAGTTTACATGCTTGCTTGCATCCAAATAAGCAACTGTGCTCATGTACCACCGTAGCTTAGGGCCCACGACCCTGCACAGCCTAGTGTGAAGGCATAGATCTGATTGCTAGTAATGACAGCCACACCATAATGAAGAAAATAAACTAAAAAATTCTGCTGAACATAGATTTAAACACATTATAGAACCCCAGGGGGTCAAAATGAAGTCATAGTGCTCAACTATGACGTCCCTCGTAATCGTATTATGGTTTTCGCACATGACTCGCCTGCATAAGAGGGTTGTTAGCATTGTTAGCCCAATATGTGACTGGAGCGGCCTGTTCACATGACGTCATGAATGAGCAAGCCCTCAACTGGTTCACATACGAGAGATATCAGTGGTGAATTTTCTCCTACCCATCGACATGTGGTTGCACGTCCATCACGCCTCGTTTCGTCCGTTTGTCACGTGAAATCAACTGTATCCACTTCATTTGTGACTGTGCAAACAGGGATAACCGTGTCTAGCCAAAGTGTACGAAGTCAAAGTCATTTCTAAGTCAATGTCATTTATTATTCTATTATACATTGAAATGCGGATACAGAAAATCATACAGGCGAAGGTCCCGTATTCCCAACCTGAAATCCTAGTAGCCTCAGATTGGATGTTTGCATGAATGCTGGAGGACACAGGTGGCAGGCATAGGCTTCTCACAGGTTGTTGGGGGACCGTCCTATGTACGGCTGACGCAGAAGCCTATAGCTAATGTTTCAGCCGCACACAGTCGTTCCGTGCACGGTTAACGTCCCCCAACCGTAGCTTGCCTCATTGCAGCTACTACTACGGGTTCGGGCGAATAAGGCAACTGGCCAGATCAACAACAAACACTTTATTGCTAAGCGTTAGCAAGCGCGCGTCACTGTCGCGGGGAGATACTACAGATAACAAAGGTGTTGACGCTTACACCTCGGTCGTGGACGTCCTCGGCTCGCAGGAGGGGTTGCGGGTTCGTCCTCCTGGGATGGTCGCTGGTGTCAGAGGGCGAGCGCCCGTTTGCCCGCTCGTTTTGTTCCCCGACCCGATTTCCCTCTCCCTGACGAGAATGGCACCTTTCCTCGCTGAGGGAGAGGGGAACCTGTTCCTGGCGCCGGGAAAGGGGGGGGAATCGCACGCGCCGGCCGTGGGGGAAGGGGGTCCCCGCAACCAGGCGCGTGCGCTGCCCTAAAAGGGAAAGGGAGGCTGGGCGCACCTGCTCCCCACATCTCCTCCCCCCTTAAGAAGGCCCCCGAACGACAGAGACTGCAAAGAGGGAATAATTCGTTTTATTCGTCCTCTAGATAGGCCAGAAGGGCCTGGTCTACGTCCATGCCCTCGGACCGTTCGGTGTCTGCCGCGGGCACCGCCGGAGCCCCCACCGCTCTCTCACCCGCCTCCAAGGTCATTGACGCCACCTCCGGTGTCAATGCAGCCGCCACCAATGTCTCTCCCGGCCCCGCCGCCCCCCGCTCTACGGTAGCCGTTATTGATAGCGGCGCAGGCGGACTCTCGCTGGACGCGTGGCCTGAGGCAACTCTCAGCAGCCACTGCGCGAAGTCCGCCTCCTGGGCCGCCCGCGCCAGCATGGCCCGAACCGCGGCGCCGGAGCGCTCCTGGGATGATTCGCGGCTGGATGGTTGGGTAGCCTGGGTGCGGTGCCGGTGTAATTTCCCCAATTCGTGGGAGTTATGGATCACCACGGCGCCGCACTCGCAGAACCGCGCCCCTGCGGGCACTGGAAGGCAAGCCCCGTTAGCCCTCCGGTCCGCGTCCTCTACCGTGCGCCCCTGAAAAGGGCGATACAGGTGCGCTGGGGCGACCCCAACTCGGGCCCTTTCCTGCCGGCGCCAGGGCCTCGAGGAGACGTAAGACACCGGAGGGTCGCCTCCATCCTGGCTGGTCCAGGTTGCCACGTCTCGGTGGTTGCGGCCGTGAGGCGATGCGGTCGGCTCGCCGCGTTGGGACCCTGGTCTCGTTCCCTGTGAACCGGCGGGTCGTGATGGTGACGGCGAAGCCGAGAGTTGGTGACCAGGCGGCAGCGCGCGCGGACCCCCTCGGTGGCGGCGGCTCGAGTGGCTCTGCCTCGGCGTTCGCGGCCGGGCCGCAGTGGGGTAGGGCTGCCATGTGGACGTTGGTGGGGGTGGGGGCTGGCCGTAAGGAGGTGGTCTCCTCTCCTTGCTGTTCCGGCGGTGCTGTTCCCAATGGCGCTCCATCTGTTCGGTGAGAGTGATACAGATAAAGAACGACAGGTTAACAATCGCACATGTGTTGCGCGCTAACCCTTGCACCCCGCGTCGAACATATCAAACGCGGCCTACCGTGCATAGTTGCCTCCGACTGTTACGCAGGAAGTAGCGCGGTTCTGGGCTCCTGACCCGGTGTCGAACCATCTCACCCGCCGCGCGCGGCTTGGAGGGGGACTGACCGTAGTCCTCATGCGCCTCCCGTGCTATGTAGCGTTTCAAGTCACATACATGCACCGGTCCGCCGCTCGGTTTGCCTTTCATGTTCGCGAGTCGATAAACGAGCGAAGAAACTTTCTCTCGCACTCGGTACGGCCCGGACCATTTCGGTGCCAGCGAGGCAGCAAACTGTTTGCTAGCATTACTGAGAACATGATGGCGCCGCATCACCAGATCGCCCACTTCGTAGTGTACGTTCCTACGCGTGCGGTCATACTGCGCCTTCTGCTGTGCCCTAGCAGTGCTGAGATTATGTCGAGCTTTATGTAAAGCTTCCGCTAGCTTCTCGCGCAGCTGCGTTGCGTATTCAGCGCGTGCTGATGTCGCCACTGGCACTCCACTGCGGTCCGCGAGTACGGTCTCCATCGGATTCGGCAGTTCTCTCCCCAAGTTCAGAGAAGAAGGCGCATACCCAGTCGATCGGTTTACGGTCGATCGTAATGCAAAACCGATCTCTGGAAGATAGGTATCCCAGTCCTTATGTCTTTCAGAGAACGCGACAAGCATGTGCTTGATGTTGCGATTGACTCGCTCCGTGGGGTTCGACTGAGCATGGTAGGTGGTTGTTTTCTTGTGCTTAATGCCCAACGCGGCGCACGTGTCAACAAACACCTTCGCAGTGAAATAAGACGCGTTGTCTGTAATCAACTGCTCGGGGAACCCGAACCTGGTAAAAACCTCCATCAACTTCTCTAAAATCACTCGAGCCGTCAGCTTCCTAAGGGGAAAAAGTTCTACCCATTTAGTGAAGTGATCCGTGATCACCAGCAAGAACTTATTTCTGCTAGGAGTTGAGGGGTACGGGCCCATTACGTCACACGCTGCGATTTGCCAGGGAGTCTGACTGTTAATCGGTTGCATGAGGCCGGGCGGACGTCCTCCTCGCGGCTTGACGCTTTGGCACACACGACATGAACGGGCGTAGCGAATCACATCCCGCTTCATACCTGGCCAGGTAGCGAGGCGACACAACTTAGCGTAAGTCTTAGGGCCGCTCGCATGCCCACCAATGCACGAGTCATGAAAGTAGCGAAGAAGCGCTCCTCTCAACGCGCGCGGTATCACGACTTTAAATGACTCACTTGTGTCATCGTCGGATGGAATGTACCTCAGCAGGACGCCGTCAGAATCTAGCAGATATGAATCCAGCGCGCTCACAGCACTACCAGCTGTTGCCGAGCGCTCCGCACCGACAGCAATACCAGCTGCCCCCTTGTGCGCGGTGGCCTCACTACCACCCGGCTCCCGGAGCCCGTCGAACACCTTTCGACAAAATGGATCTTTCTGCTGAGCTTCTAACAGCTCCCTTCTGCTGAAAACAATCCCTGCGCTAACGACAGCCTCTACGTGGTTCACGCTCTTAGCTCGAACTAACGTTTGCTCCGCTGTTTGCGTTAGCGCGAGTGTCTCGCTCTCAGTTCGTTCCGAATTAGTCGCGTGACTTGCCTCGTGTCGAACTGGAGCACGCGATAGTGCGTCGGCCGCGGCATTGTTCTTACCCTTGCGGTAGCGGACGGTGAAGTCATAACGCTGCAGCAACAATGCCCAACGCGCCAATCGGCCACTTGGTTCGTTCAAACGCCTCAACCACGTGAGCGCCATGTGGTCCGTTTCAATCACAAACGCAACTCCGTCTATGTAAAAGTCAAACTTACGGAGAGCAAAAACTATCGCCAGACACTCTTTCTCGGTTACTGAGTAGTTCCTCTCCGCCGGTGTCAACGTACGGCTCGCGAACGCAATCGGTCGGAGGGAACCTCCATGCTCCTGAAGCAAAATTGCTCCTAAGCCCAGGTCGCTTGCATCGGTGTGAATAACAAACTCCCTGTTCAAATCGGGTAGCTGCAGCTGAGCCGTGTTGGCCAGCAACTTCGTGAGGCGACGCAGTGCGGCCTCTTGCTCTTGGCTCCAAGCCCAACGCTCACCATTCCTCAAGAGCTTCGTTAAAGGCGCCTGCACTGCCGCGCAATCTGGAATGAATTGGCGATAAAAATTCACCATCCCCAAAAAGCGCCTCAGCTCACCGACATTGTTCGGCGATGGATAGCTCACTATCGCTTCAAGCTTACCCTTATCCGGCAAAATGCGACCCTCGTCAAGCGTAAATCCCAATAATGTTATTCGGGTCGCCGCTATCTGAGCTTTGTTTGGGTTCAAAGTGATGCCCGCAGACCTCAGCCGTTCTAGAACGTCTCTCAAGTGGCGCACGTGCTCTTCGAACGTTTTCGAGTAAACCACTATGTCGTCTAGATATGCGAGTGCGTGCTGCCACTTTGCATCTCCCAAAACACGGTCCATTAGCCTCTGATACGTAGCGGGAGCGCCCACCAAGCCAAACGACATTCTCCTGAATTGGAAAAGTCCTCTGTGGCACGTGAAAGCTGACTTCTCTTTATCCCGCTCGTCCATCTCAACCTGAAAATATCCGCGGCTAGCATCGAGCGTTGTGAAGTACTTCGCCCCGCCTAGATTGGATACTAACGATGAAATGGAGGGAAGAGGATACGCGTCCTTCTTCGTAATTTCATTCAGCCTGCGGTAGTCTACACAAAGGCGATACGTATCATCTTTCTTTGGAACTAGAACTACCGGGAAACCCCATGGGCTGTTTGACCTCTCAACTACGCCTGTTTCGATGAGTTCGTCCAAGGCGGCGTCTAGTGCTTTCCGCTTAGCTAAGCTGATTGGTCGGGGATTGCATTTCCAAGGGCGTGCATCACCCGTGTCAATTCTATGCTTAACCAGCGTAGTGCGGCCGGGACAGTCAGTAAACATCGCGTCATATTCGTACAACAGCGACGACAGCTGCGCTCGTTCCCCCTCTAGTAGGCTCTGTGCCTGTACCAAAAGCGGGTGCACTGCCCTTTCCTGCAGCGCAGCACATTGCTCCGGCGGGGCGTTTACTCGCTTTCTCGGCGCGCTTTCCTCCTCGCGTACTCGCGCCTCTCCCTGCGATTGGCATGCTTTTGTCAATGCGGAGGCCTTCGAGAAAAGCTTCAGCGCGTCTCCGTCGCGCTCTCGGTAACCACCGTTTGCAATGTCAATGACAATACCCGACTTAGCGAGGAAGTCTCGACCCAGGATTAGAGACATTGACAGCCCTGGAAGATGCACGAAACGTTGTCGCCTCACGCGTCTGTCCCAGCGGATCACTAGCCTAGCCGCGCCGCTCGATTGTGCTGTGCCCGTAGCTAGACGGAAGATGGTGTTGCTTTGCCTCAAGCGGATGTTGTTCTCGCGGAGATGGTGCAACACATCGTCACCGAATAAAGAAGCGCTTGCCCCAGTATCCAAAAGTGCTACGAACTTTTTCCGAGCTATCGTTAACTCGATTAGCGGCGCGGGCGAGTCTACGGCATCACCTGCGCGACAGACCGACGGTGCAAGTGATCCGAACGCATCGGTAGGATTACTAATCGCCGCGCGGGGTCCCATGTGAATCACCGGCGGCGCCGTCCGTTTCCCGAACCGCGCGTTTGCTCCTGACCCGGCGTGCGGTCGCATTCGCGAGCGATGTGCCCTGGCGCGCCGCACCGATAGCAAGGACCGCGGACACCACGCCGGTTCGCTCGTAACTCGCCTCGATCAGGTGGTCCTCGCTCTGGATTGCGCCGCTCGTTAGGCCTCGCGTCAACCACGTGCTCCTGCCTTGGAATGTCACGCGCAGGGGCGGCGTGTGCCGTACGGAGCGCGTAAGCGTAGGGGTCTAAAGCGCGGTTTGACAGCTCCCAACCGCGTGACACGTGCTCATCAGCGTACGATGCTGATGCGTTACCCCTAAACGCTTCTGAAGTCACTGCGCCGCCGTTCCATGCACAGCGAGGCTCGATTGACTGCGCGGCGGGCGGAGGGGGGCGATACGAACGCGCTGCGAGGATGTCCCCTTGTATGCGCTTCGCCTCGGTGGCGAGCTCTTCGAGGTCTGCGAACCTGCATCCCCTGAAGTGCGCCGCGAAAGTCGGGTGCGCCTGTCGGGTAACACGCTCGACCTTTTCCGCGTTGGTGGCGTGAGGGTTCGCGAGACGATACAATTCGTCCATCGCCCGTACGTATTCCAGCAAGGATTCGTCCGGATGCTGGGTGCGCAGCTCCAACTCCCTCCGCAAACGCCACTCATAATTAGCCGGTAGGAATTCGCCGCGAAAGCTTTCGCGGAACTCTTCTACCGTACGGGCGCGATGTCCGGTTAGTCGGAACCACCGAGCCGCTTGCTCCGTGAGCGACACCGGGACCACGCGCTCGAGAAGTTCGGCATCAGAAAGACCCGTCGCCTGCTGATAATGGAGCAACCGGTCGAGATACTCGTTGGCGCTCTTGCAGTCGTGGTAACCCGTGTAGGTCGGAATGTCTACCTTGACACGTGGTCGCACATTTTGCACGGGGGCCTGCGCTGTGTTCTGCAGGGCGCTCGCGAGGCTTTGCATAACTGACAGCGCATTCTGTAAGAGTACCTCGCTCGAGGGCAAACTGTTGCCCGAAGACTCGCCTATAGTTGAGGCGCGTGTCGTAACTTGTGGCGGCGCCTCTCTGTTCGCGTCGCGAGATGCCGGAGCGCCATGCGGGCCGCTCTCCGTCGTAGGCCTACTCTCTGCTAACGCGGTCTCTGCACCCTCCTGATCATCCCGCGTGAAACGACCAAGCTCTACGCTGTCGGAAAGTCCTAACAGTACCCCCGCGTTAGCCAAAGGATCGCCACTCTGCGACGCGACATCCGACAACATTGACAAATCTTGGAATTCCGACATGCCTATTATCCTACGTGTGGAAGAGCGCCCTGGCACTTGCTCGCGTCCACAGAACTAGCCGCGTTGCCAAATTCGTTACGTTGGGCGCCAGATGTTGGGGGACCGTCCTATGTACGGCTGACGCAGAAGCCTATAGCTAATGTTTCAGCCGCACACAGTCGTTCCGTGCACGGTTAACGTCCCCCAACCGTAGCTTGCCTCATTGCAGCTACTACTACGGGTTCGGGCGAATAAGGCAACTGGCCAGATCAACAACAAACACTTTATTGCTAAGCGTTAGCAAGCGCGCGTCACTGTCGCGGGGAGATACTACAGATAACAAAGGTGTTGACGCTTACACCTCGGTCGTGGACGTCCTCGGCTCGCAGGAGGGGTTGCGGGTTCGTCCTCCTGGGATGGTCGCTGGTGTCAGAGGGCGAGCGCCCGTTTGCCCGCTCGGTACGGGCCCCGACCCGATTTCCCTCTCCCTGACGAGAATGGCACCTTTCCTCGCTGAGGGAGAGGGGAACCTGTTCCTGGCGCCGGGAAAGGGGGGGGAATCGCACGCGCCGGCCGTGGGGGAAGGGGTCCCCGCAACCAGGCGCGTGCGCTGCCCTAAAAGGGAAAGGGAGGCTGGGCGCACCTGCTCCCCACAAGGTATGCATGTACATTGTTAGTGCATGTTTATTATTAAATTTCCGGCTACAGAACTCGCATTGGTACTCCTGTTGATTTGTGTGAATCAGCTTTTCTGAAAGGTTGCTTATCGAGGCCATTATCTCATTGTGTGTGCTGCTCCTAAAAAGTCAACCGCTCACAGGTGTGGCTGGACAGTGAACTGCTACTGCCCTAAGCGTGCAAAGGTGGCAGATCACAAAAGACACCCTAGGCATAGGTCAGCGAACTCACTTACGAGACGACTCACTTGATCGCATGCACTCGGATCAAGCCACAAGTCTGATTCCGAGTCCGGATAAGTAACATTTTGGCGAGTTGGAGTCCGAAGGAAAAATATTTTTGTTAGTGAGAGTCTAAGCGAGTTCAGAAAAATTTTGGCGAGTCCCGAGTTCGACTGAGCCCGAAGTGCAAGATACAGTTCTTGAGCGAGTCTGAGTGAATTCCACCTTTTTTTGGCCAGCCTATGGTCCTATCTACTCATCTTCAATATTACTATCAGACTTACCTGGATTCACATTTATACTTACGTCTGCTGATCACATGTACTCTACAGCAGCGTCCTTCATACACAATTTCAATATTTATTGATTAGAGGTGCGAATTAAGCAGAAGGGTGCTTTGACTTCCCTATAGCCGGCTCTTCCAGAATTGATTTGTTGATAAACACATCTTGTGTTGTCATCTCTTTCAATAAAAAGGACCTCATTGGTTCGCAAGCAAACACAACTTGCATTCAAAGGTACTATATCAAAAGGGGCAAGAGCAGCACCGGTTACGTTAGATATTGGTGTTAAGGAGCATTGACACCATTCTCAGAAAAGCTTATCTTTAGCTAACAGACTGATGGGTCGACTCACTCAGACTGAGATCGAGTTGCAAGTCCGAGTCTGGGTGAATAGTGTTTTGGAGAGTTTGAGTCCAAGTGAGTCTAGTTGAAATTTTCGCGAGTCCGAGTGGGCCCCAAGAGCAAAAGATACTGCGTAAGCGAGTCTGAGTGAGCTCTACAAGTTTTGCTGACCTTTGGTCTCAGCACTTGCTACTGCTGCCGTTTTCCATGTGTTTTACAATGAAATAAGTGGAGAGGAGGAGATGACGCTTGTACAAAGGTTAGCGAAGACGAGAAAGAAACTACTCCAAGTTCAAAGAAGGGAGTGATTTCTTTCTGTAAGCTTCTTTAACTTTCATAAACGAAAATGAAAAGGTAAGTGTACACCGGAATGATTATTGTAATTGAAACAGATAGCGATGTGGAGCTGCAGTTTACTCAAGCTGTGGTTTCCAAAGCAAATTGTCACAAAACCGTATTGCCACAGTTTAAGTCAGGACATGAAACGCCAGGTTGTCTCAGGTTCAGAAATTCCTACACCCCCTTGCATTATAGCACATACATGATCAACCAATAACAGTCCTTTGCACACCCGCCAAGTGAACCGTAATGGTGAATGATCGCATTAAGTAAATAGACGACAGCCTGAAGCTATTCTGTCTGCTGTCAAAGAAACCATACACCTCAGTGATGTCTGGAGTCGTCACAGTGCTTCAGTGTGCTTGCGGGTGCCGTCTGTGATGCTTAAAGAAAGCAGCAGACAGCCTCAAAAATGGTTGCTGCGCATACGATGGCAAGCGGAGAACGCAACGCTTACAAACTTGGGTGGCTCAGGCTTCATGTATTTAAAAAGCACCTGGTCTACCCGGGGCACAAGACGCTCGACCCAGGTCGCAGTACGATGCGGTCGTCGCCCAGTACAGTAAACCAGTTTTACTGTGTATCACTACACAGGGTGTCTTTTTCTTGACAAGAAAGGCAGGAAGGAAAATAACTTTATTTTGGTCTTGCAGAACACGACAGACTCGCGCACCCGGCTCTAGATACTTTTAATAAAAATGCTCTGACAGCGAGATCTCTGCTTTACAAGCGAACTCTACGAAGGGGCGGTAAAACGTTGCCGCTCCTAAAGTTACATTCCAATAAATAATTAACGAAAGTTCATTCATTATCATCTTGATTATTAGATTTGGGTTCGTTCTTTACATGGAGGGGTTACAGAGTGTGACAATTTGGGACATGTTCATTTTTACAAATCACAAAAAATTCATGAAATTTGAGATGATAATAAGCCCCGGTCTAGGCAATACTGAAGCTGAGCGCACCAGGTATGCAGCAAACAGCCATCTATGTTATGTCAGATCGAATGGGCATGTGACGACTATTTCTTGAAAAACAAGGCATGTCGCTGCAGAATATGGTCGGCAAAAACGGCAAGTTGTTTATTCAGCGTTGGTGTGCCAAATACAGGATGTGCCCCGCCGCGGTGGTCTAGTGGCTAAGGTACTCGGCTGCTGACCCGCAGGGCGCGGGTTCGAATCCCGGCTGCGGCGGCTGCATTTCCGATGGAGGCGGAAATGTTGTAGGCCCGTGTGCTCAGATTTGGGTGCACGTTAAAGAACCCCAGGTGGTCTAAATTTCCGGAGCCCTCCACTACGGCGTCTCTCATAATCATATAGTGGTTTTGGGACGTTAAACCCCACATATCAATCATCAATCAAATACAGGATGTGGTGATGAGGCGTTCTGTAGTGAAATATTTTTCATTGAATGCTCAGGGCAACAAAATTTAACTTCGAATTAACTCCCCATGATTGAGTGACGTACGCTACTGAGGGAATATTGTTGGCAAGGCTTCAGGGCCTACTGAGGGAATATTGTTGGCAAGGCTTCAGGGCTTCTAATTGTGTGGTTTTTCTTTCTGTAGAGTTCCCACTTGCATTTCAAACAAATTATTCTTGGAAAGGGTAACTTTCATATAAATGATCTGAAATCAGATTATTTATGCAGCCTTAACTTACAGGCTATTTTTATATCCTACACAAATTAACCTCTATGTTTTGGACGAGCAGTACTTGTCAGGCCAAACTGTCCCCAGACTGTTTTGGACGAGCCAATTCGTCCTAGTAGAGTCGATACTCCCTTGTGGTTCTCAGGGCGAGCAGCACTCGTCTATGACTTACATTGCAAGTCACCCACTTGCAAGGTCAAGAGTGCTCGCCAGTGAGACAGCATTATTTCATGTTCAGAAATTTTTTGGAGAATTTTGAAGCTTCCAGAGTGAAATAGACTAAAGGTGCTTGGCCTACACACGTAAAGAAAAATGTGACATTTGTAATTGTCTTTATAAGCCTTTTATTTTTATTAGCAGCAGGCAGCTTGTTTTGAAAGTGTTGTTCAGAAACAAACTATTATTTTGATTTGACTAAGTATGTAGCACAAATAATTTCTCAATATCGACTAGCTGCTTTTTAGTACAATGGGATTCTAAATAAGCAATAAAAGAATAGGCACTTTTGGTTTTAAGGGGTTAACGTGTGGTCATTGACGCAAATATTTGATCCTGAAATCTTCGAATGTAGTTGATATAAGAGCACCAGTATGGGTTATTTTATTCATCCACTGAGCTCTATGCTTGCCTCCAATTTGCTCCGAGAGAGACACATGGTACCTGAAAAGGAATATATTAAATTTATTATTTAGATATTGCATTTAGATAAGCTCCGCAAGTAAAATAGGCGATCAACATCGACTTGGTTTACGGAATGCTTCACCGTAATGTGACTACGGCTATGAGAGACACCGTAGTGAGGGGTTCCAGATCATTTCTACGACCTGGGTTTTTTTTCTAATGTCAACTGACATCACACAGCACGCGGGCTTACAGTATTTTTCCTCCACTGAAAATGCAACTGCCGCGGTCAGCACAGATCTCAGGTCTTTAGGGTCAGCAGCAGATCATCGTCACAACTCAGCTGCCATGGCAGGCTAGAGTTCTACATTCCTACATCACATGCAGCATGGCAGGCTAAAGTTCTACATCCCTACATCAGATATAGCCACCATGACAGGCTAGAGTTCTACATCCCTACATCACATATAGCCACCATGGCAGGCTAGAGTTCTACATCCCTACATCACATATAGCCACCATGGCAGGCTAGAGAGTTCTACATTCCTACATTACATATAGCCACCATGGCAGGCTAGAGTATTATACATCCCTACATTACATATAGTCACCATGGCAGGCTAAAGTTTTACATTCCTACATCACATATAGCCACCATGGCAGGCTAGAGTTCTACATCCTTACATTACATATAGCCACCATGGCAGGCTGGAGTTCTACATCTCTACATTACATATAGCCACCATGGCAGGCTAGAGAGTTATACATCCCTACATTACATCTTACACGAAGGGCCTCCCTCCTAAAATTGTGACGTCAGTCAAGATACGCCCTGGTTTCCTGTGCACCCCCCCCCCCCCCCCTGGCCGAACGGCCGTCTCAAATGCAGAGAATTTCACCTTGCTCCCAGTGCTTTATACATTTCAAAACAGCACCATATCCTTTGTTTTGCAAGTGTTCGCGAAGTGACCTCTATGTAGGCCTAGTCGCCTACTACGGACACTACGTAAACTTGCATTTTAAACAATGGGACCCTTTGGAGGTATCTCTTATTATGTCATCGTCACTCTTTTTGCGTGCATTTCGTAGCGGTAACAAAACATGAACTGGCACTTCCAGGTCCCAGACAATGCACTGTCGACGTGACAATGCAATCTTGAAGAGAAAGTGGCTGGCGCAGGGCTTTGAAAAAGTGTAAATTTAGCGAACTAAATGACACTGTTGTCAAACAAAAGACAATTTTGATGCGACTTTTTTCTCTAATAATGCAGTGTAAACTAATACATGTACAGGGGTACGACAGCCGAAATACAATTCAGAGCAATTTTTGGAGTACTAAAACCGAAATTTGAAGCAGGTTGCGGAAAAAAAAAAAACATGCACTTTTTCATGAAACATGAAATTTCGAGCAGTATAAGACAGCTTAAATTTAGGAAAAAAATGTGTAGAAGCCATTCACCATCACCTAAATTATGCAGTGTGAGCATAAGCACTGCTATTTCAATGAAAGTAGTATTTTGAACCACCCCACTGAGCAAGCAATGATAAAGTCCATATTAGCATTTGGTGTGCCTGTCAAACCATTTGACGAACTCTGCGAATTTAAACACACATCTGCCAAGCTCACAGCTTTGAAATTCGGTAGATTCGTAAAACCAAGGAGTAGAGGTGGCGAAAAAACAAACTGGCGCACAATTCAGTTTTCTTCAGGAAAGCAGAGATATCACGCGCTGCTTTAAATTATTGTCAGTAGCCTATTTAGACATCAGTAATTATACTGGTACTCACAATCATGCATTATACAACCGCATGAGTAACTAAACAAAATGCGCAGTGTCCCGTGACTAATGCTAACAGCCCCCTCTAAATCTCAATATGCTTTTCCTCAGGGTACAAGTGTACTGCGGCGAAGGTCGTTCAAGCAACATTAGAACCAAAGCAAACAAATTTTCTAACCTCTGCTTCACTTCCCAAAAGAAATACTTTGGTTTGGGCTAGTTGGTTCATAGTACTCGACTTCAAAAGGTCAGCACAATGACACGAAAAAAAAATGGGCCCCGTATCTGCATGTAATCTGCAAATGTAGTCGAAAGACTATAGTCTTGCGTGTGGAGAGAGTGAACAAAACATTTATTTGATGTTCTGCACAAGAAAATCGGTGAATGGTATTCCGGAGGCGCTGTATTGTTGGAGTGCCTCGAGCGTGCAGCGGAGGCGAACGAGTGCAACAAGTCACGTCACACGTGAGACATGAGCGCCATCTGACATTTTTTTTGGAAAACAAAGCGCGTGGCCCTGAGACGGGCGTGCGCGCCCGTCTCACAGGTGATAAAGTGTAGAACGCAAGGCGAGGGGCAGGGGCCACCACAGTGTCTTCTTAGCAAATCGTTGGAAGCACCTTTCCGTGCAAGCGTTGCATGGTCAGTGCAGCATGATAAGCACTACGGTCCTTAGAATTATTTATGTATGGCTTTTCTAGTAAAAGGCGAACATGCAGAACATATACGTGTTATGGTGCCTCAGATATGCGCGATAATTGTTTTTTAATTGACAATCACACACATTTGAACGGTGATTCTTGAGCAACATCGGTGGGCGCTGCAGGTGAGGTCGGTTGTTCGGGGTATCTGCTGGTGCTGTTTAGAGTACCCGGTTCGCGGTAACGGTGGACAAACAGACATATGTACAGACAGACAGACCAGTTTTTACGTCGAAGGTCCCCAAAAAGGACTATCGTCTTTTAGAAAAAAAGAGAGACAAAGAGAGCTGTCTCTTTGTCTTTCTGTCTTTCTTTCCTCATGTCGGTGTGCTTACCCCTTTTGAAATGAAACTCACTTTCCACTCCTTTTTTTTCACCGTGGGGTTCGGTGCCGCTTTGGCTCCCTTGCAAGGCACGTTGGACCAGGTAAAGTAACAACGGTGAGTGCCCGATGGCCTGGCAATGGTACCGAATATTTATCGCCAGGACTGTGGCAGAGACAATGCAACTTCAGGACAAATATAAATGTTTTATGTGTCACTGCTAAGGCAATCATTGTGTTCGCTGGCAACTCCAGGATTCACAACACGTCAAGCTTGTTCACGCGAGGAAACCACGGTGTACGCCACCAGCTTTAGTTTTTAGCATGCCATAGCCGCGTTTTCAGGCTAAGAAAGTTATAATTCCAGCGAAGCGTTGGTAGCTGCAGCAACACATTTTTGTTTTGAAGTTCCATCGTCACACCAATAGGTATCCGCCGCAGTCAGCAGACCAACGGGCGCCGCTTATGAAATCCCTACGCGCTGTGCAGTGCTCTCTCGCCCTTCTTGCTGGTGCTCAACCAAGAGACACTGACGCGTCCTTCATGGACACCGGAGGCATCCGTCAGAGACGCTGGACGTGTTTCTCAGAGACGCTGCGCGCGTCCAACTCCGGGTGTGCCCTCCTCCTCAAGCGTCTCGGCACTTATAAAAGGCCGGCACATTTAGCATCGGAGGCTTCCCTGTTCACGTTTTGTACATACATAGTAAATCATAGTAAATATAAACACTTTGTTTCCTTCTGGCTGCCTTTTTTCTTGCCCCTGCCTGGATGCTCCCTGCCCGGCGTTGGCGCTCGCGACACGCTACCCAAGAAGACCCATAGGTGCCTCTCTCCCTCGTAACGGCTGGTGGCAGCGGTGGGATGGCAGTGGACCTTGCAACTTGAGCCAGCTGAAACGCGGACAACTCAACGGAACCCATGACTGCAGCAATGAGAGTGTTGGACTTTTCTCCTTTAAGATTTGCCAGGCTTTTAAGGGTAGATTTGAAGCTTGAAGCTGGCAGGTTTTCTTCTTCAATTTTCAACCCCTTTGCATAATTGCAGTTGGTGATATTGATGGAGAACAGATAGGAAAAAGAGTTTGAGGTCTGACCTTGTGGTCATGGACCTCAATTCACTATGCAAGCCTGATCTCTTATTGCTTTGCGCGGAATTGAGAGTGGACGTGGGGAATGCTGTACGGAAGCCTATTATCATTCACGCATTACTTGCCTCAGGAGTAGATGAATGCGAGCTTCAGCAATCTTGGGAAATCGTTAAAAGCATCGGGCAATCAAAGAAAAGAGGCATGCCAAGGAAGAACACAGGCGAGCTGATGAAAAAAAAAAAGGCGGGCCGACGAAAAAAAGGGGCGGGTCGATGAAATAAAAAGGTTAATGCTTCAATTCAAATTAAAGCGGCTTGAGCTTCAGACAGATCGTGAGAGTGTTCAGAGAGAGGAGGGACTCGTGATGAAGTGGGTGCATGGAAACACTGAAAGCGTAGCTGGGGTAGCTCATGAGTCAGGCATCCAGTGGCAATCAGAGAAAGCATGTGTTTGCCTCTCTAGCGAACTGCCGTGCAGCGATTGCTCCGAGCAAAAGCCTGAACATGAACTGGCTAACTACATAGAGAGTGCAGACGCACTCGTCAACACACCGAGTGTACAATCGGAGGTACTGTCGTCAGAATATGCTGATCTCGATGGGCAGGTTGTCTGAAAAGAAATGGACAGTTCTATTGAGTTCAGCGATTAATGGGGACAAATGGACAAGAGAGGTAGTGACCTCCCAATGCACAGCTTATTCGGCGAAATGGAAGCCGACGTATGTTTGTAGTTTTCGCTGGCTTCAGGGGTCACTTTCTGAATAATGTACCAGGTAGACATTGAGTCTAATGAAGGCGTCCTTGTGCAGGAAAGAATACATTGGACACTCCTGTCTCTTTGCACAAGAAGACAGATTCTGAGGTCTAAATTCTACCTTATCTGCACCGTGGATAAAGATTTTGCGAAGCATCCGGGGGTTTTAATTGGGATTTTCAGACACGCATCTAAAAGAACCCTTCAAAGAGGCATACTGTGAGCAGTCTGTTGAACATGTGAAGTGTTTTCGCCGTCTGGTTGGCGACCCGATCATTTGAGCGGGCGGTCAATTCTTGTCCCTCTCGTCTGCCAGCATTATTGATTGTTTTAGTACAAGCCTGGTAGGTCCTAGGGGGAATTGTCTGGCGATGGCGGGCTGCTTTCGTCGAGGTGTCTCTGGGGAAACTATCATCAAGAATGCGCTTCTGCAGAAAGCAAGCCCAAAAGCCAGAGCCTGAGTCCAGGGCGCCGAGCTGGGGCCGACGATACGGAGCCATCAAGAGCATCTCCAAGAGCGGAGACTTCGGGCTGCAGAACAGTGACCCTCTGGACAGTGAATGCAGACCCTTGTCCATCAGGTTATCGCTAACCCGACGGAGATGCTGTTATGAACTCACTACGCGATGGGCAGTGCTCTCTCGCCCCTCTTGCTGGTGTTCAACCAAGGGACACTGTGCGCATCAAACAGCGAGCGGTGCCCTCCTCCTCGAGCGTCGCGGCGCCTATAAAAGGCCGCTGCATCTAGCGTCGGAGGCTTTCCCGTTCCCGTTCTGTACATACGTTGCAAATATAAGGCTTTGTTTCATTCTGGCTGCCTTTTGTCTTGCTCCTACCTGGATGCTCCTTGCCCAGTGTTGGCCCTCGCGACACGCTACTCAAGAAGATGTGTTGGGGCCTCTCTCCCTCTTAACAGCATGCAGTATTGTTACTTTATCTGATCTATCGAGTCTCGCGAGCATGGGGCAAGCACGTAGAATATTAAGGATATATTCTAGGCACTACAGTTTGCATCTGCCCACTTTGACTGATGACACAAGCTGTAGGTGGCCGACGTGGCCTGCATTTCTTGCCAAAATTAGCGCACCTGAAAAAATTTGAGGCAGGCTGGGCATTTTGGCGCATTTCACAGTATCGGCGCAGCTCAGCGCAACAATTCGGGAATTGTATCAAATTGATGCAATTGGTGCAGCTGTTGCACCACTGAGTCATGTTCTTAGATGACACGCATCTCCTGATTATCATGTTCGCACCAGTCGCACACCAGTCACATGACGTAATACCAAATTTGGCATATGTGAAGCTAGCGAATGGCCGCAAACTCATCATAAGTGTGGCATGTAGTCATGTTGTTACATGACACACATGTCATGATTATCATGTTTAGATGTGTAATTTACCTTCGTCCACCATTCACGTCACTTAATACCGAATTCAGTGTATGTGAAGCCAGCAAAACAACTGCGAGTGCATCGTGAGCATGGCATGTAGTCATGTTTTGCATGACATTTAATGATTATTATATTTGCACGAGTCTTATACCTTCGTCATCCATTCAAATCATACAATACCAAATTCGGTATACTGTATTTACTCGCGTAAGGAACCCACTCGCATAATGAACCCCCCCACCCGGTCCTTCAAAAAAAAGTTCTTTAATGCATCTGTTCATTTTTATATCAGTACGATAGCCAGTGCCGTTTATGATCAAAACTATATTAAATCAAGCCATTATATCACAAAATAACAGTGCAACATCGCTTATAATAAACTTTCTATATTTATACAAAACTGTGCAAGTCTTTACTTTATCCCTTTCAGTCCAAAATTTTTTGTAGAGTAAGAAAAATAGTTTTGTGTCCATTTATAGCTGAGAAGCTTTTGAAAAGCACGCAACAAATTTTCAGGGACCACTAGAATTCCTTTTTTGCACCTATGGGTATACACATTCTGCTACCTCCCTTGAAAGAGTGTTGCATTAGGTCCTGTCAGAAGGTTAATCATATTAAAAAACACACAAAAACAGTTTGTTTTCATCTGAAAAAAAGAAAAACATTCTCATAGTTAACAGTCACACATAGCGTCATTAAGCTAAAAAGGTACGACGGAGTGCGCGCACTGTCCACAAGCTGACTTCCTCTGATGCCGCTTACTCCTCAAGCTCCATTCTCTTTGTGAAATTCCCAGGATGCTCCAGTTTCATTTTTAATGGCTGGGCTTCAAGTTTGTCGCCCCATGCTTACTCCTAGTTTTCCTTTTTTTCCTGCATGTTTGGCACGATGTGATCCAACTGCGTCCTGGTGTCCAGTGTACTGGACATAAAAACATTCTCGCATTGCGAGCAAACTACTGATTAAAAAAACTACCCTTATACATCATTGTTTCTACAAGACACCGCTCGACTCGTACAATTTAAATTATTTGAACTGCGTGAAGAGAGATCCTAAAATAATTTTGTATAGTTAACCGCACCCAGGGGCAGATTATCCAGGATTCAAATGAACCGGGCTCTCCTATTTCAGGGGCCCCCCCAATAGGCCAGAATAAATGGCAGACTTCGTTGTTTTGTTCGAAAAAGTTTAACCCTCCTGCTGGAACCACAGAAAAGATGTGTGTAATGAATGTGTTTCCTTCTCCTGTAGCCCAATGAGAGTGAATACTTCATGCAAAAAATTCAGCCTTATTGCATGTTTAAAAGCAAACAATTTGTGCATAAACGAAAATATGTGTGGTCATTTTTCAAATGTTAATACAAACATTTCTTGTGAAAGCTCTACATGAACCTAATTTATTATAGGCGCCACCTTTTTCGAAAGATTTGGCCTACCCTCTTCCCATATTGAAAATATTTTAATTTTAAACCTTGTGTATTACTTGATGATGATGTTTGATGTTTTGTGGTGCAAGGGCCATTTCACCGGCCAAAGAGCGCCAGTTCATCTTACTAAAGATATGGACAATGATTGTGATAAGCGGCTGAATAAGGGCCATAAAATTCCTTCGGTAAGGTGGGTAAAAACATACAATAGTAAAATCATGATCATGCTGTGAAAGGAGTGTGTGGTGTGAATAGATGACAAAAGTTGGTGATGATAAAAAACGATGGTGGACATGTATGGCATTAGCACAAGTGCCTCAATTGTTCATAGCCTTGCATCCAAGGGCCGTGAGGCAAGTGCTTTATTGTGTATTCACCGCAGCGAGACCCTCTCTGGAGAGGTCGTGCTAAGGAATGCTTGGGTATATGATATAAAAACTATGAATTTCTTTTAAAAACGCTAACAGTGATTTATGACTAAAAAGCGGTTCCCTACCGACGAGCATTGCAAGGTGTAAAGGTATATGTTGTTCGGTAGGGTAATGGAAAATGTTGTTTTCTAGGGTTTCTAACTGTTTGCACTGGATTAACATGTGAAGAACTGTTAATGCTTCACCACATCTGTCACACAATGGTGGAATCGCCACCAGACAACAGATATGTGTGTGTCGTGTATGTGTGTCCTATCCTGAGCCTCGTTAGTATTACCTCTGTATGACGCGATTTTGATACTGGCAGCCAATGGCCAAGGTGTGGCTTAATATGTGTAGTTTGTTTTGTGTGTGTCAATTCCACTTGCTCTGCCAGTAGTCCCTGAGGTTTCGTTTGAGAGACAGCTTAATATCAAGGGCCGGGATCGATATGGGTGTAGTGGCAGTGCTTTCGTGGATGGATGCAGCAAGCTGATCCGCCCTCACGTTGCCTTGGATCTCACAGTGCCCTGGCACCCAGCACACTACAACATGTTGTTCGAGTGTGTAGAGTGTGGATAAAATGGAGTAAAGTGAGACGAGGACAGGGTTTTTTTCGTTTTTTCCAGAATGTGCAGAGCCGTCACTACACTGAAGAAGTCCGTATAAATTACTGCTTTTTGTACTTGCAATTGCTTGATGTGTTTAGCCGCCACAAGTATCGCATAAGCTTCCGCTGTGAAGATACTTGTGCCTGGATGTAGAGGGCCAGCATCCGAAAAAGATGGGCCGACGGCAGTGTAGGACACAGAGGAGTTAGACTTGGAGCCATCTGTAAACAACTCAGGACGTGTGTATTTGTGTTGAAGTTCTACGAAGTATGTTCGGATATGGGCAATAGGCGCATGTTTTGTAACTTCTAGAAAAGACACATCGCAGTCTATAGTCTGCCACTGCCACGGTGGCAGGTATGCTACAGGAGCCATTAAACTGTGTTCAAGTGACACTCCAGTTTCCTCAGCTAGACCCTTCAGGCGAACTGAGAAGGGCTGCTTCATCGAAGGCCTCTTTTGAAACAGAATGGAGCTCGACAAATCATTAATAGTAGAGTATGAGAGGTGCTTCTTGTCTGCTTTCACCTTAAGAAAATAAACAAAGGACATGTAAGTTCTCTGCAGATGAAGCGACCACTCATTTGACTCAACATAAAGGCTTTCTACGGGGCTGGTGCGAAAAGCACCCGTAGAAAGGCGGATGCCCAAATGGTGCACGGGGTCCAGCATCTTCAAAGCACTTTGAGTCGCAGACTGATAAGCAACGGCCCCATAATCTAAGCGGGTGCGAATGAGGCTTCTATACAGATTCATGAGACATTGCCTGTCACTACCCCACGTAGTACGTGACAACACTTTTAAAACATTCATGGCTTTTAAACATCTTGTTTTTAAATACTTGATGTACAGTACGAAGGTCAACTTGTTGTCCAAGATTAAGCCTAAGCATTTATGCTCCGCATTAACAGACAGACGTTGACCGTTCAGTTCAATGTCGGGTTCTGAGTGCATGCCTCTCTTTCGGGAGAACAAGACACATATGCTTTTTTGTGGGTTCAGTCGGAATCCGTTTTCCTCTGCCCATTTGGAGACCTTGTTTAAACCCAACTGAACCTGCCGCTCACACATTGCCAGATTGCAAGATCTAAAGCCAAGCTGAACGTCATCGACATATGTACAATAAAACATATTGCGAGGGATGGACAAGTGCAAAGAATTCATTTTGATGAGAAAAAGTGCGCAACTAAGTACACCACCTTGCGGCACGCCTGTTTCCTCAACAAATGTTTGCGAGAGTACGCTGCCTACTCGAACTCGGAATGTCCGGTTTGACAAGTAGCTTTCGATTAGAGTAAACATTCTGCCACGCACGCGAAAGTAGGACAGGTCTCTAAGTATTTCAAAGCGCCATGCTGTATCATATGCCTTTTCGATATCAAGGAACACAGAAAGAAAGAATTGCTTATGAGCGAAAGCGTTTCTGATCTGTGCCTCGATACGAACAAGGTGGTCGGTGGTGGATCTACTTTCTCGAAACCCGCACTGAAATGGGTCGAGCAAATTGTTTGTTTGAAGAAATGTACAAGTCGGCAGTTGATCATTTTTTCGAAAAGTTTGCACAGGCAGCTTGTAAGCGCAATAGGCCTGTAACTCGAAACTAAAGAAGGGTCCTTGCCCCGTTTCAAAATGGAAATAACAATAGCCTCTTTCCAGAAAGTAGGGATAGTGCCAGAGAACCAAATAGCATTGTACAAACAAAGTAAGGTTTTTTGAGTTTCGATTGGTAGCTTTTTTAACATTTCGTAAACCACACGGTCAGAACCTGAAGCGGAATCCCTGCAGGAGTTCAGTGATGTTTTGAGCTCAGCTAAGCTGAAAGCTTGATTGTACGCCTCGTATCTCCTACATTTGTGTTCGAGTTTTTGCTCTTCTATTCTTGTCCTGTATTTTTGGAAAGCGTCAGTATAGTGCGAGAAGCTGGACACCCGCTCGATGTGTGCACCGAGGAAGTTCGCCTGATCTTCCAAGGTGTGAATCTGTGTGTTTACCAGTGGGAGTGTGTGTGCTTGTCTTCCTGCTACCCTACCAACCATGTTCCAGACTTCAGCCTCCTGTGTGTATGAATTGATCCCTGACAAAGACTCCTGCCAGCTTTCTTTTCTGGACCGCCGACGTGTTCTCCTGCTTTCAGACTTTATTTTCTTAAAGCTGTCAAGATTTTCGGCTGTCGGTGAGTTCCGAAGCAACCTCCATGCTTTGTTTTGCTGCTTGCGCGCATTTTGGCGCGCAAGCAGCCAGTGCCATGGTGAACTCAGAGTTCCACCATGGCACACGTCGTTTTCCAGGGTGTCCATTCGTTTGTGGGATACATTTTGTTGCTGCATCAATCAAAAACGAAGTTAGGTAGTTGACACAGCATCAATGCTTAAAGTACATATGTCGCGCCAACTTAAATCAACGCCTCCTATACTTTGAGATGCCTGGCACGTTGGCCGCTATCCTATTGTTCACCCGCGGCCACTGTGTTTTACCGGACTGCCGCGAGGCGGCGCCAGCTTCTGACACTACGCTCCGCCACAGAATGTCACTACGCTAGTCACTCTGTGGAGTTTCGCAGCGCTCATCTTTGTGAAAATTTTGTCCTTCAAGGTTTGTAGGGCTTAGCAGAGTGAAAATAAAGTCAAGAACGAAAATAAAAAGTAAATCAAGTGGAACTACAATAGCACAATATTTATTCACTGCAGCAAAAGGCCAGCCTAAGCATTCTCTGCCAAGAGCTGGGGTGTGCTGCAGATAACGCAATATCACAGTTTGGTAATAATACGAATAGATATTGCTTCAACATAAAAAAAGAAATAACATCGATGTAAAGCAAGATCAACTGGAGGTTCATACACATAATGGCCAGAAAATTGTAAACAAAAAAAAGGGAACATGTATATATTTTATCACAGGAGTAAGTATCACAGCTATACAAAATAGCAGCAGCCTCGGCTGTTGGGGGCTACATAGCTACACGAGCTATGTAGCCCCCAACAAGTGATATGGCTGCCATATCGGGAGTCGGCAAAAAAGGCTTCGATGACAAGCAAACTTCTCGCAGCACTTGTTGCGCCCTTTTGGCGTTCGCACAGACAGCTGCTGTGCTGCCCCTCACTTCACTTCCACTAACAGCCCAGGAAGAGCAGAAGGAAGTAGAGCTGTTGACGTTGCTTCCGTCGGATGATGCGACTATTCCTGTCTTCAAAATTTTTTCTAGTCCAGAAACAGCACTTCTCACATCCATGACGTCATTGCAGCCGGCAGTCCTTCTTAGAAATCCAAACAATGATTCTATTGGATCGCTTGAGAATTTCCTTGTGAGTACAAACGTGAAGTCGCACTCATTCAGCAGAAACGCTGGCTCGAGGTGCAAAAAGGCACGCAGCAGTACCGCATGGCTGGGCTTCAGCTGCGGTTATTAGATCGAGCTCCGAAGAGGCAATACGCGCGATAAAAAGTAGCACGTGGCACCCTGAGAAAAAAATGACCAACAGCATTAGCGCTCACTCCAAACGAGCTACTGCAAAAACTGCGTGGGCGCTCGCCTGCCGGCAAGGCGCACGATAGTGTCAGAACACAGCCCCGCGGAGCGGCGGTGGCGTGCGTAAACGGGAGAGGGTCGCGCGGAGAGGGTCGCGCCGACGCGCCAGGCATCTCAAAGTACAGGAGGCGTTGCTTAAATGTGTGATAGTATAAAACTGTTCCCAATAGGCTTTGCTTCATAGCCATTTGGGAACCTGTGGCGGGCATTCAGTTGATGTAGGTGTGCTTAAAACTACCGGAAAGTGGTCCCTTCCGTAGGGATTAGTGATGACTTTCCAGTGAAGTAGAGGTACAAGCGATGGAGATACTATGCTTAGGTCTATTGAGGAATAAGTATTGTTAGCGAGGTTATAATAAGTTGGTTCTTTTCGATTCAGAAGACACACACTGGAAGAGAGAAGAAATTGCTCAATCAGTCGACCTCGGGCGTCACAACGAGAGTCGCCCCATAGCCTGCTATGCGCATTCAAGTCTCCAAGGAGAACAAAAGGTTCCGGGAGTTCATCGATTAAGGACTGAAATTCATGTTATTGTAGGTGATAGCTTGGAGGTACGTAAAGAGTGCAAACTGTTACAAGTTTGTCGAAAAGCACAGCTCGAACAGCCACTGCCTCAAGAGATGTTTGGAGTTGAAAGTGTGTGCATGCAATCTCTTGATTCACTATAATGGCAACATCTCCAGATGATGTCATGGCATAATCACGGTCCTTTCAGAAAATAACGTATTTACAAAGAAAGTTGATGTGTTTTGAATTCAGGTGTGTTTCTTGTACACACAGCACTTTTGGTGAGTGTTTGTGTAAAAGTTCTTGGATATCGTCAAGGTTTCAGATAAGGCCCCTGACGTTCCATTGTATAATTTGAGTGTTCATGATGAATGTAAAGTAGTGCTGTGTGTACGAAAAGCCAGTGGCTGTTTAGCCAGGAAGTTTGAATTCAAGTAACAGGGCCATCACCAGGCCCCATTATTTGCTTTTTTTGTTTTCTCGACGCGCTCTAAGGAGCCACGCCGCTCTTTCGGTACTACCAAGGGTACCGACGTATCCATTGCCTCCTCGGAGGCACTGGATGCCCGCACGTGCGAGCTAGTTGTTCGAATTCTGGGCCTCGCCTGGTGAGGTGAGGCCTTGAGACCCGAGGACCCTGGGGTCTCCGGTCTCTGTTCGGGAGTTGGCCGTGTAGTCTGGACTACAGCGGCCTTGGAGGCAGGTGCCACAACCACCGGCTCGCTATGCGCGAGCCGAAGGAGTGACGGGGGCTGGTACGGCAGTGCCCCCTGACGCGCCGCATCAGCATACGTTGGGCCATAAAATGGCGGGACTCTTTCCCTAGATGCCTTAAAAGAAATGTTTTCTTTCATTTTCACCGTTATTATCTCCTTTTCTTTCATCCAGTATGGACAGGAACGTGAATAAGCAGCATGGTTTCAGTCACAGTTTACACAGTGCGGCTGCTCTTTGCAGTTCTCAGACACGTGGCCCAGGGCTCCGCATTGCGCACAGGTCTGGCGATCATGACAGCTTCTAGAGCCATGGCCATACCTCTGACATTGGAAGCAACGACGGGGGCTTGGTATGTATGGCCTGATTGAAGTTTTCGGGTGCCCTGTTTGAATGGTTTCCGGCAATTTACTGGAAGCAAACGTGAGTATCACGTGTTTCGTTGGTGTTACCTTTTTGTCTCTTCTGACCCCGCCGCGGTGGTCTAGTGCCTAAGGTACTCGGTTGCTGACCCGCAGGTCGCGGGTTCGATTCCCGGCTGCGGCGGCTGCATTTCCGATGGAGGCGGTAATGTTGTACGCCCGTGTGCTCAAATTTGGGTGCACGTTAAAGAACCCCAGGTGGTCAAAATTTCCGGAGCCCTCCACTACGGCGTCTCTCATAATGATATGGTGGTTTTGGGACGTTAAACCCCACATATCAATCAACTTTGTCTCTTCTGATGATAATTCTCTGTACATTAGTCACATTTTGGCTCTTCCACCCCTCAAAAAGTTCAGTCTCGGTCAAGTCAAGTAAGTCCATGTCAGATACCACTCCGCGAATTGTGTTCATTGATCTATGTGGTGTTATGATTATTGGTATGCCACCGAAATCTGAGAGACGGTATAGCTTTTCATATTGTTCTTTGTCATGGATTTCGAGGAGAAGGTCTCCGCTAGCCATTTTGGTTACCTTGTATCCTGTGTCAAGAGTTTCGGTAAGACATCTAGCAACTACGAAAGGAGAGACGGTCCTGGCTTGCTTTCCAGTTTTTTCACAGTGGATAACATGAAAGTGAGGAAATGTTTCTATTGGCCTGTTGAAAAAGTTTATGTTATCGGTGCGTACCCGCTTCAAGCCGATACGATAGCTAAGTGCTTTATGCATGCCGGTTTTATTTTTATTCAGCAGCGTTGGCGACCACCCACCATGGAGCCAACAAGGGGACGCTACAAGTTCGTAAATACTAAAAACTTGCCGACGCCAGCCATACGACACTACTATAACCCAATGCGCCTAGACCGAGGTAGGCTATTTGCACAGGGTTAACCCTCGCCGCCAGGAAAATTGGAAGTAAAAGGAAGAAACAACAAGAAGACAGGAAAGGTAAAAAGTGATGGCAAAGACGAAAATGTAGCGAGAGAGGAAGGGATAGGAAAAGGCGACTGCCGATTTCCCCTGGGTGGGTCAGCCCAGGGGTGCAGTCTACGTAAAGCCGGGGCCAAAGGGTTGTGTTGCCTCTGCAGGGGGGCCTTAAAGGTCCGATCACCCAGGGTCGGCTCAACCCCCAGGATCCCCCTTTTCCCCGGACACGGCAAAGCCACGCACAGCTAGGCGTGGAAGGGAGCCGACCCCCCCCCCGGTTAGCTCGGATCCGTGGTGTCGCTACACACCAAACACCTGCTTTCACAGGCGCCCCTGCGGGGCATGTGTATTACTTGTTGTGATTAGTAGGCACATACAATATGCAAAACAGAACTATACCAAAAAAAGCTCAAATGTGTGTTGTATGAAATCAAAAGTAGCTAGACGATTAGAAGCATGTTTACTGTAAGTACGAGCGAACGTTATTGCAAAAGCCCATCTGTCAACTTCGGCAGTGCTCGCACGCAGGAAACAAAGGTGTGCGCTACTGAATCCATGAAGTGAAACAAATAATAGGGGAAGCGATTTTTCACTAAGGCGCTCCTTGATTTTCAAGAGAAGACGTCCTCTTTTAAAACAAGGGTAACCATCACTGTAGGTCAAGACAAATGGAAGAAACACTCACGGTGCTTGGACTGCACTTCTAAGTGTCGCATGCATTTCTTTTTTTCGACTTAACTTCTCGCACAGTTTAGTCTTCTTTCAGTATGATTCAACGAACTGCACCAATCTTAATGCTGTCCATGTGTCTTCCTCTCCTGATATATAGTTCATTATTACAATGACGATCTCTCCACGTGCTCTGCAAAAAAGATAACACCCAGGTGATATTAAACACTCCGCAGAAGTTTAGAGTAAATATGACGTGTTCTTTGCAGCTAAATGTAAAAAGCGTCCAGTCTCAAGCATGACGAGATGACAAAGCAGGAAAGAAAAGTGGCAGGCAAAAAAGGGGAAGGGCCCCCCCTATTTTTTTTAATCGGGCCCTCCGCACTGTTAATCTGGCCCAGACCACACTATGTGCTCGCTTTTCTCATGAATCACGCCCATATTCTAAGGCACCCACATAAGAAAGGGTGGCAGAGGGAGGAAAAACGTTCAAAATTATATTGCTCACCTCTTACAGCAGCTGAAAAAATGGTTTTGGCTTCAATTGAGGATCTGCTTGCATTTCTGCACCGCCTTATTGGTATGTCCAGTATACTGGTCGCTGCAACGGAAAGAGTTATAGCATTACATCAACCACATCACCTCATTTATATAAGCAATATATTTGTGCTCAACTATGGAACTTACAGGAGTAACCAGAATAATGAAAAAAAAATGCTTTGAACACATTCATGAAAGAATGGATCAGAAAAGTGCAACCACACGCTTGCCTTCTATACCATTTTATGAGAATGTGTCATGGAAGGAAGAAGAAGGAAAGGAAAGATAAGGGATGTTAACCAATCTAGGGGGACTGGCATGGTACTATACACAGGGGTAAAAAAGGGGGGGGGGGGGTAGTTTTAAGATGTGAATAAAAGAAAGAGCACACACACATAACCTCACACTTCACACTCATTACAACACACTAAGCTTGTAATCTTCGATGCAAGTCTGTTGCCCAATACTCTAGGCCATAAACAATTTCTGCTAATCGCAAATGTGACAGGGGTGCAACAGCTAAAATAGAATTTGAAGGAATTTCGGGAGCAGCAAAATGCTGCTTTCGGAGCACTAAAATCTAAATTTGGAGCAGGTTACGGGAAAAAAATTTCCTTATCAAACACCAAATTTGCAGCGGCACAAAAAAGAAGGCTTATATTTAAAGTACAAAATAATCAACCCACTTAAATCGTGCATAGTGAACATTGGACACTGCTACTTCAATGAAAGTAGCATTCTGAATTACTTCACTGAACAAACAATGTAGTCCACAGTGCACATTAGCATTTGGTGTACCGGCGGAATCCTTCGACAGACTGCTGCGAATTCAAATGCGGCTCTGCCAAGCTGGCGACCACGAAATTCGGGATATTTGTAAAACCAAGGAGTAGGGATAGCCTAACATAAACTAGCGCACAAGGTGTTCTCTTTTTCCGGGGGCAGCAGAAGTCTAATTAGCTGCTCCAGATGACTGCAAGCAACTCTTTTAGATGCCAGCGATCACATTAGTAATCATAATTATGCAATGCATACACGCATGAGTAATTTAACAAAATGTGCTGCATCCGTGACTAGCGCTAACAGTCACTTTTGAACTACTACAGCATTCCCCAACCCCCACCTCCACTTTTTTACAGCAAAAGCTGTTATGAGATCACAACACGGGTATCGAGCGGCATCGTAGTTGTTCACCGCTGCCGCCAGTGTCCTTAGACAGTATGGCAAGAAATAATAAAAAAATTCGGTGCATAAAGAAAACACGAAAGACACAATGGGATTCAAACCCAGGTCCGCTGCATGCCAGCCCAGTATTCTACCATTGAGCCACGCCGGTGTTCGAAACTTTCTTCTAAACTGGCCTTAGACAGGCTTGATGTCGGGAAAGGAATTTTGTTATTATGAGTAATAAAGTGTTTTAGAACATCAAAGAAACAACCAGGCATCACACAATGCGAATCGCGTAACGATTGGGTCGTCCAATGCTCCAAACCATTAGAAAACTTGGTCTTGACCTTCTATTAACTGTGGCACCCACTCACTTCAAGAACGATTCTTATTCATCGTCAGCTACTGCATAAAAGAATTGCACATAGTTCCTAGCAAGTGTATACACTGATACCACGCTTCTCCGAAGAATGACGAAGGATGGCATAGCGAATGCTGGCCTACTACACAAAAGTTGTGATTATATATGGCTTAGTGGTTACCAAGCAAGTGTGTCTATAGCAGTTACCCAAAGAGTGTTTAAAAAAGGCTCTGAAAGGCTGCTCTTCCAGCTTTCGCTGTGACTGCGCTGCGTGTCTCGCACAGGCCTGGCGTACATTTTCCTTGACGGTGGAGTTAGGTTTGGGGCCCCACTTCTCGACTTGCTTGCAAGGTGCATTCGACCCGATAATGTAACCACGGCGCATGCCTGTTGGCCTGGAAACGAATATCTATCGCCGGAACGACACAACATCAAGCCATAAAAATGATTTATGCGTCTTTGCTAAGGCAACAAGCGTAGTGGCTGGCAACGACGGTGTTCGCGAAAAGTCAACCTTGCCTGCGAACGGACAACGTGGCATACATTTTTAACGTGCCATACCTGCGCTTGCCTGACTAGGAAATTCATATTTCTCGCGAATCGTTGGTGGTAGCGGCAACGCTTCTTTTGAAAGGGGGGGACGGCTTGATGTTTTGTTGACTCGTCGATAGGTATCCGCTATGGTCCGCAGATTGATGAGCGCACGGCGTTGTTACTTCATCGTATACTTTATCTGGTCGATCCCCGTTCGCGAGTATCCTCACATGGCGGGTATATAACTCGCACCATGTTTTAAGGTTAGGGTCTGTCACTTGGTTTGATTGAGGACGCAAAGTGCAGGTGACCAATGTGGCTTCTCCCTAAAAATAATGCACGTGAGATCATTTTAAGGCTGGTCAGAAATTTTGGCACAGCGTGCCGCAATTTCAGCAAATTTTATGGTTTTGGTGCAGTTCAGCACAACGAAGGGGAATTGTATCAAATTGGCGCAATTGGCACATCTGTTGCACCCCTGCATGTATAGATAGACTAGTCATCTATCTATACATCTCATGTGGCATGATCACACTCACAATCAAGTGCTTAATACAGGCTTAAAACAAGGCTGGCAATGTACAAAACTGGGTTAGAATAAGGAAATAAGGTCTAAAACATTAAAATTACCAGAAATAACAAAGCAGTAACTGCAATACTTAACTAAAAATCGCTGAAATATTTAGGAAACAAGCGGCTGACTATGGCACCACGCAAAAAAAGACACACCACCACCACCCTGCCAGGCACGCGATCCCTCCTCCCACCGACGCTTCTGTAGTGCCCTATTAGCACACGCCATTTGGAAGCCACTCCTGGCACGAAAACAACAATGCCATGCAAATCCCAAACTGAAGGATCAGCAAAATGCCACCACTTGACAGGCGTAACAAGCCTAGCGACAACAGCCTGTGCCTCTTCACGTGAAGGTCCAGCGAGCAGCTGCAGAATGCAAGCGGCGAAAACAACACCCCGGCATCATTACAGCTCCGACCGCTGTGGCTCGTCAGCGCAGGCGAGCCGATCCAAAGCTCAGTGCAAAGCAAGCACAACTGGAACGTCCACATCGCCAGACTAATCCAGCTGTGGAGCGTGAGACGGCAAGAAGGCAGCTGCTGCACAATGTCAATAGCGTCAGAACTACCCAACCGCCCATCCAGTGTGCAAGAGCACAACCATAGCTTATTAGCATCGAATCGTCATTACCGTACAGCATGTAACATAAAAACCGCAGAATACCATAATACCCACAGTGCAATAACAGCAATTTTAGCGCCAATAACAATAGCAAGAAAGCGATAACCATGGCATAATGGAAACTGCTGGGTGCCCGTGCTTCGCACTTCTTTGGGTTTCAGGATTGTGCCACAATTATTATTTTTTTTTTCAGAATAAACAACACGCATTTTTTGCCTGTAAACATATTCAGTAAGCTGGGCTCATAGGACACAGTTGCACACAGCTAGCAAAATATATTGCTTACTGTGCTTATTTACCGTGCCAAAACAACGCAAACTTTCATCGTGTTGGGTAGAAATGTGCTCTACATGAGAAGGAATCAATGTCCTGATATTTTGCTTTAAATCAACCTTTTTCAACCATTGCAAGACAAAACTGGCTATTTGGGCCACGTTTTGCGCATTTAGGGCCCAATCACACACAGACTTGTCCAAATTTTTCTCAACTGGATTCACTCAAGCAGAGATTCACAAAAGTTTTTCTCAAGTCTACTCACTAGGACTGCCACTCGTGAAAACACTGCTTACTCGGACTCACTCAGACTCGCCACTTGATCCAAGTCTGAATCGGGGGCGGATCCAGCCACTCATACTAGGGGGGGGGGGGGGGGGGGGGGGCACTCAGCTAAAGTAACACCGAAAAAGGGGAACTTAAACTTTTTTGTTTTTTCTATTAGAAAAACCCATTCATAGCACAAATACTGTTAATGTGTGGTCACAGTGGATTCACTTATTTGTCCTAATTGGTGATAAGAGGTGGACTACAAGCAGTGAATCTCAACCTACGATTTTAGCAGATTTGCAACCACTTTTTCATAAGCATTCTGTCTATGCTTCGCTTTTTGATTGTTAGTTTGTCCATTGCAAGTGGAATGTGTATTTTGGTTTTCAATAAAATGCCAAAATGAAAGCTAATGCCTGCCCTTGTCTGCTCATTTATCCGTACCCCTAGATTACAAATTTCACTAGACATCATTGATTTTATGGTTCTAAGTAACAATCAAACATTGTGTTTCCAGTACTGATGTGCTTTCCCTGCGTCCCGAAATTCAAACCACAACAGCATGCACCTTTATTTGTGTATACAACCAATGCCAAGAACAAGAAATTAAGTGCATTGAACATGTTGTGAAGAAGATGATGCGCCTCCATCGAGTAGCATCGCCAATGCTCAGCTCGTGCTTCAGATCGTTCCTGTTGTGCCTCTGGAAGGTTTTTTACGCTGTCACACCGCTCATGACTATAACGTCCTTAGACAAGAAGTAAACCTCTTCATGCTTGGTGGAGGGTGCTGTTCATCCCCATCCCTACACCCTGGAGCTGCGAAGCCGCATGCTTCCCCCCACCATGACTGACAACACCAACCCAGCGACGCATTCGCCCAAGTTTGTCACCTGCCCCGCACATCCTCAGCTGCGCGACCCAAAGGTCTTCAGCGATGCAGATAAGACGGACATGGAAGACTGGTTCGACCACTACAAACTGGTGAGCGTGAATAACAGATGGGGTGACCCCGAAAAGCTGGGCCACATCATATTTTATCTCACTGGTGTCGCCAAATTGTGGCTAACAAACACAACATTCTCACCAGGAGCATCTTCATTGATTGATATGTGGGGTTTAACGTCCCAAAACCACCGTATGATTATGAAAGACGCCGTAGTGGAGGGCTCCGGAAATTTCGACCGCGTGGGGTTCTTTAACGTGCATCCAAATCTGAGCACACGGGTCTACAACATTTCCGCCTCCATCAGAAATGCAGCCGCCGCAGCCGGGATTTGATCCAGCAACCTGCGGGTCAGCAGCCAAGTACCTTAGCCACTAGACCACCGTGACGAGGCATGGAGCGTCTTCAAGACATCCTCCTCCAAAGTGTTCAGTCGGCCGGCTGTTTGCAAGCAGCGTATAGAACGGCGCTTGCGCGTTTGCTCACAGCAGGCGGGAAAAAGCTTCCCAAGCTACATTGAGGACGTCGTCGCCCTTTGTAAATTGTATACGTGCCAACGACATTGTGTGGGAAGCTGACAAGTTCAAGCGAATCCTGAAGGGCACTGACGACGGCGCATTCCAAATGCTCTTGGCTAGAAATCGGAGCACCATTCCAGAAATTGTTGGCTTGTGTCAAAGCTACGACGAGCTCAAAAAGCCACGTGCCCCGATTCGGCAGCCTCCGTGGCGTGGCGAGTCACTGTCCAGGCTTGACACAATCCATGACCATTCCATGTTATTTGTATTAAACAAACTATAAACCTTTACACAGAATATATATACTGTACAAAAGCAGCTTATTATCATTATAATATTAACAGCAACCTGTGCGCATTTATCACAATAACAGCCGGAAGAAGGTATGCTCTCTGGTAGAAGAAGAAAGCCTGGTCACTTACGACTTGCACACACATCGGTTTCATCATCCTCAGTGCACTTATTAGGCTAGAACAAGAATAAAGCAATGCTGCTGCAAGGTCGATGTTACCTCTTGGCTCGTTAACTAACAGTAGCTGGTTGGACTATGTGCATATGTGCTTTTGGGCACTCTAATTTTGCAGTCACCCTAGCGCCAGTACAGAAGCAGCTCACAGTGCACGAATCTGGCACACATGCGCGACACCGGCTGAGAAGCGTGACCAACAATATTATGTAAAGATATGTGTACTAAAACCAAGATATGATTATGAAAGGCACCGCAATGATGAACTCCGAAAATTTTGACCATCTGGTGTTCCGTAACGTGCACTGACACGGACCTTTACCATTTCACCTCCATCGAAATGAGAACGCGATGGCTGGGATCGACCCCATGACCTTCGGTTCGGCAGCCAAGCACCCTAGCCACTGATCCACTGAGGTGGACAGAAGTGTGACTGGGCAAGAACAATGCACCAGGAAAGTAGTCTTGATGGTGGCGTTGTATTTGATCCTCTACGTTTCTGGATAGGAAAAAAATAGTCACTGCCAGCTCTGACATACGCAGCTGAAAGTGTTAACTACTCGCTCTAGCATTCAAATATTGATCTTGCACTCATAACACACAATGCTACAAATTATTTACTACCTGTATGGTGCAAAGGCATCATCCTGACTGCAAGAATTTTGTTTATGATTGCTACAGGCATGCTCGAAAACTCCCTTCAATCAATTCAAGTAATGGATATCACTGCCCAAGATCGAGCTGTTAAAGTTACGTCGTTTCAGCACTCTTTTTCACCAAGAGTGATAGTAACACAATGGTAATGGCGTCAAGGGTTGTCGCACTGTTTGTTGCAATCGCAGCCGATTAGTTTTCAGGATCGGGTTCCTGTGTTTCAAAATATAAAACATGCTTACTCATCAGGAAACTGTTGCATCAGAGATGCAGGTCAAGTTATCTGGTTCGTACGTCACGTTGCACCTGTCTGGCTTGCATTTTACCAGTGGCACGTAAGGTGAGACGAAAAAGCCAGCCCCACTTCTTGAAGTATGTCACCGACGTCTTGCTCCTCCATTTCCTCGAGCATTGTAAAGCCTCTTCACTCGTCTTAATGTCCCGACCTTTCTTTTTTTACGCATATGTGTTCCCCTATTTTTTCTGTCCTTCAGGTTCAAATTAACTTGGACCCCTGCATATAAAGAGACCAACAACTGGTCAGAAAGTGCAATTAGATGCTAGTATAAATCAAAAGATCAAGAAATATAGTCACAAATTTTATTATTATTTTTGCATTTTAAGTAGGATTTATATTTTGAAATCGTACTTAAAAGTTACAAAAACCCCCATGTCGCACAGCCTAGCGGAAGAGAACTGAAGCTAGACTATCAAATATGGAGTCTATCCTTTTGCTGTACGTAGTTGCATAGACTGATGCTGTCATGTGTGCCAGCCGTCAAAATTAATGTATATTGTTACACAGCGCCGCTCAATTCTGTGCTGCTTACGACGTAAAAGGAGTAGCACGGTGAAACGCGGTGCTGCCTTCGGACCCTCCTGTGGACCAAATCGAGCCGTGGCACATGCGCGCGGAGTGCCCACATGTTCAGTAAACCCCCGTGCGTTCACTGTTTGCAGCATGCGAGTACGCGACTTAATATTCGCTGCAGATTTAAAACCTGATTACAAATGTTTCCATGGTTACAAATCTCTGTGGTTAGACTGACTTACCCGAAACCTTTCTTTTCTGCTAAAAAGAATCCCACCATAAAAATTGCTTGTTGAACCCTTCAAAGTTGTGCTGTAAGACACTGGTATCAATGGGTGATTTTCTAGATTTACATTACCAGTGATACAAGTGAAATCACCCCATAGTTAAGAGCCTAGCATTGGCACGATGGACCGTTTTCATAATTCTCAAGTGTGGTTCTCTGCACAGCATATTTGCCCAAGTAATGGTGGGTCGTGCTTAAGCGGAGACTCGTTCCTAGCTGGACGTGCTCGGGCTTGTCTGTTAGGAGTGTATGTCAAGAGTGCTGGCTCTACACTTCCCCTATCATTGTATAAGCTAACCCCACTTGAACAGGCTATTTACAGTAAGTGACTAGACGCCATTAGTTGTTCAAACTGTGTAGCAGGAAAGTTAACCTTACAATTTTGAAAAAGGTTCATTGAGACTGTGAGGGTTTTGGGCTCAAACTCCTCCATTTCTTTTTTTTTTTGCACTTGCTATATATAGACACGTATGTAACACGAACACGGTGAAAGCACACGCATGCTACTCCCACCATACACACTGGCTACGTCCCAGCTTAATTTCAAATAGCACTCACTGCTAAACAAATAACACAAGACATCTATGTAAAAAACAGCGCCTGATTGCCTTGAGCAATCAAAATGATATTGCATAGTTTTTCAACTCTTGCAATGGTTGTAGTTTCTTTCCATTCCAAATAAAAAAATGTTGAAGTTTGAAATTAAATACGAGCAGAGAAATTAACAAAAATATTAACCACATGGTATAACTATCAGTTAAAGCACACGAAAACAGACAGGAAGAGAGGACAAGCGCTTTCTCGCAACTAAACTGTATTAGAAAGGGCAGAATATATATACAGGCAAATGAAAAACATGACCTATGCATGTGCAAACAAAAAAGTACATCCGCGGCACATCGAGAACACATGGTAAAAGAAGACAGATTATCTCGGAACATAATCTAGAAAAACAAACTTTTTATCGTGCAGCAAAACCGAAGGCTGGCTGACGCATTGTTCCCCTCTTTTTCTTATGTGAAAAGCTTCTGTCAACTCACGAGTTAACTTATTTTGAGACCGAAAAACCACTTCAGTATCCTGAAAAAGAGGATAACAACCGCACTCTCTGCAATGAGCCACGAGATGCGATGCACCCAAAGATTTCAAGGAAGAATCGTGCTCTCTGAGACGAACATTGACGCATCTTCCCGACTGACCGATATACACTTTACCACAGCTAAAAGGAGTCATGTAAACAACGACCATTGCGCAGTCCACGAACTTTTTGCTGTGTTTCATGCGACATTGCGGAAACTCTCTGCGCATGCGTGAACAAATAGACTGTACTTTGCCTTTGGCTGAGAAAAGCACATCGACTTTATATCTGTTAGCTAGTTGCTTGAGTTCATGTGAAGTCTTATGAAGGTAAGGAATCACTGATATCCTCCTACCTTTTCTACTCTCTTCACGACGCCCCGAGTGGTTCCCTTCAAATTTAAGTTTCTTAATCATGTTGTTACAAACGGACGTGATGACATCATTAGGATACCCTGCTTGTACTAGTTTCTTTACTTGACTATGAAAGCTCAATTTCATTCTGTGTTGACAGGACTTTTTTAGAGCAAAACCCAAACTCGTAGTAACGATACCTCTCTTCACCAGCTTAGAGTGGCTCGACCTGTAATTGAGTATAGACTTTACGGATCTGGGACAATAATACCAGCAAACATGCTGGGGTTCGAAGACCAAGTTAAGATCTAGAAATTCTTTCTAATAAACAGTTTAGTTGCGAGAAAGCGCTTGTCCTCTCTTCCTGTCTGTTTTCGTGCGCTTTAACTAATAGTTATACCATGCATATCCAACTAGCCCAACTTTCCATTCTGTTGCAATTAACCACATCGCAGCAGCATCAAACAATGCTCGAAATGCACAGACCCGCTCACAGACGCACTCACCAATGCTCGTGCCATACGGACGAACTTGCACCGTTTTGTAGTTGCCCAAGCAGCCAGCACTCGAAGAACGATGTGTCTGCATTTCCGCATGAACAGCCCCCTAAAAATAACAATGACATAGTGAAGCATCCCATCACGGGCGCCCAAATTGTAAGGGAACTCTGTCACCACTGTTAAGCGCGAGTGCGATAAGGTTTTCATGGGTTACGTACCTTCGTGTCACTATTGGTGCAGGTACCACTTGCAGAAGGTCTCTTTCCGGATTCTACGCAATCAGTCTGAAAATATTGCAACTCCTTATGAGGCCTGCATACATGGATTTCATCATAGACGTGCACACGGGAGGGGGGGGGGGAGCAACTGTTTTCTCTAGTCACTTAAGAGGAAGGGGGCGAATTCAGCCCCACATATTGACATAATAGGGAGGAGGAGGCGCTGCGACGAACCTTCACCCTGCTCCACCCCCCTTTGGGGGGAACCCTGCGCACGCCTATGAATGTCGTAGATACACTCTTGCAGCTTCCTTTATCAAGAGGAGCAAAATGTCGAACTCACCGCATCGTCGTCCCGCTGACGTCGTTGCAGGTCGTTGGACACCGACAACTTGTGCAGGGTGTCGGGCTGACTCTCGGACTCGGGAAATACCGACGGAACGGCGCTGGGGCGCAAGTGCAGCGAGCACACACGCAGATTTGTTGTCTGTTTAGCCCGCTGGCACGGCACTCAGCCACTTGGAGCATACAGGTTCATTGTGCGGCAACCAGTGAAAAGCCACATCGGTTGGTTTGCTACAGTAGTGGCGGCGTGCCCCATAGGGGCATCCGGCAACATCACATGCACGCGGCATTTTGTCGAACTTATCCTTCAAAAGCGACTTTCGTGAATGTGTGTGCAAAACACACGCAGCAGTACGCGATACCGACAGTGACTGGGAGCAGAGAACAGCACCAAGTGGTAAGTGTTCTCTGGCAGCACAGATGACTCGGAAGCGACCACGTGAGCGATGTTTACTATGTCACTCTATGAGCGAAGCGCATGCTAACTTCTTCCCACGCCCCCGGAAATTCAAGGGTCGTGGAGTGGGCCCACGATCTCCATTTTAGACGTCGTTCTACATTGACCATACACTATGACACAAATTTACATCAGTTTGCAGAGCATGCACTGAACAATTTACTCGCTTCAGTATGCACCAAGGAGGTTTCGCACTAAAATTCAGCCGCGACCTGGCGCTGCGGTGCTCCGTTCTGGCGCCATTTTTCAAGTTTTTACGCAGCAGACGATTCAAAACTGTGCGGTGTTTATGTGATGGATGTTGTGTGGTCTTTCCTAACCTTCACTGTTCTCCTGCGTTGCGTTTACATTACTGCAGCGTTGTAAGTTTCCTCAACTACGGCGTGGACTTAAGAAACCGCCCAGGCAAAACCTTGTTGCTCGTCGAATTGCATCAAATCAACGACGATCAACAGCGAGGTTTACGGTTGCTCCTACCGCGCCAACAACACGCTCAACAACGAAACGTTTCGATGGGTATGCTTCCACGTGGTGCCGAAAGTCAAACTAGGACTGTTTGCGAAGACAACGGGGCTGTCGTCAGGGCGTGGAGCTATGTGGTTCAGCAGAGGTCGCAAAGACCCGGACGAATCGGCGTACGGAGTTTAGCGGGACGCACTGCTCTAACGCGTGAGCACGCCTCACCGAGGTGAGCTATGCACGTGCAGTGCGCGTACACTTCTTCGTCAGCTTTAATCAGTCGCCATGGCAGCAGCGGCTTCTTGCCTGTTTGTGTCGGACCCGCACAGTGACGGCAAGATAAATCAGTGTTTAGCTTACGCGATTATAGATACTACAAGCACGACCTCAGGCGCGAAAATCAAAAGAATACACACCGGTAACTTGGCTACCGGTGTAGAGAGGAGAGATAAGAAAGTGCAATGGGCTGGGTGCCAAATCGGTAATCGATTACTTGCCCTGGCGCTAACTTTACGGATAGCCAGAAAAAGAAAAACACCACGTCACTGACGTGCGGTACATTGTGTACGCACAGTTTACCTTTGCGACGACTGCAACGAACTCTACCCGTAGTTGCGTCACGAGACCAGTGTTGAAGTAATTTTTTTCTTATATTTATTTGAAAAAAAAAAAGAACCCGAAGGCCGTCATGATGATGCAAGCAAATGAAGTGAAACAATGTACCAAAATTTTCTCACAAACAAACAAACATGAAACAGCAACTGTCCACCAAAAAATCACCTCAGATGACAAGAACAAGAAAATTAACATACCGTGAATACGTGGCAGTTGTACACGAAGGTCATGAAATTTGCTAAGACTGCGTGCCATAGCCTCAGAAAATTTGTGGCTCATATGAGTCTCCTAGGAATAGTGGATCTTGCATTGCTCTTGGGTCACAATGTTTGTCCTATGAACCAGAGAGCCGATGATCGAGTGCACGGTGTACACTAGGACAAGAGCCAACATTTTTTCATTATCGAAGTAGCCGGTGGATATATTTTTTGTAAAGAAAGTATGTTATGAAAGAAAATAGATAAAAAAGTATTTTACCTACATTTCTACACTGATGTTACACTAAATATCTACTTCAAACAATTCATTACTTATAAACCAGTTTCACAGCATTGGTGATCATGTCACCACATGTGAAGAAACGACAAATTGGTGTTTTTACGTTACCCACTCCTTCTCAGTAAATTGCATGTATTAACAACCAGCGATGTCACAGAACACCTACCAGTGTAGAACACCAATTGTGTGCTGCACCTAACTTTTTTGTCATGCTCTGCGGGTAATGCCACATTAACCGAATGAATTACCATACATGCATAGGGCTGGAACAGCTGTGCCATTTCACACCAAACTTATTCACTTGCACCGTCCTGTGCCCCTGTTGTGCCAAACTTGTTTATCAGCCGGGTACTGTGCTGTAGCACCTGAATTTAGCTGAAAAGTGCGACAGCTGTCAAACCCTGCACCTGGAAACGTGGCTGCAACATCATGCTTTACGTTTCATCGCCGGTGCATGTGTATGAGTATTTCGGAGCCGGCAACATCAACGGGAATGACTATATCTCTATTTTATTTACCCATATGGTCTCGTCAGACTTGGCATAGTGGTGTATCACGGTAGTAGTAGTAGCTTCAGCGGACAGCTTGAAGACCAGCCTATACACCAGGTGCATCAAGAAGAAATGCCATTGCCATACTGCTCTGCTCGACCATAGCCACTGCACGACTGGGAGTGTAGAGGCCCCTTGTCTATCAAAACTGCACGCAACTTTCAAGTGCAGATCACTTTAAGGGTCTGGCTTCTCGTTCATGCACTGTCTCATTACGCACAGTAATGTTATTAAAACAAGCTAACAATGCTGAAAATCAGTGCAAAATACACATTTCAAAGTTTAAGGTAATGTAAACTGCAAAAATAACCAACATTTAATCACAGTAATTTGCCTAAAATAGTGGAAGATGTTTCTGAACAATCCGGTTGACATCCATGCTGCACAAGTGGAGGAGCCACCGCCTTAGCCAGCGCGCAATGGCCAAAGGGCTGGCAAGCATGTAGTCGCCTACGCTGCACACTTTGTATTTCTTGATAATAGAGCTGCATTAAGAGCAAGATTTAAAACTACACTAAGACCTGCACAATAACGACATTATTGGCGAATACAGAACTACAAAGGAACTACATTAGAGCTGCATTAACAGCAAAAACTAAAAAAAAAGCTTACACTATAAGAAGTGAAGGAATGCCAAAAAAAGAAATGGTTCAACGTGAGTGTTTGGGCGAGTTGATGGTTCCTCACTGAAAAAATTGCAAAAACACAAAAGAACGACATGGACAGCACTTATATATGCATGTTTTTGCCGGCTCTATTGAAATTTTTTTGACAAAAATTATGTTTTGCCATACAAAAGTTGCCTTCTGTGCTGATCAGCCCTTTCACATCACACACGATTTTGCACTTGGAGCCAACAGAGATCTAAGCTATGTAAAGAGCTCGTAAATAAAAGTATTTGTATCCGGCTATAATGACTTCTTTTTCCAACACCATTGCTTCCTTCGCTCCTTCACTATCTTCAGCCTTGGTGGCCACCTGAAGGGAAAGTGTAACTTTAGGCATTAGATTGGCTTTTAGCTATTGTCTAATCAATCTTGTATATTGTGTGTTTTATATAATTAGGTGAAAAGCAAAGAATGATTGCCACTTAATAAAGCAGCACTTTGTCTATCTCCAAGTATTCCTGCCTTCACGAAAAACTTTCAGCTTCAGTATGTTACTATCTAGTGGCCTGGTTAGTGTAAGTTTCTTTTCTTACTCTTTACCTTCCCATGGAAAAGCATGGTTCAGGCATTCAATTGTGGCCTGTGTTGCTCATGAGATTAGCACTCCCTTATTTTAAAACAGAAGCTTCACAGAATGGTACTCTGAAACTGGTAAGCTGTACCTGAGAGCTCGTCAATTGTAGGGCTGCCTCGCGGTGATCGTGGATGGAATCTTATAGTTCGCGTGGGACTGGAAAATGAGCAAATGTCTCCGTTATAAGAAAGATCTGGCCTGAATATTTATTTATTTATTGACGATAACCTCAGGGAATATTTTCATCGATTATAGAGGGGTGGCATGTTGATACAGTTCAAGAGCAAAACAAATACAGGATTATTTGTAATGAACTACAGTGTACGAAATGTCGTTTTAAAACAAAAATAAAGAAGCTAAAAATTATTATTGCATTATGCTAGCTCACAGTTAAGTGAAACAAAATTTAAGGCTTGCCAAAGTGGAGGGTTCTTGGGTCAAATGGGACCAATTCTGCGCGCGAAGGTATTCTGGAGGCGACAGGGAAATGTCTTGATGCGCACACCCATTTGTGTTTTAAATCTTTATTTTTGTCGGCACAGCACCTTCGGTTTTCGACCTTCACCATTAAACGACTTGTACAAGATAGAATTCACTGACAGCTACCTACTGTCATTATTAAAAAAAAATGTTTCTAGCAACTCGATGACCCTTATCTACAGCACATGTTCAATTTTCTCGATGACAATGCTTGCCAGTGGCTTAGCCTATGATGATGATCTTGGAATAACGCAGATGCAAGACTAATTAAAAAGGGCAAAAGTGGGCAGCTGACACCCCCAATATTTCCTCCAGCAACCAGTGTTATAACCAGCCTTCACTCATGCCCCCATTTGAATGAAAGAAGTTCTTCCCTCCCAGTAGACATAACTTAGTGGCATACTTAACAAACAGCACTGCTTGATGACATCTTGGTGTTTACTTAATTAAAAAAGAGAGGTTAACTTCTTCCATATTGTGTGCCAAAAATATGATATGGTTGAGATTGCACAATGTAGTAAAGGTGGTCCAATTAATTTTTACAAATTGTAGCTGCCAAGGAGAGTGACCAAACCTGTGTCCTTGTGTTAATTTTACTTTCTCATTTTAGTTGTTTCATCCTAAGAATCGACATAGAACTAAGAAGTTAACTCCAGTTAAAACTCAATTTTACGAAACCCGTTTTTATGAATTCCCGAATTTAGTGATTAAGTTCAGATTTCTCCCGCCATTGCCCACAGGCTTAATGCCTTTACGAATTCGAAATAATGAAACAAAATTTGCCATTAAACCCACTTTAACAAAGCATTCCTTGAGAAAAGATGCATGAAAATGAAGTTTTTCCAAATTGAAGGCGTTTAGAATGTCTGGCAGTGTGCCCCCAGCGTAAGAGAGGTATAAAAGACACAGCAGAATTTTCGCTTTGGTTCTTACAAAACTACACACCAAAACTGCTTGGAATGACACTCTAAACCACACTAAGATAGACTCGTCGAGTTTCTGGGGCAGTTTGCTGGGGTATACGAGGGTAACAAGGACGCTTTGATTTTACTGGCCAGCTACGAGAATCATGTGCTCCCACTGCTAACAAAGCGCGTGAATGCAAAAATCACAAGCTCTTTCGCTAGAGTCTTGTCGATCTCCCCAACAGAATTGGTCGTTCTCTCGACTTTGCGAAGTTCCCGATTCAATGAAGCAATTCACAGGTCCTGGTGACTTAATTAGATCGAGGTTAAACTGCATCTTGTTAATGGTGTTGTTGTGAAACATATGTTTATTAACCATTTGGCTGTTTTGCACATTTAGAAAAATAGTTTCATTGATATCGCCTCTTGTTTACTAAACTACGCTTTTTGAGATCTCAAAACCACAATATGATAAGAATGTGTGGAAGAGAAGTTATTATTCAGTGCATACATATATTCAATTCCCGTGCTTAGATAAAACTGCACAATACACAAGAATGAAAGTTTGCAAAGACATGCTTAAGCATGCCTTTCCAAACCAAAGGCTCTTTGAACATTTCTATCTACTTATCTATCCAGCTGCCTAAGTACGGATTCTCTCGTGATTGATGTCTACACCTCCTTAACGTGGTGTAGATCTGAACTGGCATGGGAGGGTAAGAGGGTTGGATGAATATGACTGCCTGGTGGTCATGATATCAATAACCTGGAAGTCTTTTCATGTACGCCATCACACATACCCTTTCCTCCAGAGATGTGTGGCACAGTTTATATCTGCCATGGAACAGCGAGAACAGACATTGATAATTTAAATGCAGTAGCGGTTAAAAAAAAAAACAGCTTACATTGGCAGTATTGGCCCAACGAAACCAAAGAATAAAAATTAATGTTCCAGCAGGAACCGAACTTAAGCACTCTACATGGCAGTCAAGTATTCTACCACAGAGCCATGCCGAGTCATGGAGCTGCTTTAGAAAAAGACGCTATGCAGGCGTAATGCTGGTGCAACTGCAATTATGGTTTCATTGCTGGTTATCTGATTTTATAAGAAAGCAATAAACATATGTGTCATGCCAGGTCAACATCAGTTGTGGTTTCAGGGTCGGCCGCAATTTTAAGGCAGTCTAATGAACACTATGTTTGTACCTCAGTAATTCACAACCTATCAGCAAGCTCTAGTCAAGCATTGCTTGACCTAAATAGACTAAAAAAAAATTGCGAATGATATTCACATTGTGACACCGTTAAGTGAACATCGTTTGTATAATAGTGACGTGTGTGCTCTGGCGTGAGTGATGACGTTATGGCTTACTATTTAAGTTGCGCTTTACACGCCAGTGTAGTTGATGTTTCTATGGTAAGCCCACGATCGATGTGCGTACAACTCTTCCGACAAAAACATATCGATCCACCTTGTAACGCTTTGCTCAAGGCCAAAAAGTGTGGCATAGGCAATTACCTGACTGCTTCACCTGAAACCGATTCCTGCAAGGAATCTGCCAAATCATTATATCTGTTGTGTGTACATGTACAACACAACAATTGGGCTTTTTTATCAACACACCAATCATCCCTGCTGCATAGTAAGGTTATCTCTGCAAACTAGTCGCGAAAGCCTGCGGCTGAAATCGCGGCCTCCAACATTCGGGGGCCTGCACGTCCCAGGCAGGAACAAAACAAAATCGAACGCAAGTAGCTCATGTGCGGGATAAGTACACCCGTTTATTGAAACATTTGCGAGACGTAGAAATGACGGAATGTGAACGCACTTCGCGAACAGAAAGACATGATCCTATGAATGATCGTGGGACAATAAATATGCGCACAATTCAGGAATGTTCAGGACGCGGGCGCCGCGCCTTCTTTCTACTTTTGCGCCTCCTTGTTAGACTCCTCTGACGCCGCTTCGATCGGCTTGGACGATTCTACCGTGATCGGGATCATCCTCGGCTTCTTGCTCGGAACCTCCGGCTTGGGAGCCTCGATGGCCAGCACGCCCGAAGACGACAGGGCGCAGGTGACCGTCTCTGCCTTCACTCCTTCGGGGAGGGTGAACCGCCGGGTGAACTCTCGCTTCACGTGTCTGCTACCGTCCTCGCTGTCTTCTTCGTGCTTGGCGCTCACCTCGACGCAGTCGCCGATCGTCCTGACGGAGATCTCCTCGGGTTTGTAGCCGCGCACGTTGCAGTTCACGACAAACTTAGACTCGTCGTCCGAGGATGAATCGGCGCTTCGCGACGACACGTCGTCGCTGCAGTGACGCTTGCGACGGCAGCTCAGCGGCGATGCACCGCGTAGACAAACGCAGCTTGGACTGCGATCCAGCGACACCTGCTTCGTTTTGTTGTCCGCTTGACGCACTGCCGAAATCACGGAGTCGCTCAGTTGGTCCAGGGCCTTGAGAGGAGAGAACAAGTCTTCCTCGTTGTTGAAAAGCGGGTAAAAGACCAAACGCACCATGACGGAAATTCGCAGAGCGACTTCGTAGAAGTTCAAAAGAAGGGAATGCACTGAGAGCGAAGTTGAACCAACGAACACGATCACCTTGCTCGAACGTTTCACAGCAGTTGGGATCTGTCTGCAGCGGAGCAGACGACGCCGCTATTTATACGCGCGTACGCCTTTGCACGGAAAGAACGCGAACCTTCGAGATTGCCAGAAAGGAGGAGATTTACGTCATCGCCCCGCCTACAGCATACTTACGGCCTCTTTCTCATCGCAGCGCGATCACGTTGGTTCTCGAAAGTTCTCGCGCCTTCTCGGTGGACATGCCGATCTCTCAACGTTTCCTCCGTGAACGTCGGCATATCAGCACCTGACGGCTGGGTCGGTACGGCGTGCGAATCGTACTGAAAAGCTTACGTAGGTTTGCGTAGATTTGGATACAACGCTCTGCAGAGTAACTTTGACGCTGGGACACATTATTAAAATTCAATTCTCTGTTCCGGTTTCCCGCTGGAGCAATCTGGACAAAGCTTTCGCTGTTCTGTGGCGTGGCGATTTGGGCTAGTTGCTATGACATGACGATTGTTTCAGCGCGAGTACAGAACGATGACAAAAGGACAAGAATAAGACGAGCGCTAAGACGAGTAGCGCTCGTAATTTTCTGTCGCCGTTCTGTTCTCGCGCTATAACAATCGTTTCACTTATTTGTCACACACAGACACTCCAGCAGTATTCCATTGTATTCCAGCTTCTTATGTAGCACATAAAACACCCAGGAACTTTCTCGTGACCTCCGCCGAAAGATAACGCACCAATTCTTTAAAGGTCCGAATCCTGGACTAGCTACACACTCCAACGTTCTGCACAGCGCATACGTTGCACTGTGGCCGTCCTCGTGTTTTCGGGTAATTCGCACAATAAATGCACATGCTTCAGTTTCAGCATTAAACGGGACACCCAACAGTGTCACTAAGACTTCAATAAGCAGCTGTATCACACATTTGTGCCTTAAACAAGACGAAACGGCTTCCATTTTTGTGTGTTTGACTTTTGACCCGAAAGCAGCAGCAGACGACACGAGAGCTTTCTCGGAGCTTCTCAAGGCTGCCGACCAATCGCAGAGCGGCTAGGTTGGTGACGTTGGCCCGCTTTGCTCCTATTGGTTGTTGCGGCTCGCGAAGCTTCTCAGAGTTTCTGGAAAAGTGCGCGAACGGTATAAATCGCGCGCCGAGCAAGCGTCGGGTAGACTTGTGACTTGATCACTTGAATACGTGAGCGAAAGTTCTGCGAAGAACGCATACCACACAACGCACTCATCATGCCTAGCCGCATGCAGTCAGACGTCCCAGCCATCGGCATCGACCTGGGCACCACGTACTCGTGCGTGGGAGTCTTTCAACACGGTCGCGTCGAGATCATCGCCAACGATCAGGGCAATCGCACGACGCCGAGCTACGTTGCCTTCACGGACACGGAGCGGCTGATCGGCGATGCAGCCAAAGCGCAGGCGGCCATGAACCCCGAAAACACGGTGTTCGATGCCAAGAGATTGATCGGGCGCCGCTACGATGACCCCAAGATCCAAGACGACATCCGGCACTGGCCCTTCAAGGTTGAAAACGACGGAGGCAAGCCCAAGATCAGCGTCGAGTTCAAGGGCGAGCGAAAACGTTTCAACCCGGAGGAGATCAGCGCCATGGTTTTGACCAAGATGAAGGAGACGGCCGAGGCGTACCTGGGAAAGAAGGTGAGCGACGCTGTCATCACGGTGCCCGCTTACTTCAACGATTCTCAGAGGCAGGCGACGAAAGATGCCGGTGCTATCGCTGGTCTCAACGTGCTGCGCATCATCAATGAACCTACTGCAGCCGCGCTTGCCTATGGCCTCGATAAGAACCTGCGCGGAGAGAAGAACGTCCTCATCTTTGATCTCGGTGGAGGCACCTTCGATGTGTCCGTGCTGACCATCGACGAGGGTTCCATGTTCGAAGTGCGCTCCACGGCAGGTGACACGCATCTCGGAGGTGAAGATTTTGACAACCGAATGGTGGAGCACTTCGTGCAAGAGTTCAAGCGGAAACACCGCAAGGACCTCAGGGTGAATCCTCGGGCCGTGCGAAGACTCCGCACTGCCTGTGAGCGCGCCAAGAGGACACTCTCGAGTTCTGCCGAGGCGAGCATTGAGATCGACGCGCTGTTCGAAGGCGTCGACTTCTACAGCAAGATCACCCGGGCCAGGTTCGAAGAGCTCTGCATGGACCTGTTCCGGAGCACATTGGAGCCTGTAGAGCGAGCACTTCGCGATGCCAAGATGGACAAATCGCAGATCCACGACGTCGTACTCGTGGGCGGTTCTACACGAATCCCCAAGGTGCAGAAGCTGCTCAAGGAGTTCTTCAACGGCAAAGAACTTTCCATGGGCATCAATCCAGACGAGGCTGTTGCATACGGCGCTGCGGTTCAAGCTGCCGTGTTGAGCGGAGATTCGAGCGACAGCATCCGTGACGTTCTACTGGTTGACGTGGCGCCGCTGTCGTTAGGCATCGAGACGGCGGGCGGGGTCATGACCCGCATTGTGGAGCGCAACTCACGCATTCCATGCAAGACGTCGCAGACGTTCACCACTTACTCCGACAACCAACCTGCCGTTACCATCCAGGTTTACGAAGGTGAACGTGCCCTCACCAAAGACAACCACCTTCTGGGAACATTCAACCTCAACGGCATTCCACCAGCGCCCAGGGGGGTTCCACAGATAGAAGTCACCTTCGATATGGACGCCAACGGCATCTTGCAAGTCTCGGCCAAAGACAAAAGCACTGGCAAGCAAGAATGCATCCGCATCACCAATGACAAGGGCCGTCTCTCCAAGGAGGAGATTGACCGAATGCTTGCCGAGGCTGAGAAGTTCAAGCAGGAAGACGACGTACAGCGCGAGAGGGTGGCTGCCAGAAACAACCTCGAGTCCTACGTCTATGGAGTGAAACAAGCAACTGAGGAAGCTGGCGAGAAGCTGTCATCCTCAGAGAAGGACTCTGTGCTGACAAAGTGCCGGGAAACCATCTCATGGATTGACGGAAACAGTCTGGCTGAAAAAGAAGAGTATGAGCATCGTCTCAAGGAGCTTCAACAGGCTTGCATGCCCATCATGAGCAAGATGCACCAGCCTCAAGGGCAAAAGCATGGGTCAACGCCTTACCAAGCTGGGCCAACTGTTGAAGAAGTGGACTGAGTAAAAAGTAGTGACATAGGTTATTTAATTTCATTGTAAGATACCCATCTTGTCACCTATTTATATTGACATAAACATGCTATAAATACTTAACACGCTACAAATACTTTTTCACTCATACACCTCAATAAAGAGATGGATTTTTTTTTTTTTGAAACTTTGTGTCTTGTGTGATTGGAAAGGCAATGCGACAGTTTTGCTTAAATGACTGTTGCTTGCTGCCCTGTGCCATGCTTGCACTATCACACGACATATACTGAAACTAGAGTGTGAGTAAGTGGTCACTCCATTTTTTTTAGCCACACACAGTACCAGCTGCATTCAATGAATGCCGCTTCAAGGTGAGTATGTACATTGTATTACAGAACTAGATGTGTTTAAAGGTTTCTTTGATATCAGGTACAGATATATTTAGTTGGAAATCACTAGTCGTAATTTAGTGCCTGCAAACTGTTAAAATACCTGCTTTGGTTGAAGTAATGTGGATACATGTCAATGATAAGAAGTCTAAGTTGTGCTGAAACATGCATTGCCTTTCGAAAAAAGCATTGCATTACCGCGAAAAAACATAGGCAAGTTTAGGCTGCAGTCATTTGATAAACTTAAAAAGTGTAACATTGGAAGAAAGGTTACTCTTACTTTGTCCATAATGGAAGCTTTGGGGCTTCTCATTTTTTTTAATTTGCGATGGGAATCTTGCTGCATTAATGTCCTGAAGCGTGCATTTGCATGAACTGCTATAACCACTTCAGAAACGCATACAGGCCTACTAACATTATTCAAAACAGACTGAACGTTCCAAGCAATGTAAACAAGTTGCTTCATTGACAATATTGAAGCCCGGGTTTTATTTTTGCACTAGAGCTTGGTTGACGCACGTTACTTTACCGTTAAAGCACTACGATACGGCATGCTAAGTATGCTAAATACGTGGAGTTTCTTGTAATGCTGTATCATAATGGTGTCCGATGACCAGAAATGTTGCAACATTTATGCAACTCGGAATCACTTGTACACGCTGGTAGTAAGGCAAGAATGGTGTAGAGGTCATGTACAGAAAAGGGTCCTGTAGTGGAAATATTACTAATTACAACATGCTGTTTATAATTACAATAATGAATGAAACAAACAGCAATGTCTTACATATAATTTACAATCATAAAATGCCGTTCCATGGCATAAATGATTAAAATACAGCTGTCAAATTTAATGGCCAAGTGCAGGCTTTGCAAATCTAAAATTATGCTGCTTATGAAACCCATCATCGACCTACAAAGACTATCATATAGATGTACTGTGTATAGAGATCATCTGATGCATTCTTGTGAAACCTCATATTTTGGCTGTTGAGCACTAGAGGAAGGTACGTAGCTGTAGTGAGTGACGGCGATCGTAAGGTGGTTGACTTTTTACTTACTGCCTCAAACCTTCACAAGCCTTGTTCAATTGTAGGCTCTGCGTAGGTGATCTGTTCAGGATAAGATTATAGTAAGAGTCCGAGCATTAACTCATTTAAGTCTCCCGCATGCATAAAGTACTTATATTAAGAGAATAGCACTTTGGGGACCTGGCATCTCGTCCATTCATAGATCTTATGTGGCATGATCATGCTGAAAATGAAATGGTCGATACAGGCCTAAAACAAACCTATATAGCACTGAAAAGCAGGTTAAAATAAATTAACCATGTCTAACGTAATATCAGACAACAAATAACCAAGTAATCCAAATATTTTTTTCACTTAAGATAGCTAAAAACACTGTGAATGAAGGAAGCCTGCATGTGGAAGCCTGCACACAGCACAAGATTGGGTGCCACCACCTCGCCAGGCATGATTGCTCATCCCACTGTCGCTTCTTCAGCACTGGTGTTACACAAAGTTTTGCGAGAGATTATTCGTAGACCGGCTAATGAATGTGCAATCGGAATCACTGTGTTGCTTGTGCTACGCACTTCCAGAGGTTCAGGATTTAGAAATACACCAATTGATGTGCAAGAACTACATTAGCGGTAGATTTTATTATTACACTGCTTGCTTGTGCTAAAATAATACACAATTTTGCTTAGTACATGCAGTGGTTTTAGTAGATGTTCACGTTGAACGGTTATGGCACCGGATGATGATATGTGAGGTTTAAGTCCCAAAACCACTATATGATAATGAGAGACACCGTAGTGGAGGTCTCTGGAAATTTGAACCACCTGGGGTTCTTTAACGTGCACCCAAATTTGAGCACTATGCCAGTGAAAGTAGAACAAAAATATAATATTCAAACTTTATTAGATTAGCATGAGCACCATAAGAGAGCTCGTTACATTCTATATTCATTGCTCGAGCGAGAATCCTAGATACAAAAATGAATTATTATGGGCTTGAAAACGTACCATAAATAAAGTAATCCTTACCCGCCTTTACGAGGCATTTAATACTGAACAGACCAAAACATGGGAAGGTGAAATTACACCAGAACATGTTCTTTTGGCAAAAAAGGCCTGTGTTCGCAAATATTTAGAGGACACATCTAAACTTTTGAACAGGCATTAGCGATACAGCAGTATTTTAAAATGTCCATTGTTTTCTAATGATAATGTTACTTTTTATTCGAATGTTCCAATCTTGATCTTGGGCAAACCAACTATTTCTTCATAATAGCTAATGTCACAGTAGTGCTCGCATATCTGGTTTCATTGTATAAATGATAAATGTCATTGAAGAGTGGCCAATTCAAGTTCACCTTTCATTTGCTGTAAGTGATCATAGGGTATATCAGTGTTTCTTATGATGAGGTTAAACTGTTTACCATTATAGTTTCCCTATCAGCATTACTTATATGTCATATAGTATTGCGTTGGGCCAGATGAGTCAGCTTGGACATCACCTACATCACATAAAATAGCAAGTAGAGTAGCTAAAGATGAATCCTTAGGAACTAGGAGAAGAGGTACATAGGCGCAGTACGTGGACCGTACGAAGGACATACAACTGGCAATGTAGAAAGGTGGAGCTTGAGGACTTCACTTGTACTGCTAAATCTTACAATAGATGCGCACAATTACTGGAACTGGCACTACCTGAATATATCCTCAATTTTTAACATTTCAGTGATTTATAAGAACAAGACAAGAAACCTTACTTCTCGAGATTTGAACAAGTGCTCATTTGTATTTTGATACGTGAATGAAGCTTTGTAAATGGGGCATTCTCTACACCTGCAGCCACACTTCAAAAGTATGCTACAGGCAAGCTTAACGTTGATTCACCCATATAAACAGGCCCGTGACTCCAGTCATTAATGACATATGAAGGATTTTCATTCACTCCACTGGCATGTTGAGCACACTTTTGTCACAGCGTAAGGAATGTACTGTTGGCCGCAAAAGTTTGCGGGATTTCAGCGCATGACGGGGCGGCAAAAAACTGCATTGCTGCACCGCATACCGTAATGCGGCACGATGTTCAGGTTATCGGCCACGGTGTTCGAAATGAGATTCAGCAGTGGCACGTTGTCTGAATGTGTCGTTGCTGATAGCCGGGGCCGTGTATGATAGCCTCAGCAAAAAGCCGTGGCACGGTAGTTTATAACCGCTCGGTTTTCGCCACTCAGCCACGCGCTGCAGATCCCACAAGCTTTTGCGGCTGACAGTACAGCATCCAATAAAGTGCACGGGAACCTATACTCAACTACGCAGCTATTGAAGAGTAGAGTAATGTAGTTTGGTTTTTGACATGCTAAGAATAAAGCAGGTATTCATTTTCCACAATAGTAAAATACAGAGTTTCATGCGCTGAAACTCTGTATACGATTAAGGTGTATGGCATAGTGGAGGGCTCTGCAAACGTTGTCCATCTGGTGTTTTTTAATGTGCGCCAACAAGGTGTAGCGCACAGGCCACTGGCACATTGTCTTCATTGAAACGCGACCTCTGCAGCTGGGACCCGACCCACAACCTTCGAGGCAGTAACTGAGCACCGTAACCAGAGCACCACAAAGGTGCGCTAGAACTTCTTCTCAGTTATACCGACACAGACCTAGGATAAGGTTAATTCAGGCTTGACAGGTTGTGTGTCATGTAATACGTGTAGTTCATGAAGACCAGTCTAGAAGGACGAAACATGCCATGACGCACACGTGACATCCATAAAACCAAGTCTTTGCAGGCGGCCATACTAGTAAGAATAGTACGTAAAAAGAACACATACATATGAGTGAATAAAAAGACACTACACCGTTGTTGCACACAAACCCTTGCCGTTTATTTATCAAAAAGAGCTGTATAATGTACATGCATCTTGGAAATCAGTCATGTGACACACATAGCAAATATGACTATCACTACTATATCTTCAATTGAGAAACAATCAGTAGGAAATAAACTATTTTTTTTTGCTATTTGAAAGCATTAGTGATCTTGCCGGTAACGAATCTGTCAACCTGGACAGCATGTCCATTTTATAAAACAAGGGGAACAACCAAATCGCCCTAACAAGATTCTGCTTGTGCCAGGGAAAATCCTAGATGCTTACCTCGAAATGTCGATGTCATCAAAATGCACAAACACACACAGTTCCAACATTGACATTTTCTCTTTTTTGTCGACTAATGCCAAAAATGGCCAAGGCATCATTGTTAAGCTCGAAATTTTGACTGCATAAATGTCAATATCACAGTACTAGGATGAAGAGCTTCCACCTGAAGAGGAAAACTAATTAATTGGGCTGGCTCTTGCTGAACCCATGGGTCATGAAAGACCTTTTTTTTTCATAATCTAACCAAGATAATAACTGAAGTAATTATTTACCAGGTGAGCTTTATCTGATAAAGTCTAGCCAGTATAATATTTTATATGTATATATATGAAATACAAGTGCAAAACAGAGAGAGAGAGAGAGAGATGTAGACTTTATTAATTTCCGGCAGATTGCTGAGATGGGCTCCCACCTAGGGGCCAACGGAGAGACCGTGTCTCCCGGCAGCTTCCTTGGCCTGCTGGATCGCCCAAAGCTGCTTGTCCAGGCCCGAACTGAGCAGCGCAGTCCACCAACACGCCCTAAGGTCTTCACTGGAGGCCGCGACCCCAGAATATCTGACTAATGCTGGACATTCCCATAGGATATGGTTAAGAGTGGCTCTGGTGGTACAGTACTGGCATAGATTAGAACTATGGACGTCGGGATATATGTGGTGAATGATGACCGGGTTTATGTATGTGCGTGTTTATAGCTGCCGCCACTGAACGGACTGAGCCCGATTTAGCTTGGGGTAAGGCGGAGGATACTCCCGTCTTTGCAGTCGATAGTGTTAAATTATGTGCAAAACAAAGTCTAAAAAATAATCACTTTAACCTCAAGTCTAACTACAGAACCTGTAAGTATAGATGGAATCACTCTTATCTACACCACCCAGCCAGTCGCTTTAGCTGCCTCTTTCAGCAAAAATATAAAGATGGCAATACTGTAATGACACCACACAGTTACACTGCATACCAGGTTCTTTTGCTATGATTCGAGCAAGAATGGTAGCTTGCAGCTGACGTGAAGTAGCAGCTGGAAACAACAAACACGAACGCCACTGCTCTAGACAACTGTGATCTTGTCTGTACAATGCAGTCACCTTAATTTCTCATGCATGGTCGTGCACTTAAGTTCTGGGAGCTAACTTTCATGACCTAGTTATCACATCTTTTCGACTTCAGCGCTTTTGCCATCGAGATTGATAGATTTGCGTTGATGGAGGTGCCTTTATATTGTCTGGATCATACTTTGGAGCAGGAAAAGTACTGCTTTAGAGCAATCATAAGTGTTTTTGGAGCAGAAAAAAAAATGCTAGTTTAAAGCAGCCGCTGGTGTTTTAGGAGCAGACATTAAATTTGCCATACATTGATTGGACTTCTGCACATTGCCGAAGCACCCCGTAAATATTATTATCTCTAATGAAATATACTTAACAGACAACAATCAATGTAAATTCCGTGTAGCAAACAATGACAGGTTGTCAAAAGTGCGCTGTGAAATGAACTACAATTCAAAATAGTAGCATTTGTGGCAAAAATCAAACCAAACTGGAAAAGCTGAGCGCCACATTTCAGAAGTGACCGCAGCTCCATTTAACTGTAGCCAAATAAGCAGTGGATAATCGGTACGAGGTAAAATTAATCCCGATCATTTTCACATTTCACCGCATTAGCCTGCATGTCTATCCGAGGGGAAAAAAAAAACCCGGCCTAATGATCTATATGTTTAATATGTCGATTCTCGTCGCGCAAATGAAATCAGAGCCGATAATGCTGCACACTAGTAGCACACTGCAATGATTGTACACAGATTGTTTCCAGTTTCTTTACGACTTATGAGTCGGTTAAACAGTAAAAGTTCGCCATTCTCATTGTTTCAGTGTCACTTCGGTGCAGATCCGGAGCAATTACTAACAAAGTTTACTGTTCAGAGGCAGCACAACCATCACTAGATTTACTAATACATACGCTCGGCGGCGCGATACTGCGTAGAAGTAAATGCAAAAAAAAAAAAGGTTTCCCTGAGCACTCAACAATTACACGTGAAAACATCAAACACGGCAAACACACGTTCCGAGAGCAAAGCACAGTCCACATACGAGGACAATCCTATGCCTGTGAAAAGCTAAACAAATCACTGACACTCCCACTTGTGACAAAAGCAAATCTTAACACACAAAGGTAGCTGATTATCGCTTGAACGTGAAGCGCAGCTCGGGCAGAACCTTGTTTAGGTCACGGTCAAGTCACGGAACGGACATTGCCTACTGCTTGTGTTTACATCTCGCCGGAACTCGAATGTTCTCGTGCATTCGCGATTAGCTAATTCAGCAGAGCAGGATCGCACAGAATGTGCCACATGTAAACAACGCAATATTATGCGCATGATATCACACATATTGCTTTATTTACATAAGATTTTGTGAGTAGCTAAAATATGTGGTCAAAGAGATTTATTGCCAACGTGATGCACAAACTGTCGTAAATTTTCCGCAATTAATCGGCGTTATTGTACGAAGGACACGCATTCGAGGTCAGAACATATCTTACATTTAAACTGAGGGTCGACATACGGCCAGGTATTCAAAGAAAGAAATTACAAGGAATCAGCCGTTTGTTGTGATTTATTTTGAAGGCAGTAGCAGCAGCAGACGACGCGAGATCTTTCTCGGAGCTTCTACGAGCGCCTGACCAATAGCAGAGCAGCTAGGTTGATGACGTTGCCCTTACTTTGCTCCTATTGGTTGGCGCAGGCTCGCGAAGCTTCTCAGCGTTTCTGGAAAAGCGCGCGAACGGTATAAATCGCGCGCCGAGCGAGCGTCAGGCAGACTTGTGACTTGATCACTTGAATACGTGAGCGTAGTTCTGCAAAGAACGCATACCACACAACGCACTCATCATGCCTAGCCGCATGCAGTCAGACGTCCCAGCCATCGGCATCGACCTGGGCACCACGTACTCGTGCGTGGGAGTCTTTCAGCACGGTCGCGTCGAGATCATCGCCAACGATCAGGGCAATCGCACAACGCCGAGCTACGTTGCCTTCACGGACACGGAGCGGCTGATCGGTGATGCAGCCAAAGCGCAGGTGGCCATGAACCCCGAAAACACGGTGTTCGATGCCAAGAGACTGATCGGGCGCCGCTACGACGACCCCAAGATCCAAGACGACATCCGGCACTGGCCCTTCAAGGTTGAGAACGACGGAGGCAAACCCAAGATCAGCGTCGAGTTCAAGGGCGAGCGAAAACGTTTCAACCCGGAGGAGATCAGCGCCATGGTTTTGACCAAGATGAAGGAGACGGCCGAGGCGTACCTGGGAAAGAAGGTGAGCGACGCTGTTATCACGGTGCCCGCTTACTTCAACGATTCTCAGAGGCAGGCGACGAAAGATGCCGGTGCTATCGCTGGTCTCAACGTGCTGCGCATCATCAACGAACCTACTGCAGCCGCGCTTGCCTATGGCCTCGATAAGAACCTGCGTGGAGAGAAGAACGTCCTCATCTTCGATCTCGGTGGTGGCACCTTCGATGTTTCGGTGCTGACCATCGACGAGGGTTCCATGTTCGAAGTGCGCTCCACGGCAGGTGACACACATCTCGGAGGTGAAGACTTTGACAACCGAATGGTGGAGCACTTTGTGCAGGAATTCAAGAGGAAACACCGCAAAGACCTCAGAGTGAACCCTCGAGCCGTGCGAAGACTCCGCACTGCCTGTGAGCGCGCCAAGAGGACACTGTCGAGTTCTGCCGAGGCGAGCATTGAGATCGACGCGCTGTTTGAAGGCATTGACTTCTACAGCAAGATCACCCGAGCCAGGTTCGAAGAGCTCTGCATGGACCTGTTCCGGAGCACATTGGAGCCCGTGGAGCGAGCACTTCGCGACGCCAAGATGGACAAGTCGCAGATCCACGATGTAGTACTCGTGGGCGGTTCCACTCGAATCCCAAAGGTTCAGAAGCTGCTCAAGGACTTCTTCAACGGCAAGGAACTCTCCATGGGCATCAACCCGGACGAGGCCGTTGCGTACGGCGCTGCAGTTCAGGCAGCCGTGCTGAGCGGGGATTCGAGCGACAGCATTCGTGACGTACTCCTGGTTGACGTCGCGCCATTGTCATTGGGCATCGAGACGGCGGGTGGTGTCATGACTCGCATCGTGGAGCGCAACTCTCGCATTCCATGCAAGACGTCGCAGACGTTCACCACTTACTCCGACAACCAACCTGCCGTTACCATCCAGGTTTACGAAGGTGAACGCGCCCTCACCAAAGACAACCACCTTCTGGGAACATTCAACCTCAACGGCATTCCACCAGCGCCTAGGGGGGTTCCACAGATAGAAGTCACCTTTGATATGGACGCCAACGGCATCTTGCAAGTCTCGGCCAAAGACAAGAGCACTGGCAAGCAAGAATGCATCCGCATCACCAATGACAAGGGCCGTCTCTCCAAGGAGGAGATTGACCGAATGCTTGCCGAGGCTGAGAAGTTCAAGCAGGAAGACGACGTACAGCGCGAGAGGGTGGCTGCCAGAAACAACCTCGAGTCCTACGTCTATGGAGTGAAGCAAGCAGCTGAGGAAGCTGGCGAGAAGCTGTCATCCTCGGAGAAGGACTCTGTGCTGACAAAGTGTCGGGAAACAATCTCGTGGATTGATGGAAACAGCCTGGCTGAGAAAGAAGAGTATGAGCATCGTCTCAAGGAGCTTCAGCAGGTTTGCATGCCAATCATGAGCAAAATGCACCAGGCCCACGGACAAAAGCATGGGCAGCAGACCGCTCAGCACACTGGGCCAACGATTGAGGAAGTGGACTGAATAGAAATGTAGTGATTTAGGTTTTTCATTTTGAAATTGTCATCCGCTCACCTATTTATGTACCATGAAACATTGTGTATAACATTTTCATTTATATCACTTCAATAAAGTGATTTTTTTTTTAAGCTTCGTCTTGTGTCACTGCCAGGTGATGCTTCGACAGTGTTGCTTGAGAACCTGTCACTTGCTCACCAGTGGAATATTATCAGCACTGTACATATGAATATTTGTAGTTGAGTTCTGAGAATGGGTGACAGCTTTTATGGGCATTGCTTGTGCTTTAAATATCAAGTCTTTTTATGTCACGATAAATGGCTCAAGGTAAGTGCTTTGACTCGAAATAATATACCAAGCTACAATATAGCGAGCAATCGAAGATCTGTTGTTGTTAACTTTCTTTTATAAGTGAAGGAGAATAATTATAAGGTGAAAATAATGTCATGCCCTGATGTATACTAATTATAACTCATTGTAGGGGTCAAAGAGGAGCACCAATTAGATACTTAGACATCGGGTGCCTAACTCTTGTTGCATGAGCATGCCTGTGAATTGAGTGAATATTATCAGGAATACTCACTTGAATTTAATGGTTTTAGATGGTGCGTCTAGTCTATTACACTTACGTTGGTTGCGGCCACTCTGATATCCTCCAGCAGAGAGTACTATAGCAGGTTACTGCCCAAGAATGAATGCGAGGTATACCCACAGTGATCACCGTCCCACCCAAGCAAAATTTCCATTTATTTATTACTGAATCGCAGTGGGTTTAAGGTATTTTACTTGCCCATACAGGCTCCTGTTCATTTCACTAGTTTTCAGATGGAAAATTTTACTTCTTGGTAAATTTCATAAAAAATTACGACTTTACTACTCTGCGAATTGTAACGTTTTAACAAGGAACAGCAAACTTTTAAATGTTATACGCAGGGCATTTGCCTTACCAGCGAAAATGTGCTTATGGTAAGAACTGAAATCGCCAATCATTGCTCTGTTGCACAGATGAATGACAGCCGTTCTGCAGTACTGGAGGCGGAGCGTGTATTTATCTTTAGGTCGGAACAGGGGAATGATCAAAATGGCCACAGCATAAATATATAAAAAGTGAAGCTGAAACAAGGTGAAGCCACTTGTGGCACTGCAATTGCTTGCCTGAAGTTATTTAAGAGTCACACGCTGCTCCAGCCAGCAAAGTGGTGCAAGGTGTGGGACGCTGACGTGCCACTTCAAAGGCTCGGGTCTGAATTGCAGCTGCAGATGACTGATATTTATATTTAGTGTCACTTGCTGTAGCTGTATTGGTTTTGAATTGTTGAAACTAGCTTCAGTTACTACATATTGCTATAAAAAGTAACATTATGTGTTGAAGTCTCGTATTCGCAAAAATCACTAATGCCATACTTTATGGTTTTATTGAATGCGTGCAGTGGCATCGCAAATAATTACCCCTGCTGTCAATTGGTGTTTTTTTTACTTCATGTTTACCCTAGCTAACCTATCTCCCCAGTGCTAAATCCAGCCTAGGAACATCCCATTCCACTTCTACTCCTATTCAGGAGCATTTGCAAGTTAACTAACTGTAGAGGCCAATACGAAATTAGGGAGCAGATCGTCAACGTATTCACAGATGTTCAAAAGACAGTTCAGAGCTTGCCACTGAGACATTTGCGATGATGTAGCTATAGACATCAAATCGCATCAAATGGAAACTTCTATGCAAACCCTCATATGAATCTGGCTCAATGAAGAAACAAATGTGCGTGCTTGTTTAGAATACTTGACTGAACTGCCCCTGTACAAATTTCTAAAAATCAAAGTCAATAGGAGAGCCAGTCGGAAAAATTTGACAATTCAGATGAAACCAATAAAGACGGAGAAATAAGACCTACCCCACCAGTTACAGATTTGCAATACCCTGCATGCACAAGTCTAGGCTATACGTTCGACACAAAAGACCAGCGGCGATTCGTATTGCCACTACACTGGTAATACACCAAATGACTATAAATGAAAGCCAAGTGCTCTACATATTTTTGAAAAGAAGTACCTAGTGCAAGTGCTAGACAAGAACCGCTCCAATGAACTCTTCGATGAAAAACTGGATCTCCCTAACACTAAACAATCCAAATGCATTCATGGTAATGATGGTGACATCATCTATGAATTTGCTCGATCCACCAGGAAGAGGCGCAAGCCTCATCATTCTGTCAGAATAACTAAGAACAACAGAGACCTGCTGTTCATATCAACGTTAACAAAAACTCGGATATCTTTGCAAATGGAGAGTTACTTAGAATGATGAAGGAATATTGTCTGTGTACAGTTGTTTGAAAACTTCAAGATATAATGTACAACACTGAGTATGACAAAATGATGAGATAAACAAATGCCTAGCAATATGAAATACTTCACTAAGTCATTCAATGGCTGACAATGATCGGCTTGCCACCACTCCTGAGTCTTGCTCACAAAACCCGCAGGCTGTTGCGAGACATTTGTTCTGAAATTGGCAATGGATATGTACAATCGATGAAATGACAGCTGCATGTAACAAAGCATTTGGGATATGCGCCACAACAGCAAAAGCAGCAGCCGCTGTCGGTAAGACCTGAATTCAGCTCTCACGAAAGGGTGGTGATTGTTGTCTGAATGATAGCGAATGAACCAATTCCATTTAGCCTTCGAAAGAGCTGAATAATCAATGATTAAATCAGCGTGATCTCATCCGGTTATTTTTACTATTATGAACCGAGGGTCCCGCTGCAGTTTTCAACTATAGGACCCTTGTCTGTATATTTTTCTATAGATCACTCCTTGTCTGTAGATCATTCCGAAAACTGAATCAGTCATTAGGCGCCCTGGACCTGGTCTTGTGCCATGATTTGGGCCAGCCTCTGCCCCAGTCAGGGTTAAAGAAGTGTACAAAAGGTGCCAAGAGAGCAGCAAAGCCTTTAGCATAAATATGAAATGGTGATATACATGGCCTATTCTTTCTACTGGTTACTGTAATGCGTGAAAAAGGTGAAGGCTGCTTTAATCTCCTGATTGAGATCTGACATGGACGAGCACTATTTTCTGAGCAGGTTGCTGTTTTAAAGACAATAGTCTTTCTTGGGGACCTTCGACAGAAAAATTTTGGTCTGTCTGTCTGTCTGTCTGTACATGTGTCTGTCCGCCCTAACGATACCTCAAACGGCACCAAACGGCCAACCCCATCCACAGCGCTCACCAATATTGCTCAAGGTTTAGCGTTCATAGCTGTGCGATTGTCAATTAAAAAGCAATTATTGCACATATCTGAGTCGCCACGACAACGCTTTGATGTTTTGTATGTCTGCCTTCATACTAGAAGAGGCACACACAAATAACTCTAAGGAATGTAGCGCTTATTGCACTGTGCTGACAGTGCAACGGGATGCTCTGAAAGGTGTTTCCGTGTATCCAAGGCTTTGCTACGACGTCACGGTGGTGGCACCTGCCTGTCACTTTACGTTCTACGCCTTATCACCTCCGAGACTGGCGCGCATCTTTCTCCGCGGACTGCACGCCTTCGTTTTTGAAGATAACTGCCCGATGGTGCTTGTGTCTAACGTGCCTCGATGCACTCGTTCGCCTCTGCTACACGTTCGAGGCACTCTCCAGAATACCATCACCGATTTTCTTGCGCAGAACATAAAATAAACGTTTTGTTCACTCTCTCCAGACGCAAGGCTACCAGTTTTTCGAGGACATTTGCAGTGTAACATGCAGATTTGGAACCAATTTTTTGAGAAAGGGTTTGTCAAAACTGATGAAGTGTTGCACATTGCACACCCTGCATGTCAGCCCTACTACTCCAACGAGGAGGTAGATGCATACAACTCTTTCGCAGAAAATCTCGAAGAGCGGAAGTAACGAAACTCTCTGCTTAAGACATTTGTACATCAGTTGTCGTGCTTAAATGTGAAAACCTAACTGCTCACATTATGGTCACACGTGTGACCCATATCGAAATGAAAAATTTGCCCCACGAAATCGTTCCTGTGGTTGGTAAACTACAGATGATAACAGCGAACACTGATGTACTTGATGGCCTAGTGAATGGAGCTGTGGGAATGTTGAAACTCTGTGAGAACCCCATGAATCAGTTCCCAATATGTTTGTGGTTGGAGTACTACGTTCCCACCATTCTAAGCAAATGGTGGACAATGCCAGACCACAACAACCAAAATACCTTAGATTCCCAGCAAACTACACGTTGCCATTATCGCTTTAGATCATGCAACATGCACTGCGAGTTGATGAAAACAGCTCCTATTGACCCAGGCTACTGCAGTGGCAGTCCACAAGCAGGAACTTACCAGTCACAAGTATACAAATATAGCAAAAGCTCTATGTCATTGTGCAAATGTATAAAACTGTATCTCATGTATTCTGCATTCGATCTCAAGTGCTACCACATAGTCGATAACATTAACGAGGGCATCACCGAGGAATTCAAAAGACTACATCAGCATCTTCTCTCTACAATAATGCAGCTATATGAGCCTTCGACAAAGTCCATCGAATTTTCACACCAGTGAAAAGCACAGTCATGACGTCAAACACAATAAGGTGATCGCAAGAGCAGACTCCTGCTGTATAACCAAAACAAGAAATGTGTGCTAATCCTGCACTGATGGTTTCATGCCAATCATTTGTACAACTGCGGGTTACAGATCTTGCTGGAGGCATGGGGCGGTACGTCTAGGTGAAACAAGAAGTGTCTGCCATTTTTCTAGAAGTTCCCGAACCTAGACGACTTCTTAAATGGCAAACACGAATCAACTGACTGGTGTATGGCATCACTGTCAACAATGCACCTAGCACCTATATTTGGCTTGAAATAGCATTATGAATTACATGTCTCGGGCACTATGGTAGTATCAATTTAACTAAATATAATGATTTGCCCCTTCATTATAATGGGGAGTTTTAACGTCAACATTCTGGGAAGCAATGCACGACGATTCAGTATGAATTTCGATGCAATTTCTGCATCGACTAATCGCCATCAGAGGAACATGCGTCAATGTAGTTTTTGCAATTTCCTGATTAAACCAATAAAAAAGCCATTGGCTGTCAATTTCACAGACCATACATTGGTCATAGTCAAAAGCAGAAGAAATTATCTATATTATAGAAATTATTATATGAAATAGAAGAATTGTGGCTAAATGAACAATGGAAGCAACAGAAACTTGAACTGATTATACAATACTGCTAATTAACAGCAAGAGCAATATTCGAAAAGGGAATGAAGAGACTTAAAAGATGAAGGACGTGTATAAAAATGGGTGCCTAGCATAGCCAAGACAACAGACTGCCGACTGTAAATACAGTATTGAAGTGTCGAAACCGAACCTCGGTGTCATCTGTTGAGTAAAGTTTCAGAAGTGGAAACACAACTTAAAATGATGAAAATACGAAGAAACTCACATTAAAAACTCGATGAATAAAACTAAACACTAACGTAAAATAAGTAAAAACTAAAGTAACTCTTAAATAACATCTGAAGTAACTAAAACCTTATAATAAGAAAAGGACATAAAACAGCAGATTAACGCAAGAAAACTACACAACAGAAAAGAGCAGCAAAAACAAAAGAAACACAGAGTAATCACTTCTCTGCACTTCATACAGCTTTCACTTGAAGTGAAACTAGCTTTATTTTTATTTCTTTTCATTTATTGATTAACTGTATTGGGCACGTAAATCATGCTGGACATACCTAGTAGTATCATGAAAAAGTTAGCAGTGTTACTACAAGTGACGTTAGAAAAAAGTGCAGTCTGTAAAGAGACTGTCATGTGGTCTCTACAAAGGACATACACTATAAGGAATGTCGGGCAGTTCTGAAACCATGCACAAACTATGGTCTTCAAACACTTGCCTACAGTCTTCACTCAACACTAAATCGATATATAGTTATGCGATGAAAAATGTATGTTATGTTTCTAAAAATGCACTACTTCAACTGATTGTAAGAATATTAACCTCGCTTTTGTGTTTCTTGAAAATGTGCACTTCTTGCTGTTTTTCATCAGCTTGCTCTGAGTATTTCTATTTTAATATTGCAACAAGCCAAAGTTCTTGTCCTGTTGCTGCTGCTGTCGTACGGGCAGGTGGGACCTGTCAAGCTGCCTATATGCAGCTTTTATCCCACCGTCTTTGTCTGTTTTCGATGTTTTGTACCAATGTGGCAATAAATTTCTTCAAACTTCAACTTCGAACAACCGGCTGGTATGTCACAAGTTGGAGTTCAGTAGGAAAGCGAGAGTTGCTGTGAAATTTCGCAATATAAGCGTACGATTAATGGAAAGCTTGTCACATTAACAAAGCTTAATTCTTTAACATTCCAGCGATGTACGAGGAAAACGGGCTGAGAAATCAGATTGCGAGAGGTCTGAGTGGGCCCGGATTACGATACGCTAAGTCGTACATAAATGATATATTGTAAATGAAAACTTTTTGTTCACTTGTATCCCCAATTTGATTGGTATCAAAAGTCAGAATCAGAATTTTTTTTATTATTTCCATAAAATCTGGTTATTGCGGTATACAGGTGGAGGTCCCAGTGTCAAGGACTAAAGTGGGACCTCCTATGCAGGCTAAACACGGAGAAAATTGTGACATTTGCATCAACAGAAAGGAGCAAAAAATTTCTGCGTGAATTTTGAGAACAGTGAATAAAAAGAATTCTAATACTTAATAAAAAACAAGAAGAAAACACGTGATACACTTGAAACAGAAAAACAAGGGTTTGCAGTATACACAAAAATAAAAAAATTACATCGAACTATTTTCAGGGCTGTGTGAACGAAAAGTTATTTAGCTTTGTACTGATTGAGAAGGAACCTTTTAATTCTTTGACAAATGAGCTAAGAGTCATTGATTTTAAGACAGATGGCAATGAGTTCCATAGAGAAGATGCACTGAAATGAGCGGTTTGTTTATCGTAGTTAGTTTGGATTCTTGGCAAAATCAAGTTTTTGTATGAAGCAAATCTTGTGTTGTTAGGGTTAAGAAATAAAGAAGAAGGGATGATGAAGATAGGGCACCCATTATCAATGTGCTTGAATAACCAGATGGCTAGATTGTATTTTACTGTGTCTTGTACTATAAGAATATTATATGCGTAGAACAACTATTGGGAACTGTTGTTAGACGAGGTAGAAGTTACTATCCTGATTGCTTTGTTCTGAATTGTCTGTATCGGCACAAGGTGACTATTATAAGTATTAACCCATGATGTGATACAAGAGCTCATATGTAAGTGAATAAATGCATAATATAGTGAAAAGAGAATGGAGCGTGAAAAAAAGGGGCGAGATCGAATGAGCATGCATATACCGTAAGACAGCTTTTTTTCATAAGACAGCTTTTTTTCAACACCTAAAACGTGGCTATGAAATTTTAGGTTTTTATCGAGTCTGACACCTAGGTAAACAGAGTCATTGCTAGCATGGATCAAATGATGTAGAATAGAAATTGTAGGAGCGGGTACCAGCGAACGTTGATGTGATGAAAAGACAATGAATTGGAATTTTTGAGGATTGAACTTTAATTTGTTAAATTTACACCAATATAATATGTTGCAAAGATCAGTACTTAGTTTCTCTATTAGGCAAGTAGATGCTTTTGTCACAGCTAAATATTGTTGTATCATCAGCATAAAACAAACATTTACAGTGTGTAGTATAATTAGGTAGGTCATTAATATAAATTAAAACCAAAGAGGGTCCACAATGGACCCTTGTAGTACCCCTGTGTTAATCGTTTTTTGTGTTTTGAGTAAGTGCCCGGAATACTTACCATTTGGTTTCTGTTAAAGAGGTAGATACGAATCAGTGACAAAGCAGGACCAGTTATTTCAACTGCTTCTAGTTTTAGGAAGAGTATCTGATGATTAATAGTATCAAAGGCTTTGGTGAGGTCAACAAAAACTGATCCAGCTAAAGTGCCTTCATCAACAGCTTTCGTCGACACATTCACGCGCAATCTTAATTTCTCTACTTCATTCATAATAACCAAAACAGAAATCTTGTAATGAAAAAATGTGATGAAAAGCCATCATTTTTACTCCGCAGGCACTTATGCCTGCATGGTTTCGTCATGACGTACAGAGCCCGGTAATGTGGATAATGACTGAAAGTCAACTGCGCAGTTTCTGGAAAGTGGAGTTGTGCAGTTCGCTTTTAGCATGCCAAGGAAAGATTATGCACATACAGTCGGGAGCAACGTGAAAGGAAACACCATATTTGCTCTTCAGCAATGACTACTCACAATGTATGCATGCAAATGTGATGTATTAATTTGCAGTGAATTAACACTTTTACACCAGTGTAACGAATAAATTTGCACTTGCCAACTGCATTCAGCCAATATGACGTGAAGGTAATTTTCTTGTTTTCTTTCATATTTGTCACAACTGCAACTTGTTTATAGTGATGTCGACACGTGGCTTGGACAACTAGAAATGAGGCTTTGCAGGCTAACAGAGTGCTGCGACGTGTGTTATCCATGAAGTCCATGTTTATTGAGTTTAGTAGAATATTTGGTTCTGGAACTGTCTGAACAATAAGACTCATTACACAGAAGGATGAAACATATAAGTACTAATAACACATCTGTAGGACCAATTGTATCCAGGCCATATTAGCAACATCAATGTCAAAACAAGAGACTGCACATAGAAGGAACACTGTGCCACTGTGCTCAAAACTGTCGTTTAGTCAGCAAAGTATGTCAAATCGACAAGTACTCTGGAGATCAGTGGCGATACAATAATGTAAAAATGACATTCACAAACTGCCATGTTCTTATTTGAGAAATGATCAGAAGCAAATGAATGCATATTCAGAATATCAAAAGTATTATTGACCCTATAAGTAATGATGCCCTCAGTGCAGCCATTTCATCAAGCACTCATGAACCACTTACCAATTTAATGCTTCAACTAGCTGCTACAAATGTCAGCATTTCTTGCAGTTCAACAACTCTTATTTAAGCTTCAAGTATCTCGGTTCCCAAAGACTTAGGCATCTATAACCTAGACTTCAGAAATTAAATACACAGTTGGACAGAGAAAAACATCTGCAAAGATAACACAGCATGACAAGGGAGAAATATTTTGATTTAATGAATTTTTCAACTTCTACATAGGCTTGCTACCTGCCCAGTTTTAGACCAACCCTGCCAGCTTCGTGGAAGGCCGGTTGCTGGTATACAATGGCAGGTTTCTGGTGACAATATGGCAATTACTTTGTTTCTAGAACATTATATAAGCGCAAGTTCAACAACTATAATGGTAACTATTCATTGTCAATAGACAAAACTTGTATGCTCTTAGTCATGTTCACTTCATCTCGATGTCCCATCTTGAAGACCCGGAAGATTGAAACTGAGTTTTACTCGCATATATGGTCGCACATTAAGCTCGTCAGCGCTCCAACCTGCTGCTACATCATGGAATAGCCTGCCCGACAACATAGCTTCATTGTCCAGCCCCAACATATTCCACCACCAACTAATTGCACATTTTCACCAAGGTCGTTCATTGAAACAGCTAAGTTTGTATATATTGTGTCAGTATTATGTATGTATCACGAATTGATTCAGTATGTATTCAGCGATATGTACGTGTTATGTATGAAATGTTCAATAGTTTTTTTGTATGATTTAGTATACAGTTTTTTTGTTGTGTTTGGTACCTTTTTATTTTTTTTACTGATTAGTGTTATATATTAGAGCCCTTCATTCACAATACCGAACAGGCCTGTAAAGGATTTCTAATAAATAAATTATTTTTAAGGGTGAACCACTTCAGGGGCCTGGCTTGTCATCCATGTATCTCATTTGGCGTGATCACACTCATTGTAAATATACAGTGTAGTAAAGCGCTCACTTAAGATAATAACAATGCTAGAAACGCTCAAAACTGTATTGAAATGATTAAGGTGGGTGTAATATAATTGACAGAAATAACAAAGTCGTCGTAATAGTTAACCAAGAATTGATAAAAACGTTTCGTACACATTGGGCTGGCTCCCGAAGAGCGCTAGAGAAGGTGCCACCACCTCGCTGAGCAAATGCCCCTTCCTTTGCCCTTACTCCTCCCCAGCGCAGCAAGGCACGGCACCGTTGAGTCTGATGTGGTCTGCGTTGTTATAGAAACGATGGAGCAAAGAGCCCGAGGAAACTCGCTGCAGGTGACGAAAATCCCAACTTCCGTAATAGGCAAAAAAAAGGTAGCACAATGTCGCACACCGAGATCGTGAATCTCTCTAACAATATTCTACACATGCCGGGAAAGTCCTGCATTTACCTCAAACATTGGCGTCAACGACACTTTGGTAAAAGGAGCCGTGGGAACTCGCTGCATGCCCGTGTTATGTACTTCCTTGGGTTTTCAGCAGTGGAGCTGTCATGCATTTGTTAAGATCCCTATTAAGAGTAGCGATCATTCGAATAGAGCATCTGTGTATTCATGAATATCTTACATTTTTGTAGAATCTGCGCAGTATATGTTTTGACGTACGTTTGTGTCCACAGTTTCACTGGCCTGGTGTATTCAGCCGCAAAGAAGAGCTTTTTGGGGATGAAGTATAAGCAGTTTCGTTTCAGCGCAGCTTATTTCAAGGTTTTTTTATAACCGACATCTCACTTACTTTTAGTACAAGCTTGATTCCAATCACAGGCATTTTTATGCCACAGTTAGAATAGGTTAGCTTCATGTTTTGCTTTTATGTACACGTACACTGAGCTTATTTTGCTCAAGGAAAGCTAGATTACGTTAAATGGCACTGCATGACAAGTACGCCAATCATTCAAGATCACCTTATTCAAGCGATTCGCATCGCTCTGTCGATGTTCTTTTTTATTTTCCGGGGAAAGGTTGCAACCCTACATCTACAAAGAATCCTTGTGCCTGTGCGGAAAGAATGCGGTGACAAAAACAACTGCTTTAGAGGCATTAGCATAGTTATGCAGAAACTGTGAGATTCAGACAAGTCTGAATGCTGCATTTTTCATTTTTTCCAACTATGCTGAAAGGGTGCACAACTATGCTCAGCAGTCACAAAGAGCCAGTACATAGGCTTTAATAAAGCCAAAGGAAACACAGGGAAAGCAGTCGCAGAGTTTATTTAAATGTAGGAAGAATTGGGACAATGTAACGTGCACAAGAAGGCATTATGAAGTGTGTGAGAGGTGAACTGATGTATTCCACATCAAGAGTATAACATGCTGCAACTGCACTTTATTTATTTATTTATCGATACTGCAGGCCAATAAGCAGGCCCATGCAGGAGGGGCAAATACAATGATACAATGACAAAACATTCACAAAAAGACTAACAATGCAAGAAGAAAAACGTACAGTGCAAGACGCTTGCTTCGCAAAACAACGAAATAAGGATGGTAACCATGCAAACTTGCATGGTTAGCATCCTTATGTCAATTTCCTTGGGTGCTCACGTATGTATGAGATTAGAATAAAGAAGCGATTGCTAGATCCACTCAAAGACATGAAAGATGAAATAGTGGACCTAACACAATAGCGAACGTAAGCCCAGCTGACCGACAAACACATGTAAGCTCTTTGAAAGTGACAAGGCTGCCACAGTTATGACCATGAAATGATGAATAAGAAGGAAAAACAGCAAAATCAATTTTAAACAACCATGTAATCAGCATGATTCGGCTTATTGCAGTAGTGATTAAGTAAGACAGAGCTGCACGCGAATGCCTGCGGTTCAAGAGAGACGACGGGCCCCTGGTTGCTCAACTGCTATGACAACTCGACAAAGTGTAGCTTTCTACGTCAACAAGTACATGAGGACACACGCTTCCAATCTAGAGAAAAAGTTATCTTACAGTTCTTCTGGAATCGTATTGTATGAACAGCCTGTTCAAATCAAGCTAATGAAAGTGAGATGACAGCTCTTTAAAGGGACACTAAACAGAAAAACTGATCTTTTGCATACTAGTAAAGCACAATTCCACAATCCCGAAAAACGCCACTCTTACCACGAGACAACACTTCGTAAGCAAGCAAACGTGCGAAAAGAAAGTGCCGGAGGAGACACCACCTTGAGTTTCCTGCACCAAAGATCCTGACGTCACAGATTATGACAGCATCTGCTAGTTCTCATGTGGCCCCTAATCGGTTAAAATGAAATTAATTGTCATCTGTGGGGGCCATAGACGTAGCATACTAATAAGAAAACTTCAGTGAGCTAACGTCGAGAAAGTACGAATATGTTTTGAAATGAGCGACGTCACGTGCTGAGATTTTGGTGCTAACTTTAAAAACGAAATTTCAACCTTGATTTTCTCCAGCAATAATGAACTGATGATGGTAAAAAGTTGCGACACTAGAGTTCTGAAGAGTAGAATCTACTAATCTGAAGCAAGTCATTGTTTCCTTTCAGTGTAACCTTAAGGAGCGAAGTGATACATCAGGCAAAGATGGTGCAAAAAACTGTGTTTGTCTGTTGGCGTGCATTAAACAGTCTCGACTTCAAGTGAGTCGATCAACTAAGGTTTGTTTTGAGCCGAGAAATCGATCTCACTAACATATTTTGGGGTTAGAGATCAGGCATGAAGCAACAGCAAGTCAATGGCATCAGTTGGGTTCATGAACGGCTGTTAACAAGAGATGAATGAATGCATCAAGCTTTGTTTCACACTTCAACAAGGAAAGATTATGGCAAATGAGGACCTACATAGATATAGCATGAGTGTGACTGCAGCCTCATGGATAAACTGCAAGTGACAGCTCCCACTCACTCAAGAAGTATGAACAATCTTTGCTAGTGACGACTGCATTTGATCAAGGCATTATAGAGCACCAACGTTTATTTTAAACACACACTGAAAAACTAAGATGGCCAAAAAACATTGATATACAGCAGTCTTGCTCACTTCCTTGACTTCGTAAGTTACTTTAACTTGATGTAAGCGCTGTGCTAAATATGACATTTGAGGATTTCACGGAAGAAAAAGCAGTTTCAGTTAACTGGAAAGCATTGTTTTCTGTCTGATAACTTCTTTGTGCTTATAGTTGTACCTTCAAGTACTAATAGCGGTGAATCATAACTTCTCTTTCACCGAGCAGGTTTCCGATTAACTGACATGTCAAATACAGCTGTACTACGGAGGCCTATGCTTAATCAATGTGTGTCCAATAATCAGTAATTCAACAAAACATAGTACAAACAAAATAAGTATGAAGGCTACACACTGCTCATATACTGTAACAGTGGAAAATTCTAAAACTGCTCCAGTTTCATTACTTTATATCCTTCACTTGCTGCTGTGATAATGCCCTATTCGAGACTCCAAAACAAACACTTCTTGAGGCAGCTTCCCACTCAATACGTAGCTATGACGAAATGATTGCGTGTAACACTTTGATATAATTATTCACAAAATGCATTCATGCTGCTTGTTCCAGCATGATGCAAGTACATTGTATTTATGTCCAGTTTATGTGTGGCCCAACAGCACGTAAATCTAGCATGGCTTTTAAAGTTTTTGTACTTGCATGTTCAAGAGACTTTTAAGACAGATTTTGTTCAAGAGATTTTAAGAAGTGCTGAACAACTTTCCGGATGTCCACGTGATTATGAAGGTAGCTGTTCCTAAAATTCGTGTTTGCTTGTTTGTTTCTTGAGCCCCAGCCCCATTTCCTGCCACTTGAAGTAAAAGATAAATGAAAACACTCCTAGTCTATCGTAACATACTGGCTTTCCTGAATTCTTGTAATGCAAAAAGAAAGAAAAAGGTGCCAATACTATGTTCAAAATGATAACTTGATGGACGCCAGAATAACACTTCCAGTGTGAACACTGCAACCATCCAGAAAAACCGATCGGTCACTCCATAATTTCCGAGCCATCGTAACTAAAGTAACTATCGTAGCAGTGATTTGCCACATCGGCTGTGTTTTGTTAGCCATGTGATGGGGGACTCAACTTATCGGACTACTTAAAACTTTGCATGAACAAAGCGCCACAAGATACAAATGCGCGATGATACGCTACAATGCCGCAAGACAGCCATACATAAAAGAATTGCGCATAGAGAAGAATAATAATCGCTAACCCAAATCACTCCCCTTAATTTTTTCTGCCGCGTGATCGTACAGTTCATATGACAGCTCACTTCGTTGACCTTGTTACCGCACGTTATGGATAACAACAATATTGCCCTCAGGGTTAGAGGATCACTAAAACAATATATAATGCAACGCGACGGGGCACAGAAGCACAGACAACGGGATTTCACACAGTACTTCATAGTAACGTATCTTGAAAAGAGCCACAAGAGCTGCCAGCAGATGCTAGAATGCGCGACACTTTCTTACAAAAACGGAGCAGGCACACTTACAAATATTAGACTATGTTAAGCCCTCTTCGGGAACTCATGAGCTCGTAAATGATCACGACCTGCAAAACAACAACAACCAGTTTCGGAAGTCACGCAAGAAAGCTTCCTAGAGCGAAGCGCTGGTCCTACAGACAGTGTTTACATCTCGCCGTTTCTCGAATGTTCTCGCGCACTCGCGATCAGCTGGTTCTAAAACAAAGCAGGATCGCACAGAATAAGAATGCAGCCAGCGTAATTTTAGAGACGCTTTAGAAATGCTACAATTCCAAGTTATTTTAACGCAGTTTTATAATTGACTAACAAACATGGATTAAACACGTTTGTAAAATATCGGCCATCCGTATGAAATACACGCCCAGGCGTGATTAAAGTGAGTATCTATATTTTCGTGCGATTAATTTGCGTTATTTTACGTAGAACATGAATTATGACGCGCTTGTTAGCGGTACGTACAGGATTGACTCGGTGGTATTATAATAAATGACATTACAGGGCGTCAGTCCGTTGTTTTGTTGTTTTTTCATGCCAGTGGCAGGAGCAGACGATGCGAGACTTTTCTCGAAGCTTCTACGAGCGCCTGACCAATGGCAGAGCGGCTAGCTAGATGGTAATGACTCACTTCGCTCCCATTGGCCGGCGCTGCTCGCGAAGATTCTAGAAAAGCGCGCGAACGGCATAAATTGCGCGCCGAGCGAGCGTCAGGCAGACTTGTGACTCGAATCACGAGAGCGATAGTTCTGCAAAGAACGCATACCACACTACGCATTCATCATGCCTAGCCGCATGCAGTCAGACTGTCCCAGCTATCGGCATCGACCTGGGAACCACGTACTCTTGCGTGGGGGTCTTTCAACACGGTCGCGTCGAGATCATCGCCAACGACCAGGGTAACCGCACGACGCCAAGCTACGTTGCCTTCACGGACACGGAGCGGCTGATCGGCGATGCAGCCAAGGCTCAGGCGGCCATGAACCCCGAAAACACGGTGTTCGATGCCAAGAGGCTGATCGGGCGCCGCTACGACGACCCCAAGATCCAAGACGACATCCGGCACTGGCCCTTCAAGGTTGAGAGCGACGGAGGCAAGCCCAAGATCAGCGTCGAGTTCAAGGGCGAGCGAAAGCGATTCAACCCGGAGGAGATCAGCGCCATGGTTTTGACCAAGATGAAGGAGACGGCCGAGGCGTACCTGGGAAAGAAGGTGAGCGACGCTGTCATCACGGTGCCCGCTTACTTCAACGATTCTCAGAGGCAGGCGACGAAAGATGCTGGCGCTATCGCTGGTCTCAACGTGCTGCGCATCATCAACGAACCTACTGCAGCCGCGCTTGCCTATGGCCTCGATAAGAATCTGCGCGGAGAGAAGAACGTCCTCATCTTCGATCTCGGTGGTGGCACCTTCGATGTTTCGGTGCTGACTATCGACGAGGGTTCCATGTTCGAAGTGCGCTCCACGGCAGGTGACACACATCTCGGAGGAGAAGACTTCGACAACCGAATGGTGGAGCACTTTGTGCAGGAATTCAAGAGGAAACACCGCAAGGACCTCAGGGTAAACCCTCGAGCCGTGCGAAGACTCCGCACTGCCTGTGAGCGCGCCAAGAGGACACTGTCGAGTTCTGCCGAGGCGAGCATTGAGATCGACGCACTGTTCGAAGGTGTCGACTTCTACAGCAAGATCACCCGGGCCAGGTTCGAAGAGCTCTGCATGGACCTGTTCCGGAGCACATTGGAGCCTGTGGAGCGGGCACTTCGCGATGCCAAGATGGACAAGTCTCAAATCCATGACGTCGTGCTCGTGGGCGGTTCCACTCGAATCCCAAAGGTGCAGAAGCTGCTCAAGGACTTCTTCAATGGCAAGGAACTTTCCATGGGCATCAACCCGGACGAGGCCGTTGCCTATGGCGCTGCGGTTCAGGCAGCCGTGCTGAGCGGCGACTCGAGCGACAGCATTCGTGATGTACTCTTGGTTGACGTGGCGCCGCTGTCATTGGGCATCGAGACAGCGGGCGGGGTTATGACGCGCATCGTGGAGCGCAACTCTCGCATTCCATGCAAGACGTCGCAGACGTTCACCACTTACTCCGACAACCAACCTGCTGTCACAATCCAGGTTTACGAAGGTGAACGTGCCCTCACCAAAGACAACCACCTTCTGGGAACATTCAACCTCAACGGCATTCCACCAGCTCCCAGAGGGGTTCCACAGATTGAAGTCACCTTCGACATGGACGCCAATGGCATCCTGCAGGTCTCGGCCAAAGACAAAAGCACTGGCAAGCAAGAGTGCATTCGCATCACCAATGACAAGGGCCGTCTCTCCAAGGAGGAGATTGACCGAATGCTTGCCGAGGCCGAGAAGTTCAAGCAGGAAGACGACATCCAGCGTGAGAGGGTAGCTGCCAGAAACAATCTCGAGTCGTATGTTTATGGAGTTAAGCAGGCTGCTGAAGAAGCTGGAGATAAGCTTTCATCTTCGGAGAAAGAATCTGTGCTGTCCAAATGTCGGGAAACCATCTCGTGGATCGACAATAACAGCCTGGCAGAGAAGGACGAGTATGAGCATCGTCTCAAGGAGCTTCAGCAGGCCTGCATGCCAATCATGAGCAAGCTGCACCAGTCTCAAGGGCCGAAGCACGGGTCAACACCTCATCACAGTGGCCCCACTGTTGAAGAAGTGGACTGAGTGATGGAATGTCGCTTAGCTATTTAATGTGTAAATGGACTGCATTTAATTATTAATGTAAATAACATGTAAATATGTTAATCTCTGTCCCTTTTGAGTGGTGTTTGAATAGAGCAGTTTCTAATATGTAGATCTCTATCCCTTTTGATGTGTTGTTTGAGAAAACAGGATCTTCTGTGATAATTTCGTGATACCTTAAGAACGAACAAGTTTTTTATCATTGTCCCTTTATTGTGATGCCTCAATAAACAGCCTTCCTTTTTTTTTAAATGCGTGGTCTTTATTTCGATGGATTGAGGCCTTAGGCTTCTCTATCGACTGAGTAGTTCGCGAAACGAGATGCAGAGTAAAGTGCTTCAGTCTTTATATGCCATCTCGCAATTTAAGGTAACACGTAAACTGCTGATTTTATATTGGGGGAACTTGTGTCGTTTTACCATAAGTCAAGGAAAGAAGGGTAAGTTTGAGGGCTCGTTATCTATTTTAGACACAATATTGATGAGAACTCATAGACAGTTATGTTAAGAAAAGTATAGGGAATGTTAATAATTGTAATGCAATTGAGAATAAGGAAAAGATAGCTTGCCATGGGCAAAGACCAACCCTGCGGCAAGTTGCCACAGGTAAGTATCCCTATAATGCCTACAATTTTCTAAATAAGTTTATTTTACAATGACGTGAAAAAACAGCCTTGTTTGTTAACCTGTTTATACAGAACTACACTGTAGTGATCATTAGGCATCTTCAAGTAATTGGTGTAAGGCTAGTTTGTCGTGTGAAGTCAGACGTGCACAGTGTTGTCACACAGCAAATATAGGTTCTCCCAAAGAAAGCTCGTATCTGCAGCTTACTCATAGGTGTGCTGACTTTCTCAAGTGACTTCTGTACTACCACTGTTCCAAGTCGCAAGGTTGCATCAGTTTGCAGCTTCTCCGTCTCCCCAAATAAGCCTGCCAGATAGAAAACATTGTCCACTGAGATCACTGAAAGCCTGTGATGTATGCATAGCTGCAAATTAGAGAAATATAAGAAACGCAGTGAAGTGTCATTCATAAACAAGTAATACTAAAAAGAATACAATAAAAAATTTTCCAAGGCAGGAGTCGAACTGCAACCGTCTGTAGTACCACAGAATGCTGCCCTAATTACTATAGCACGGGCTCATATTTAGAACACCTTCAAAACGGTCCGTTGAGCAAGCAAGCTCGCTGAGGCACCTATGCCCCGCACCCGCACCCACTATGCTCTCCATTTACTTACCTTTTGGCACTGTGCGCAACAGTTCAAATTAAACACAGTTGTGTAAACCATGCTTTCGATAAGGAGATGCAACCAGACAGATCAGTAATATAAACGAGCAAAAATTGGGGGGACATAAATTGGGCCTCGGCAGTATACATTTGTATAGGTTGGTGCTTCCTTTGAGCACAAGTATCAAAATATTAATTACTCGTTAGAGATTCGGAAAGTTAGTGCAGATAAGAAGCGGTGGCACAGCTCTTCGTCTTTGAGCTTATTGACAAGAACTGGTTGACTTATTGCGTTGAATGCCTTAGATAGGTCTACAAATGCCAAGTGCTGCAAACTTGCTTTCTCTAATCGCCTCCTAAATGCTAGGTTAGACTAAAATACTTAATGCATTGCAAACTAAAAAGGGGAAATATATTGAATTTATTTAAATATTTTGTCATATGGTTTTGGTTTCTTTTTCAATAAGTAATAAAAAATGCAAGGACACGGATGGGTCTATAATTCTGCAGGAACATGGGATCTCTTTCTTAAAATATAGGGATGACAAAATTGTCCACATAGAGTCGGTGTCGAAAACTCCAGTTTCTAAAGTGACGTTAATAATCAATCATTTACAATGTACTGTGTTATAGTTTTACAAATGATGCATTATTATTATAAAACAAAGATTCATAGCTTTCAGGGTCCTAACTATCGAAATACTCATTGCAAGTGGTTGGATAAAAAGAAAATGAGTGTGGTAGGTGTTTTTTTTATTTATATACAATCTTAAAGCCCCGTTCGGGCATTACATAGGGGAGTTTCAGTTATACCATACCTTTGATAATCAGAACATTGTTATTATAAAACAAAAATGATAAACAATGTAAAATACGGTTCCATAGATGCAAAAGTGAAAAAAAAATTTCTGACATAGATGAAAACTTAAAAAAAGGTACATGGCTATAGTGCAAATAAATATACGAAAAATTGCCATGAAAAAAAGGAAATACATTTACAATGAAAGAAGAGTAAAAGTAAATACTATATAGACATAAATAGGCAACTCATATGGCCAAGAAAATATTCCACTGGTTTACAAAAGCGGCATGGCCAATGATTGACGCGATGTCCCTGAGCAGTATGCTCTAGTGATGTATGGCTTGAACTAATGGTGAGTGTTGATACAAATTTGTTTGTTCAAGGCAGGGCTGTGTTTTCAATTGGTGATTAATACATTTGGGAATATTGTGAAGTGTGTTTATGTGGGCTTCTCAAAGCAGACTTTATTCTGATAAAATGCATGAAAATGCAACAACAGTGACGACAGTATGCGTTTTTCAAGAGGGGGGTAATAAAAGTGAGTGTTTGATATCTCTAATGCTGTAGTTAGAGAATACTGCCTGGCGATAAATCTTGCCATTTTGTTTTGTATTGATTCTATTAGACCGATGAGATATGATTGATGTGGGTTCCAGATGATGGATGCATATTCAATCTTTGAATGGACAAGTGTAATGTAACCTGGCATTTCAGTGGTAAAGTTCGCCAAGTACAGTTTTTTTAATAAATCGAAGTGTTTTCGACGCCTTACTAGTTATGATATCTATGTGCTCATTCCAAGATAAGGTCAGATGATAAATAAATTCCGAGATATTTAAACATTAATACTTTTTCAATGGAGACACTTTGAATTTCATATTCCGAGTTCTGTTTTATGTGCTCTTGTAAATGTCATGGCCTTAGTTTTGGAAGTGTTAATTTGAATTTGCCACTGGTGATGCCAAAGTGCAAGTTTATTAAAGTTTGACTGTAATGATTCGTTAGCTTGGTGGCTGTTGATGTTTCTGTAAATGATGCAGTCATCTGAAAATAATCTGATTGTAAATAATAAACCATGTTCAATGTCGTTGATGCAAATGAGAAACAAAATTGGTCTCAGGACTAATCTCTGAGTAACGCCAGAATTTACATGTGAAAGTGAACATGTGCGTCCTTTCACATAAACTGATTGGCTGCAGTTGGTCAGAAAATTAGTATCCATGTAATGATTTTGCTGTTGATGTTCAGATTCGTGAACTTCATTATTAACTGTATATGTGGAACCTTAGTCAAATGCTTTTGCAAAATCAGCGAATACGGCATCAATTTTAAAACCAATGTGAATGGATTCATGCAAATCTGTTATCAATTGAAACCGTTTAGTTTCACATGAATGACTAGTGAAGGAAACCATACTGATTGTTGGAAAAGAAATTTTTTTCTGATAGAAATGTTATCACGGTGGATGATATGGTGTGCTTTAGTAATTTACAGCATATGGTCGTTAGTGAAATAGGCCTGTAGTCAGAGAGTAAGGATGAATCGCTGGATTCGAAAATGGGAACCACATGCGCAGTTCTCCAGGTGTCAGGAACGCATCCTGTATCGACTGATTGCTAAAAAATGGCAACTAAATTAATGATGTAACTGTTTTTGTTAGTCTGAAGATTTTTGCACAGATGTTATCTGGACCGGGAGCTGAATTAACTGGAATGTGATCTATAGCAGCCTTTAGACCCCCCCTTCCCTCAAGTGATTACGAGGTCAGACATTGAAGCGTTATTTTGAAAAACTTGACATTCGGCAGTATAGGCTTTTCTGATGTAAGAACTGTACAAACTTAGTTGTTTAGCTTCATCTGTAACATCGGACTGCGAAACCGGCTCATCCAATCTCCATTATCGTTATTGATACAACAAACAAAGATAATGATTCTGGATTGACTATTTCCCAAAATTTTTCATAGTTGTTTTTCAAAAGCTGTGATGAGTTGTAGTTGTAAAACTTCCCTTTCACTGAGTTCATTCCTGCTTTGCACAGTCTTGAATGTTCACGATAGCATTCCCAGCCGTCGGTCGCATTTGAACGTTTCACTTTTAAGTACATTCTTTTTTTCTTGTTTATGAAGTGTTTCACTTGTTTTGTAAACCACCTATTTCTGTTTGAAGGTGCAATGGTGATCTTAGGGATATGTTTTTCTTTAAATTCATTATGTAGTTTCAAGGATCTGCCAATTTTCATTTGTATCATGATCGTAAAATGTCATGAAAGACTGCCCAGAAAAATATAAGTCACTATGATCACTATTTAGTTCGTGTACATTGGCTCTGCTGTAGTCGTATACCGTTCTTTTTGTTTTGCAAGGCTTTTTACATTTTAGGTACTATATCAAAAGACACCCAAAAGAGCACCCATTACGTGAGATATTGGTTTTAAAGAACACCATGATCAAAAGGGTAATTCTAGCCAAAGGACTCATGAGTCAACTCGTTTGGACTTACTTGGACGCAGATGTAGTCTGAGCGACTCTGCATGATTAATACTTTAATGAATTTGAGTACGGGTAAGTCAGAAATCTTTGTGGATGCGAGTCCTGCTCAAAAAAAATTTTGGTGAACCAGAGCCCGAGTACACCTTAAACGAAAAATATATTTCATGAGTGAGTGTCAGCGAGCTCCACAATTTTCGCTGACTTAAATGGGCATTTTACAGCATGAGGTGAAATCAGCGCCGCTAAGGAAGCACGCATTACAAAAACATTAGTTATACGTGTCAATTGAATTACTGTATACCCTATTATTATTATTATTTCTATGATTGAATACAGAAGACCTAAAACTTATTAACACATGATCACTGATGTTACAAGAATAAGTATTAAGATAAGCTAACTAAACTTTATTTATGAAGAATAACTGCAACACGTTCCGAATATTACAATTTATTCTATTTGGTTGTCCTACAGCTGTTTGTGTGTAGGTATTCGAAAAAAACATAAGGCTTGAAGCCAAGGTGCTAGAATTTGCTTGTGTGTGTACACACACACACACACGCACACACACACACACACACACACACACACACACACACACACACACACACACACACACACAAGGATCTGGATTAGATCCTTTTCCAGCTGAAAAGATTGTGAATTGCAGTGACAGATTCAAAGCATCCTCTTTGAAATTTGAATAGAACCGTCTTTAAACTGATTCAAAGGTGACAAAAATTTTTTATGTGACATAGGTTTGTGAAAGAGCCTTGATGCTGCAATATTAAGTCGTTCCATTCGCTGTAGACAGTTCGATGTAACCAGTGCTCAGCTTTTGAGTATGCAAATAACCATTATTCATTCCTGCTCTGTTATGTGCTGCATTATCAAGTAAAAAGAGTTGAGGCTGAGAAGGCGCGGTGGCTTTGCAGCAACAAATGGAACATGCCGAGAAACGGCGCGTACGTGTGGAGTGCTTGCGTGTGCAACAAACCTCAGTGTACAAACATGAACTGATATTGCGCTCACCTCCCAATGTTTGCAGAGTCTGTTGCGTGTACGACATCACTACGACTGCACATAGAAAAAGTTTGATTGTAAATGATTCACAGCATTTTACACAATATCATCATGTCATTAGGCACTCTGACGGGTAAGCTTCCTGTTTCACTAAAAAACAAATAGGTACCAATTATTCTTATTGTCACTATCTATAAAGTTGACACTACAATATGTGGTCCACCTATAAGCTATGTAGGTTTCTAGTGCAATTCAGGAGAGCTTGGTTTACTTGTGATTGGTAATTAAACACCACTAATATGTACATATGCGATAAAATGCCATGTATGCTGCTTAATTGCTTGACAGGCCACGTATGTAATAAATTCTGTGGTTAGTGTAGTGCTTATGTAGTTCTAAACAGCATTCTTAAGCCTGTGACAATGTCATTCTTGTGTAGGTCTTGGTGTATTTCTAAATCTCTATACTACTATGTGAAAACTGAGGAAGTACAGAGCGAGCTCGGGTCAATTGACTTAGCGATTCCCTTGGAAACCACACGCATGTCGAGTTATGGCCTTGCGTGTGTATCAGTTGGATGCTTCAGAAGCGTTTTTCGCGACTTTATCCACTTCTTGTTCCACGTACTGTCCCGACTTTGAACAAGATCAGCGGACTCTCAAGACTGGATAACCGTCCCTATACTGTCTTTTAATTTGGGGCACAACTTCAAAAACCAATCTTGACAGGCTGTTAGTTTTACAAAAAAGGTCTGTACGCTACATAGAAAATCTGCAACCTAGAGAACATACTCCTCCATTTTTTCGGCAAGCTTCAGATATTTACTGTCTACTAATTATACAATCCTAAACTCTGCCTTACATGTCATTAATGAAATAGAAACACCGTTGGCACTTACATGGAGCATTGCTACCCAAGCGATACTCCCTATGAACTAAGCTTTGATCATTTTCGATTGCCTTTTTTCAGAACAACATATGGTAAGCAAACTTTATCATATCAAATACCTTATCTATTCCACGAAAATAGCTATGTCGTGAACTTTTGAAAGAACATAACACTAAAAACAGTGTGAAGAAAAAAGTTAAGATGTACTTCCTTTCTTGTAAGGAGCCTTAATTGTATTATTTATTATAAATATTTCTTTTGTGTCGTTTGTGCTTTTGCATATTAGATGAAAATTGCTCAATTTTATTGTGTTATTTTAAAACGTATGTGTTGACATCTGTTATACTTGTTGAATTTGAATTTTGTGTCCCCTCATTCAAAAGCAGAATGAAATTTGTATCCTTTGTTCCACTTCACCCGAGCAAATGTATGGGTGGAGGGACCTTAGTCAGGCACAGGTAATCTGCCTTTAGTCCCTTCAACCTAGGCAATCATTGTTTTGTCTGAATAAACAGTGAATGAATGAATGTACTCAGGAGAAGTTTTTGGGTGCGCGGTCCTCAAGTACAGGGGGAGTCAGAAGTTCCCAAGCCACTATCCCATGCATTGCTACGGCAGAGTGGCTATTAAGACAATCGAGACCAGGGACTGCTTCTAACGAATACAGTTAATTAGAAGAAGTGAAGTAGTGCTCCAGGCAGCAGTCTTATTTTTTCTTCTTCTGACGTTTGATGATGACATTTTATAGGCTCCCGCCCGCCCAAGTTGAAATAAGATAAGCTCTCGTGGGCTGTTGGAAACAACCTTCCATAGGGTATATGTGGTTCACCGATCTTTTTAGAAGTTCTCTTTTGCCTGTGCGAAGGAGACGAGCTCTTGTTATTCCGTCTCGCTCAGGGTAGAGTTTTTCGATCCGGCACATTTTCCAAAATGTTCTTGGAGCGTTGTTCTCATCCAACAACATGTCACCCTGTGAGAGTAATTTTGCTTGCCGTGTCTTGGCTTTGACCGTAGCTCCTATTTCCTTGATGTATTCTCGATGCCATCTTTTCCACCAAGCTCGCACGAGTTTGCATTTGCTTCGCCATGCACCTTCAATGTCACCGTTGTAGAGTTTTGTTTGTCCGTCTTGAAGCTGTCGCCGTCCGCCTATGATGTCTGCCGGCGTTAGTGGCATTGGCTCGTTAGGTTCTCCATATACGTAAGTCAACGATCGATTGTTGAGTGCTTCTTCAACTTCTGCTACAATAGTGCGTAGCTCCTTTACCGAAGCTGTACTTTTCTATATTATCTTTCGAGTCGACGTCTTCAGGCTTCTTATGAGGCGCTCGTAAAATTCTCTCCACCGTGGCGCGCACTCAGCTATTGTTTTCCACTGAATTTGTTGGCCACTGCAGTAATCCTTTAAGACCTCGTTTTTAATTGTTTGAAGCATTTTGTTGATTTCCTTTTCAGCTTTTATAAATGTTTTGGCGTTGTCCGAATAGAATTACTGCTGGCATTCCCCGTCGAGCTGTAAACCGTCGGAATGCTTGTAGAAAACTTGACAATGACAAATCGTTGGTAACCTCCTAGTGTACTCCTCTCATTATCGCGCAAGTGAATATCAATACATATTGCTTCACATTCTGGTACTTGTGCTTTGCGTAAAGAGGTCCTGTGAAGTCAACTCCCGTAACTTTGAATGGCTCTGCTTCGATGACTGTCTGTTTCGTGCTTCGATGACTGTCTGTAACATGTTTTGAGTCACTGGTTTGGAGTTATGCCTCTTGCAGATGACACATCTGTTCAGAACTCTTTTCACTGCTTGTCTACCCTGCAATATCCAGAGCTTAGTTCGAAGTTGCGCTAGCGTCACTTGAACTCCTCTGTGTAATACCATTTTATGCACGTGACGTATTAGCAGTTCCATGAAATGCCTGTCTTTTAGAATTATTATAACCTGCTTGTTGAATTCTTGACTGCACTACAATCGTGTCTTCTGTCTGATGATTCCATCGTTATCAAGGTAGACTTCGTGTCCATTAATTTCAAATGATTGAGTGTATGAATAGGCCTCACCCTTTGTTTGTTTCAGTGATATTTAGGTCTGTCTTATCCAATAATTTTCTGCATTTTTTACCTCTTTTTCTGTCAACGGCCCTTTGTGATTTTCTCTTCTAGTGTGGTCTATGAAACTGAACACCCATGCTGTCACTCTTACAAGCCGTCCGTATGATGGATACCTTTCATTTTCAAGATTGGCTCAACTTCGGCTCCTCTTGTGCATTGGTGACATTGTGTTTTATGCTGGTATTCCACGTCTGTATTCGTGCCAATTATGTTTGTGGAGTTCTTTTCCAGTGATGTTATCCATTCGGGACCGTTCCACCATAACTTTAATGTTATCAATGTCTTTTTGCGCTTATTCCTCGTGTAAGTAGGTCAGCAGGGTTGTCGTGACTTTAAACGAATCATCAGCTTGCTTTTATTTATTTATTTATTTATTTCAATACCCTCAGGGCCTGAGGGCATTACAGAGGAGAGTCGGTTACACAACATAATGAAAAAGCGGAAAATTGGTGGTTACATGGATCAGTGAAGGAAACCAACAAGAAATAATGCACATTATAAGAACAAAAACAGCTATTAAAGAATTACAAAGCTTAACAGGTCTACTGAAAAATGGTAATACTATATTCCTAAAAATTATGGCGACAGGTTAGTTATAGCAGCCTTAAACATAGAGGTATTAGACATCTCGACTAAAGATCGAGGAAGGTGATTCCAACTTGCTGACGTACGAAGGATGAATGAATTGTAAAAATGGTTGGTGTGGCATGTGGGAATGCCAACCTTATGACGATGGTCGATGCGAGTGGATACGTAAGAAAAAGGGGTTATCAATTTATTCTTAAGGACTGAATTGTGGTAATATATCTTGTGAAGCAGGCAGAGGCAAGATATTTCTCTACGTTGTGAGAGCAGAGGTAATGATAAAGTTGTTTTCATGGAAGTGACGCTGGAGGTGCGATGATAGTTGGAAAGAATGAAACGAGCAGCCCGACTCTGGATGGATTCAAGCTGATGAATGAGTGTTTCTTGGCTGGGGTCCCACACAGATGCAGCATACATTTTGGAACGTACTAATGATTTATACAGAAGTAACTTTACTGGAAGGGAAGAAAGATGAAAATTACTACGTATAAAGCCCAGCGTGCGATTAGCATTGTTGGTTTCATGTGTTACATGCATCTTCCAGGAAAGATCGGAAGTGATGAGTACGCCTAGATATTTGTAACATGACACAGGTTCTAGGTTAGTGTTATTAAGATGATAAGAGGGCTATGTTGTATCGCGACGTGAAACGTGCATGTGCTTGCATTTGTTAGTGTTTAACTCCATGTTCTACGTGTTAGTCCAGTCACGAACACGGTTTATATCTGATTGAAGAGGATAAACGTCAGAGTCGCTGTTAATAACACGGTATATAACACAGTCGTCAGCAAACAGGTTTATTGATGAACATAGATTATCAGGTAAGTCGTTTATGTAGATGAGGAAAAGCAGAGGTCCCAGCACAGAGCCTTGAGGCACGCCCGATTCAACTGCAGAAGTGATAGATGAGGTGTGATACACAGTGACAAATTGGGAGCGATCAGTGAGAAAAGAGTGAAGCCATTGAAGAACGTTCGGATCAATGTTAAGTTTGCTGAGTTTTAAAAGATGCAGTTGATGAGAAACCTTGTCGAACGCTTTTGAGAAGTCTAGGAATATGCAGTCGACAATGGAACCCCTGTCAAGAATGGAATTCAGGTCATGTGTGAATGTCAAAAGTTGTGTTTCACATGAAAATGACTTGCGAAATCCATGCTGGTGATCTGTAAAAAAGGAGTTTGACTGTAGGAAAGATGCGAGATGAGAGCAAATAACATGTTCCATAACTTTACATGAAATACATGTGAGTGAGATTGGTCGATAATTATATGGAGAATGCCTATCCTCAGACTTGTGCAAGGGAATCACCTTCCCTACCTTCCAGTCTTCTGGAATGCAACCGGTATGAAGCGATTGCTGAAATATATTAGTGAGAATGATGGCACTGTACACTTTAGTACTAATTAAAAACTTTGAATTGATGCCATCAACACCACATGCTGATGAAACCTTTAGATTTTCTATGATTTTTTCTATACCAGCAGCATCAAAGACAATGGGGTCTATTGTTAAGAAATTCGAACTAGCATATGTGGGAGTTGCGGAACGCACATTTTGTGAAAGAGCAGAAACAAATACAGAGTTTAGAACATTTGCGAATTCATCAAGTTTGATTATGCGATTGTTTGCATCTTTAAGGGTGATTGAGGAATTGTCTCTTTTGTTCACTACATTCCAAAATTGCTTAGGGTTGGTAATTAAAAGAGATGGTAATGTAGTATTGAAAAATGAATCCTTGGCATCTTTTAGGGCTTGTTTGTATTCCGTAGCTACGGCCTGATAATCACTCCAACGTTCTTGAGTGCCAGTTTCCTTTGCAGAGCTGAAAATGCGTTTTTTCTTATTGTGTAGTTGTTTAAGCGATTGGCTGAACCATGGTGATTGCAGGTTAGATGTGATAACTATGCGTGGCACATATTTTTCTGAGTGATAGAATCTTTTCTTTGAATAAAGTCCAGTTAGTATTAACGGAGTGATCAAAATAGTTGTGCATGTAATCACTTAAAAAAGCTGAAAGATCATCATTAATAGCATCAAAATCTGCACGCTTATAGTCCCGGATCTATTTTTTGTGGTTCCTACTGTGAAGTACTGTGCAGGTGAAAGAAAAATGAAGCAGCAAGTGGTCGCTTAGCCCCTGCAAGTAGGATATGGAATGGAATAGATCAGGCGCAGTGGTGAGCACTAAATCTAAGATGTTAGATGTGGTATACGTAATTCTTGTTGCCTGTGTTATTAGCTGGGACAAGTTAAAATCATTGCACAAATTCAAAAACGCGTCTCCCGCTCCGGAGAAAGGATGACAAGTGGAATGTACGCTTGACCAAACTATATTCGGGAAATTGAAGTCGCCTAGTAAAATGAGCGGACTATTCTGATACCGTACTGTTAGCGTGGAAATGACATCATGAAGCTCGTCAACAAAAGTGGATGAACAAGATGGTGGTCCATAACAAGCGCCAAATATCAACTTCTTGGAACACGTTTGTATTTCAACCAAAACAAGTTCCAAAGCACTACTAAAATGAATTGGAAAAGACGAAATCGTATCTGAAACCGCAATAAGCACACCGCCTCCACATCGAACACCTCTGTCACAACGGTAAATGTTGTAGTGTTTTTTGCAATCAAATAATTCACTGTTATCAACCTGCGCAGACAACCAGGTTTCAGTAAGGCAGATTATGTCGGTGTTAGAAGCATCAACGACAGAGCAGAGATCGTCACGTTTTGGAATTAGGCTTCGAATATTTGTGAAAAGAAACGAAATTTGATTTGCGACTGGTAGCTTTGATCCACGTCCCCTCGCGTAGCGCTATTCGGTGTTGTGCACAGATGCATGCGGCGACTCATGCGAGAGATGTGAAGTTTTGACTGATGACTTAAAGGATTCGGAGATTTCACGCACACAATCATCAGAGGGTTCCCTTGATCCACTGAAGCATAATCATCGAGTCCGTCCAGCAGTGTATTTCCTGAAATCTTTCGTTGAAGTGACCTTTGATGTTGTCGCATAATCTTGATGCTACCACCGCTGCCATTAGTTCAAGTCGCACCAATGTCAGCTTTTTAATTGGAGCTACGCGGCTTTTCGCTGTTACCAGCCTTGATTCTTTGCTTCCATCGCGGTGAACTGCTATTAAGTATGCTGCCGCTCCGTATGCTGATGGGCTCGCGTCAGCAAAGACATACAGCTTGTATGCTAGTACTGGTTGATTCTTGCTGGCGTAGCATCGAATGATTTCTAGAGCTCGAAAATCCTTTGCTTCACACATGAGGTTCTTCCATTTGTCGCATTCTTCTTTAGGGAGCTGGTCATCCCACGTGACGTTCGTTTTCCACAGTCTCTGCAGTCCTATTTTCGCGCGTACTGTGAACGACGACAACAAACCGAGCGGGGTCAAATATCTTCGCTTTGGCTTGTAACACGGCCCTTTTTGTCAAATACGTTGTATCTGTTAATAAATCCCACTTTTCCACAGGGAAGCAAATCATGTCCTTTGAGTGTTTCCATATGAAGCCCAGAAGCATTGTAAATCATCTAGATAGACTCTTCTTATGAGAATCATCCCTTTCGTTTTCATCTATTATTTTATTCAATCGCTCTTCATTGGATGTTCATTTTCTCAAACTCATCGCTGCCTCTCTGAACACTTGCTTTGCCTCTTTGTACAACTTGGCTGCTTCATCAAGCGTTGCTGCTCCCAGAATGACCTCATCCACGTAGATCGCTTCCTGCAGTGGTGTTGTTCCGAACGTTACTCTTGTCATGCGCCATGGTTGAATTTCATTCATTAACCTTCCCTCAGCGTCATGCTTCCACCACAGAAATCTCATTGCACTTCTATCCTCTTCGTGTATAGAGATTTGTAGAAATGCCTTTTCAACATCTCCTACTAACGCCACCTTTTTTTTTTCGGGAATTAATGAGCAGCGATAGCATGTCCTCATTCAAATTGGGTCCTGCCTCTAAGTTATCGTTTAAAGACATGCCTTTTCGAAAATGTGATGAGGCGTCAAACACTACTCGAACCTTTGTTGTGGCTCGGTCCTCTCTAATGATTGCATGAAGTGGCATGTACGTAGTAGCAAAGTGCATTTGGCTGTTTTGATGGCTCTTGGACCTCCTCTGCGACTCCTAATGCCATATACTCTTTGCCATATAGCTTTGTTGTAGTGATACAGCATGTCTTCATTTTTATGCAGCCTTTTAGTCAGTTGCTATAGTCTCTTTATCGCATTTTCCTTGTTTTTTTCCAAGTTTACGTCCTGTTTCCATGTCAAGCTGACTTGATAGTGACTGTTTTGTTGTATAATCTTGCATTCCAATTCTTCGACCACTTAATTTCCTGTGCTATCCAAACTATTTCTTGTGATCCCCATTAACTCCAGGCTCCAAAACCTCTGTAGCTCTTGCTGGAGTTCTGTCTCCACAGCTTCAACCTTCAGAACCATGACTGCTTGATTATGTGTAAGTTTTGTCTTGCTTTGCTCTGACGGCCCTTGCAGTACCCATCCCAGTATGGTTTCTACAGCCATCAGTCTGTCCTCAATTCTTCGAGTTCTACCAGTAAAGAATTCCCAATAATAGTCTGAGCCGATCAGTAGTTCTACAGAACCTGTTGCAGTCGTCTCGGTCCTGTGATCAGCCACTTGCATCTTTAGCTGTTTCATTTTCTCCCCGAGTTTCTGACTTGGAGTGGGTATACAACTGTAGGAGATAACGTCGACTTGTAACACTTCAGTCACTGTTGCCATTCTTGTTTCTCGTGATCATACAGTCACTTGCACCACGTTCATTAGTTTGACCTTTTCGTCTCCTCCAAATGAACCAATCGTCAGCCTTTTCTGTCGCAACACCTTCTCACCTATTTCTTTCGCTAATTCCACTTTAATAAATGAACGTTGACTTCCGCTGTCTAATAGCAAATGTCGATGTCGGCCACATGTTTCTCCTTCTACGTATGCTACAGCCGTCTGCAAAAGCACAAACTTATGCTTAATTTTTTCGGTTGCGTGTAGCGTAGACGTCACTTCGGCTTGCGCTGTTGATACTAGCTATGCCCTTGTTTTCTGCATCACAGTTTCACACATTGACGTGGCATGTCATCCCTTGCATTGCTTGCATTTTACTTGGGCCTTGCAGATGCGGGCAGTGTCATTTGGCCGCGTGCATCTGAAGCATGCTCTATTTTCGGGAATTAATGCATTCCAACGCATGAAACAGAGCACGCGACAGAGCACGCGACAGAGCATTCCAACGAATGAAAAGGAAGCATAGCTTCCTTTTCATTCGTTGGAATGCTCTGTCGACAGTTTTTAGTTGCATGGGTTTTCTGCTTGCAGATTAAGCATATTCTGTCTGCTGAGCTTAGAAGCTTGAAGTTGTGCGCATCTGTCGGCCGTTCTCTCTTGGTTTTGTAGTTATCCTCTCTTGTTCACGTTGTGTTTCTTCACGAAAAGCTGCTTGCTTTCATAAGAATAACAGAAGCCTGTCCAGCTTTTCCTCGCACGCTATTCCTGTTGCGTTGCTTTGCTCGCCGTTCTCTGAAGCTGAGCTGTTTCTCATAGCCTCTTTTGACTTCAACTGCACTGATAATTCTGGTGGAATTGCTCTTTTTCATACCGGAAACAACATCGGCGCATAGCTCTTGATTTCCACTTTTAGGGACTCGAGTGCCAATATATTAACTTGCACTTTCTGTACTAGCCTCTTTAAGTCATGGGTATCTTGAGCAGACCTCACTTTTTCCAAACTCAAGAGCTCATTCATGTGCATTTTAATAGAATGTTCGTGATTGCCGAACGTTTTTTGCAGTATTTTGATTGCATCGTCAAAATTTTCCTCTGCCGAGTACTGAAGTTCTTCAATAGCAGTCACCGCTTTTCCGGTTAGCGATGCTAACTAGTAATTGAACTTCTGTCCCTTGCTCATGTTCAGTCTCAGGTGAACTGCCGACTCGTACTGAGCCCAAAATCCGTTCCACTCCAAAGCTTTTCCCCCAAACTTTATCATTTCAGGCTTTGGTAGCTTAACTAGTTCCGTTGATTCTTGTCCTGTACTTAAGGGCGTCAACTGCCTTGTCCTATCGTTTGAATCCGATTGTGCAGGCTGTCGAAGTCTGAATTCTATTGCAGACACGGTCATCGTTTATTTCATGTCGTACTCTTGTCTTCTGTCAAACTTTTCCATTTGCTCGTTCACGCTCTTGAAACTGTCGCTCATTCATTTAATCTGCGCCTGCGTTGCAAGCAGCTGCTCCCGGTTAGCTCCATCATTAATTTGCTGTTCAGCTGCGTTAATGCGCGATGTGGGAGTGAAGCACTTTCCTTTTTTTCCTTATCACTTCCTTGCTCATATTTAGGCAGTTAACAATGGCTCCTTACTTGTCAATCGTTCGTTCTGATGCTCGTACTGTCCACCGTGGTCTCGTCGCTCGATCCATGTCAATCCTCTGTTCTTCCGCCATTTTCTTTTCTGCTGCTCCGTGGCAGGTTGACCTTTCTTGCCAGCGAGGAGGTAGTATCCTGGTTCACGGGACCATTATTAAGACGATCGAGACCAGGGACTGCTTCGAACGAATACAGTTTATTAGAAGAAGTGAAGTAGCACGCACTCGCTCTAGGCAGCAGTCTTCTTTCTTCTTCTTCTGGCGTTTGAATAATGATATTTTATAGTAGCCAGGGAAATTTCGACAGGCCTCCTCTGACACGAACCCTTGTACAATATTGAGGGCAACATCACTGAGCAACTGCCTATGACACAGCTGCACTGTGTGTGAGGCGTGTCTGTGGTATGCAAAGTGTATCTCCTTCTTGCTCTTTTTCCACCTTATTGCCCTCTCCCCATGGGAAGGGTGGCAAAGTGGACGTCCGTCTAGCTAACCTCCCCACCTTTCTCGTATACTTTCTCTTTCTCTCTCTCTGCAGTTTTATGCAATTTACTGTGATTAATTCTTGTCCATATTTCTGAAACTTGTATTACTGTGGGGCTTGTTAGTCTAATTCTTAATTGTTTTGAGCACTGTTAGCCTCGTTTTAGGGTGTAATGACCAGAGAGTGACTCTGTCACCACTGTCACTCAGTGGTGGTGGTTAGAAAATGAAAAAGGCGCCTAATTTCTGCAATCCGCTAGGTGGTACGCCTGTCGGTCAGATAACATGAAACAGTAGATGCACGACAAGCAGAGCCCCGAAAGTGCTACGTTCGTAAAAGGAAACCTACAACACGGTGCCCATTTACCTGAGTGCTGCTGTCTTCGTTACTTGACAAGATTTCTTCTAAATTATGGCCTCTAGACTAAGCTGCCAGTCTTGAGAGATCACGCTTCAGTTACGTTGCAGGCGGCGATGCACGATAGTTTGGGTTTCCCGCGAACGCGATTGAGAAATAACACGCGTCAACAAAGCTTAAGATCGAGAAGTGCTGCCATCTCTTGTGAATATACACAAGCTTTTTTGAATGTGTATGACCTCTGAGATTAAGCGCCGGCTATGAATAGATGAATGGATAAATATGGCTGTACCCTTTAGATTGGGCGGTGGCTAGCGCCACCAAGCCGTAATACTTAATGAACTCAAAACTATATTTATTTATTTTTTCCTTAAAAAGTGAGTTTAAGGATTCGTACTTTGCAGTGAAGAGTTAAATTTTCACTCGTGCCTTGACTTTAGCCATCAATCAGATAACCTCCTTCTAGTTAAGTCTACCAGCTTAAAGTCTATTTTGCCCTCGCTGTCCCTAAATCCCAGTGCTTTGAAAAACTCTGCGCCATCATCCTGAACTATAGGGTGAAGCCCTTTACAGAACATTATCAAGTGTTCGGCAGTTTCTTCTTCCTCTCCACACGCACTGCATACTGTGTCTACCCCTTCGTATTTGGCCCGATATGTCTATCGCAGCACACCAGCAAAATATGGCAGCACACCTATGCGCCTGAGGTGTGCTGCCATCTTTTGTGAAAGTACACCAGCTCTTCTCATTGTACATAGCCTCCGAGGTTTTAAGGGAAACAGGCTTAAAATAAGCGTTTACAAGGTACATAATAAACCGAAATTATAAGGGGAGACAGGGGAACAATAAACGACTTTTGATAGTAGGAACAAGCTGTACAGGGAAGCAGACAAATTTTTTGAAGGAGGTCGGGAGACTTGAAGTGTGGCACTGATATGAAGTGGGGTTGGGCAGGCAGATGGGGTAGAATGACAGTTTGTGTTCTGTATAGTATGACAAATATAGAAACAAACAGGTGGAGGAAAGAGGGGGGAGGGTTGGGGCACGAGTCTGGTGTTACACTCCCTGGCTACGCCAGCCACAGGTAGTAGTAGTCCATATGCAGTAGTAGTCCATATCCTTTGTTGCCATTACGAGAAAAAAAAAATAAAAGGTCCCGGACGGGTCAGTGGATGCGTAGGGTGTTTAAGAAAACCTTTAATACGGCGTAACGCTGCATAGCTAGTGGGAACAGAGCGCAAAGCCAGGCATTCAAAAGAACGGGAGACACATAATTGGCACCCGTCCCGTCTTTCTGGTTCCTGCGAACGTCTCATTCGCTGTTCCAAATTTGAACCACTTGTGGTTATAAAAGGAGCTTCGCTATATGCACCGCAAAACAACGGTTGTTTTTCAAACCAGAGAGCTATCGTCAGTTAGACGCTCCCGAGGACAGAGAGAGAGAATAAAACATTTATTTGCGACTGAAGGAGTGTCGGTGAGTGGGCTTCCTAGTCCGGGATCCCATTAGCACGGGCCGCTGTCCACGCTTGTCTCACGAGCGCCTCTTGGGTCTTCGGATTCCGAGCTGGACAGAGCTGCCTCCCACCCTGCAGTGTTGGGCTGTGCTCTGGGTTGTAGAGGTGGATTGTGTGCGCATTCCCATACCATGAGGTACAGGGTGGCTGTTTTAGTGAAGCATAACCTGCACTGTGGTGTGTATGTGTCGGGATCTATATATCTTGGACAGTATGTATGGATTGGGGTAAGACAAGGTCTGCAGGCGACGCCACGCTACCTCACCGAGATTCTTCACCGAGCTTTGTCGCCGGGGGGGAAGTTTTCGTCTTTCGAGTCTTTGATGTTCTAGAATATCTGTGTATGTTAGGAACGGGTCCATACGCATAGCCGAGGGTGAGTGCGATATGCCGGGGTCGGAGGTCCGGACACGCGATGGATGGATGGATGGATGGATGTGGCTGTACCCTTTAGATCGGGTGGTGGCTAGAGCCACCAAGCTGTAATACTTAATGAACCCAAAACTATATTTATTTTTTCTTTCTTAAAAAGTGAGTTTGAGGATTCGTACTTTGCAGTGAAGAGTTTAATTTTCACTCGTGCCTTGACTTTAGCCACCAATCAGATAACCTCCTTCTAGTTATGTCTACCCGCTTAAAGTTTATTTTGCCCTCCCGGTCCCTAAACCCCAGTGCTTTGAAAAACTGTGCGCCATCATCCTGAACTATAGGGTAAAGCCCTTTACAGAACATTATCAAGTGTTCGGCAGTTTCTTCTTCCTCTCCATACGCACTGCATACTGTGTCTACCCCTTCGTATTTGGCCCGATATGTCTGCCAAACATTATAGCGTCGCCTGTGGCTTGAAATTGACAATTATCAAAGTCAGCTAAAAGACGCTGTCTATTCTCTCAACAGATAATGACATGCGCTGAAAATGACCCCAAATATAAGCGTCGTGGGCTGCATATACCTGCCGCGCCCGCCGTAAGAGGCCGCCACATGCGAGTGCGTGCACTCGCGACCTCACTTAAGCAGAACTGACTATTGGGCTAGTTGGCTATCCATGAAAACTAAATTAACGAGCACGAAAATTTGGAGATCCTTAAGCTTTGCCATCAAGAGTTTAACGCGATAGCGATATATTGTCCCTGATGCGTACTTCAACTACTTAGTGCATGCTTCTTATTGTACGATGTTACTCGAGAAGCTTAAATCGTGGATTAGTACGATTACCGGTATTCCATGGGCGTACTACAAAATGCCGGTCGCATATGTGATGGCATAAAGCGAGCAGTGTTGTAAGTGGCTGTCGATGGCGCCAACAGCGCCTGTAGCCACGTGGCCCAGATATCCTCTTAATTGGCTGCACATGAGTAGCAGGTACAATGTGGGATGTACGAACACGCGAAAGCAAAGTCAACAATCGCGCATCGCGAGTGTTGAGAATCGATTATTCTCCACCAACAGCATGCACTTTATTTGTCGATTTGTAGAACACTTTAAAATACTAAACGCTTTCTGCAAACTAAAAAAACCAATAAAACAGGAAATCACCACTCGAAGCATTACCTCGCACCATTACGTCCATCCGCGCTCTACACAACTCGTTCAGCATGAGTATACATCATTTCGGCGTAGCCGTCGTTGACACGCCTTCTTACAGTCACCCGTTGCATTGTACATTCGTATATCACAGTTCTGGTCAGAGTCGAATATTTGCAACGTATTCAATCTCACCACCGTATCGGGACGCAGCTGCGTCGTTTGTCTCAGCAACGCTCTGCTGTGTTTTTTGGTGACATGCAATCTGAAGTGCCAGTCTGATGGTATCGCATGCATTGATTGACAGATTGCAACATCAGAAAAATTATCTCCAGGCGTGCACATTGTAAGTAATTTCTAAGAACGAGGATATCATGAAACTGAAGCTTAGCACAAGGGCAGTACGTATAAGGGAAGAAGCTCATGCGCACTGAAGTGTTCGCCTATCGCCAAAACGGCAGTTTACTCACGTGGCACTCACTCTTCTAACAGTACACTGCACAACTCGGTATGTGAGACACCAGCAAAACAGCATCACAACGAAGTTGTCAACCATGTGCCCAGAAAGGTGTTCGCTAATCGTCACAAGCGCAAATATGAACGTTCTCCGTAGTACTTGCTCGTGCTTGAAAGATCACTCTACACAACACGATCCACACTGTACCTCACCAATCAGTTCATCGTGCGATCACGAGGGTGTTCGCTATCATCTCGAAAGCCTCAAGCCTGCACAGTCTTCGCATCAATCGTGCTGTAAACACTGCACTTCGCAACACAGTCAACAAACCAGAAAGGGTGGCCACGTCAGCGAAGTCAGTCTTGCGACGATGTGGAACCTGCGGCTCAAGCATGGGCCGAAATACGGCCAGCGCGCTTTCACGAGAGGTCCACAATGGTCGACTTGACGCGCACCAATCCGCCGGACAGTACAATGTGATCATTGGTGACTTCGAACTCGAGGCAGTCGCCGTTGTCCAGGGCAACCGTGACGTCATCCTCGATGCCCAGCGGAATGCCCTCGTGGGCGTGCCGGCCGTTGGGACCGTTGTGCTCCACGTGGTAGGCGAACGCGTTTGCCGCGCTGTTATCCTGGTCGATCATCTGGACGACGGCGCAGTAACACCACCTGTCGTCGTCTATCTGCCTTCGACGCACGACCACGAGGAACTCGCGCCCGAAACAAAGCTGCATCTGCATCCAGTAGGAGATGACGTCCGCGTCGCTGGCTTCCACAGTGCAGCATAATCTCCTTGTCTGAAAGGGTAGAGATAATGACGTTGGGGAAAATCCTGCACTAACTTTTGTTTTTGTGTAGGTCTAGATGCGGTATTAAATCTTGCGCTTACTGAAGCTCCACTATACCGTGAAACCCAAGACAGTACGTATCACGGGCCATAAAGTTAGGCCCATAAATACACAAGAGGAAACTCTGGCGCTAGTTTTTATGGGAGCCGCAACGCACGGTGCTTCAGCGAGCATGGGAATGATAGGTAGTACACCGATTTGCCTTATCTTTGCTAGAGTTCACTCTAGTTAATTTTAGGAAACTATGGCCCGGCCAATCCGGCTATGACCTTGGCGCGTGGAACTGCCTCCTGAACAGCACGCTTGCTGAGGAGATGGCGCCCTCTTTAGAGCGGCGCGGGTATCAGTGATGTTTAGGGAGGATTTTTCTGATTTTAGGCAGATTATTTTCATTAAATCTTGGTTATTACTGGATTTTACATTACTTTTTTGCCATGTTTAGCTTATCCTGCACTGCTTTTGATCATTTTCAGCGTTCTATTAGGCATCTATGGACCACTCTGTGACCATGCTGCATAAAACGATGGACAGACGGCCTGCCGGGCCCATCAAGTTCTACGCACTGAGAACAACAGGTAAAAGATGACAGGTGAACCCCCGAATGCAGGAATGTTACTAACTTGAGCCAGCCTCAAGACAGCCTTGCCGCTCACCATAAATTGTTCTCAGATTTGCTGACGACTAGAAGGCAACCTGGCCAAGTCTCCGTATTCAGAAGAGCTCCTTGATTTAACTTGCCACCACCTTCAGAGCAGCGCAAACGCGTTTCTTACGCGCTGCCTTGAGGCGGTTGCAAGCCAAGTTGAAGAGAAGGAGCGTTTTTGGGGCGAAGCTTTATATGGACTAGGGCAGTTGATCCCTCCGGCATAGACAGCACAGCATATCCGCAGACAGACAGACAGACAGACAGACAGACAGACAGACAGACAGACAGACAGACAGACAGACAGACAGACAGACAGACAGACAGACAGACAGACAGACAGACAGACAGACAGACAGACAGAGGATTCACGGTTTATCGATGAAACCCACCGAATATTCGCCGCAGTCATCATCATTACCTCCGTGGATATGCTAAGAGTTTTTTTTACGGTGTAAATATAGTGAAAAAAGACAAAAAAAACAAACTGTGGTGGGAATTGCTATGGAGCGATCAAATTCGACCAAATTCAGGCGCCTTAATTCTCCCATTTGACAGCGCTGCCAGTCTCCACTAATCGAAACGTTAGTTTACTTTCTTTAGTTACTGTCGTAATGTTTTGACAATATTAGGACGTCGGTCTCCATAGACAAGGAACCTATTAAGATAGTGAGCAAAAATATCGCATTATCGTCATATTTATTAGACTTTTCAGACAGAATTTTCGAGCACCCTGTAATAAAATAATAATAATAATAATAATAATAATAATAATAATAATAATAATAATCACAGATTTGCCGCAGAGGCGAAGCAATGAATGTGATAGGAACAAATTGGAAGGTGACGCGCAGAATTGCAAGCAGATCGAAACGTGCATCGCCTTTCTTACGCACAAATGATGCACGAAACGTACTCACAGGTACACATGTACGCGAATAAGCGTCTCACTTGTTACTCTGCTGTGTCTGAAAAGCGTGCTTTTTTCGCAAACGGAGGCTGCAATGATTGCAGTGACCTTTGTGCGCCTGGTAACTACAACATAATCGTTCCAGGTAAAGCCCGAGATCAGCCAAAACGTACGAATCTCCTCTCCTCCGCACGGGAGATAAGTACTTGCGAGGGAGCATTGCTCCCCTCCTCTAAGCGGTGCAAAGTACGCGTAGGAGATTAGAGTGCCCGCCGCGCGCTCGTTGCGCCATCGGGCTGATGATACTGAAAACACGATAATTCCCCCTCCCCTGAGATGCCCGTGAGCAGCGGTGAGTGGTAGATATAAACAGCTCTCCGTTTGAAAGGTGAAGGACGTGCTCCTCGGTGGTTCTGTGGTTAACGCCTCGCACTCACGATTGAGAGGAGCCATGTTCGATTCTGTGCGCCGGAGTCTTTTTCTGGGTTATTTCTTGCATTTTCACATATATAGATAGGTATACATATACGGTGAGTGACGCCGGCGGCAAAATTCTGCTGAGAGTGTCCATATAATTGCTATCGCAATGATAATAAGTGCTGGAGTTTTGCGTCCCAAAACCATCATACTACGCGAGACGCCGCAGGCTCGGAACACCGGAAACCGAACACGTGGAATTCTTTTAGGCGAACCTGAATCAAAGTATACAAAGGGCTCTAACATTTCGTCTCCATGGAAATTCGACCACTTTGGCCGGCATTCTATTTCGCGAATTTCAAGTCAGGCAGGCGAGCGCAGACTACCGTGCAGATTGTACGCTATACCTAACATATTAACATATATTAACACATATTAACTAACATATTACCTTTCAATGCGCTAACGAAAGGGTGCGCACTGAGGAGATGTCCTCTCACTTCGTCCGCACATCCTTGCCACTGACACTGGCCGCTTGGGTGAGGACACCTGAAGAACCTGCAAAAAAAAAAAAAACATTAATGAGATGCTTGGGAGTTTTCGGAATAGAGGTCCCAAACATTTGGGGTGCGCCGAAGAAATAGCATCGAGACCACTGCGCATGCGCAAAACATTGTTTGGGTTTTGCGTAGTGTTAGGGAGGCTATTTTTCGAATTTAGCGGGCGCCCTAAAGCATGGCCCTAAAGCTGTGATATACGAACGGGACGTCACCTGCTGAAGTGACGGCTGATGTGCAAAGCGTTGCAGACACTATTCGTAAACTCGTAGATCCGGCTGAAACCAAAGCGTGCATACGGAAAGGGCTTTGGGACCCCAAACTTTCTGGGCCACTGTTCGAAAACTCCCTTTTAAGTGAGCCTTTAGTTTACAACATTAATTATTTTTCATATTAAATTGAACTAAAACTTCAGCCTTGATTTTTCACGCTAATAATGGATTCATGATCGTGGGACATGTGTCATTAGAGTTCCCAGAGGGCAGTTCGTGAATCAAAATCGTCATTGTTCTTCTTTAGCGTCCCTTTAAGACTAGTCATGTCTGTGTAACTTACCCGAACAAAGCGTTATTCATCGAAACGGACAGAAAAATAATGCGAGTACTATTTCGCAACTTCGTAAAGAGAGGCAAGGTCAAGAAAAAAAGGGAGACAAAAGCAGTCGTATGAGGGCGGGGTATACTACCGAAAGCGCGGCGGGCCGCATGCATTTTTTTTCTTTTTTGAGACTCCTGCACGAGAGATGATTGATTGATTTGTGCGGTTTAACGTCCCGGTGCCACCATATGTATATGAGAGAAGCCGCAGCGGAGGACTCCGGAAGTTTCGACCACCTGGGCTTCCTTAAAGGGACTCAAATGGTTTTGACGATTTTTCACAAACACATTGGGCCGGTAGACCAGGTCTCAAGGGCAATTTAGAGACCGGTTTGAGTTCTCTGCGTAAGCTGTGTAATTTCTTACAACGCTTTTAAGTTGCGACTTGCTCCAGATCACTGCAGATCGCTGCGACTCGGCCAAACGTGCTTTCAACCGCCCATACACGAAGCGGCACGCTCTGCCCCACTGACGTCATCGTTTCCAACTGATCTGATTGGCTGTGGGAGGCGCAGCACAGACTGCCGGTGTCCGATCGGTGGCTGTATTAACGCGTATTCGGTTGCACGCCACATCGTGACGCAGGCGCCGTTAAGGCGGAGCTTAGCCCCGAGTGCTCGAAGGAAGAGTTGAGGGTGAAAGGCAAAGCGGAGGAGGAGGGTACTTTTTTGGTACTCGTAGCTCCGTTAATAATGGGTGTTACGATTGAACTCTGGTGCCAATGGTTTGCTCCAGTAGTGGTCTAATAAAAAAAAAACGGAATGTGAAAAAACTGTTACATTGACCCTTTAACGTGCACCCAAATCTGAGCACACGGACCTACAGCATTTTCGCCTCCATTGAAAATGCAGCTACCGCAGTCGGGAATCGATCCCGCGGCCTGTGTGTCAACCGCCGAGTAGCTTAGCCACTAGACCACGGTGGTGGGGTCCTGTACGAGAGAGTATCGTGCAGTTATTGCAAAACGGCGCATACAAATACGCAACCACGGAGGAAGGAAAGGTGACCGGCGCGCCATCGAGGGCCCCATTTTTTTCCCGCTTGAGGGCGCCGGGTTCTTCCGCGGTCGCACCCACAACACCAGCGACGCTCGTGAGGCAATGCAGGCATCGCTTGAGACCAAACACACCTGAAGAGGCACACGCCCTGGTGCATCAGCTTGTCGGCCGCCGACAGCATCAAAGTGCAGCCCGAGGACTTGAACTTGCAGGGGAACTTGACCTTCTCGGCAATTTTTTCCAGGGCGAGGTTTCGAATGTCGTCTGCGCAGAGAGGCCGCGTGTGATTACAGCCGCCAGGGGGCGAGCATAGTAAAAAAAAAAAAAAAAAACATTGGTGCGGTTATGTTCTTAAATATGTCTAAAACTACAAAAAACAAACAAACAAACAAAAACCACGTACACATTCGATTTTTTTCTTTTTTTTTCACCGACGCTCTACTTTACCCTGACGGCATTCCGTAGTTTCGTAATCATTCTCCATCAGTGGTAGAATACTGGGCTGGCACCCAGCGGACCCGGGTTCGAGCCCCACTGTGTCTTTGGTACTTGGTTTTTGTTTCTAATTTAACGCGATGAGGTTACGGACACTGGCGGTGGACATCTACGGCGCTGCGTGAGACCCGAGTGTTGATCTCATAACAACTAATATATATATATATATATATATATATATATATATATATATATATATATATATATATATATATATATATATATATATATATATATCATTTACTATTTTTTATCCACTTTTATTTCTTTTTATTTACATTCCATTGGTTCTAATAACTTCCCCTGTACATTCCCGGGCATTACTGTCTGTTAGATCTCTCATATATATATATATATATATATATATATATATATATATATATATATATATATATATATATGGGTTACGCCTTTTAGTTGCCTTAAGGGAACGCATAACGCACCCTTCGATTATATTACTTTAAAACAACTTCGTACAGAGACGCGTCGAATATAACGGATAAACACAGCCTATAGAGTCCACTCACCCAGCTGTTCCCGACAGACGGGACAGGTATCCACGTTCGCCCTGCAGCTGGAACACACCAGGTGGCCGTTGCGGCACTGAACAATGGGCGGCAGCACGCTGTCCAAACACACGGGGCACTCGAACAGGCTCACCATGCTGTCCTCGGAGGCGGCCATCGCGACTTGGCCGTAATGCCGTCGCAATTTCTCGGGTCTTTCTCGTTTGGTCTCTGGCAGTGCAATTGGACAACCTTGACTTGTGGCCACCTCGTCTCGTGATCACGTTTCAGATGGGTCCTCGTGATGATCTGCAAGTCAGGCTCTGAAAGGAGAGACGAACAGGATTATTGACAGACGCATAGTTTTGCGCTGTATATCCGAAGAACGTCCGCGAATATGATTGCTGTTCAGGTCAGTCTTTACGCCCAAGTTCGACACGCTGACCAACGGACACTCTGGTCAAACGGACACTTTGGTCAAACGGATACCCTGACCAACTGACACTCTGGTCAAATGGACACCTTGGTCGAACTGCCAATTTGGTCGAATGGACAACATTGTCAAACGGACAACCTGGTCAAACGGACAACCTGGTCAAACGGACAACCTGGTCAAACGGACAACCTGGTCAAAAGGACAACCTGGTCAAAAGGACAACCTGGTCAAAAGGACAACCTGGTCAAAAGGACAACCTGGTCAAAAGGACAACCTGGTCAAACGGACAACCTGGTCAAACGGACAACTTGGTCAAACGGACAACTTGGTCAAACGGACAACCTGGTCGAACAGACAACCTGGTCGAACGGACAACCTGGTCGAACGGACAACCTGGTCGAACGGACAACCTGGTCGAACGGACAACCTGGTCGAACGGACAACCTGGTCGAACGGACAACCTGGTCGAACGGACAACCTGGTCGAACGGACAACCGGGTCGAACGGACAACCTGACATGACAGACGAACAGGATGATTGATAGACGCATAGTTTGCACTCTATATCCAAAGAATATCCGCGGACATTACTGCTGTTCAGGTTGGCCTTTACGTACAGGCTGTCAAAGTGAAATTGGTCAATGCTTACATGGTTTTCAGAAGTAGTTATCGGGCTGGTCGACTTGCACTGTCTTACTGACGACATGACTATATGGCCACATAGCGAGAAATGAGCCAAATAATAGGGTGAATGATTAAGATGAGCGCTAATCACAAACGTACCCTATCGAGGGTTTGGTCTGGAGAAACTGCCTGACATATTTTCAGTTTCCTGTTAAAAACGAGTCATCAAAAGAAACGCGTCGGTAAGATGCTTCATAAAATACCGGACTCATTAAGTAAAGTGGGTTGTTTCATTAGATACTGTCTAATAACATTTTGCCAGGCTCACTGAATGCGGCATGTTCAATATGGCTATTACCCCCTCAGGGGATCGAATCGGCCAAGAGTTCATTATATGACTTTGTTGGACTTTTTGACGACTGAAGTTTGATAATCAATAAGAACAACGTACGTAAATCGAAAAGAGTGCAATAACTGTTATTCACCAATTCAGATCACACACAAAAGTACTTTTGAATATAAATTAAAGTTCGAGAGAAAAAAAAATTAAATGAACTTTTCAAAATAAGTAATTATTGCAATAGTAATAGAAATTGAAGTAGGAATTTAAAGTCGCATTCATCTTGTTTCCCGAAGATACGTGGCATGAGACAGTGCTGTCGACGTCATCTGTTTCAGTCATTGCTTTTCGCGTGGGCTCTAAAAAGCAACACGTACATACTTTTAGTCCCCCCCCCTCCCTCTCTCAGTTTCGCCTGAAGTGTTTGGCAGAGAATCGGTTTTACAGAAGTGTGCCCTTTACCCGAGCAAAAACCTATGCTGTATGCCTTTTTGGTAATTACCTCACTTATGTAGACGAGGGAGGTGCACATGTCTGTTTAATTGAAAATATCCTGCTGTAATATTCTAACCTTACCTGAACTGAAATATTTAATTTAATAAATAAAGCGGTATTTTCGGTGTCGTACGCTATTGTGGAACATCCGCCCGCGACAAGCATTGAACTTATGCACTTCACTCGTGTAGCCCGAAAAGGGGGGGGGGGGGGTCCAACCTTTCAATTTCGCATGTGTATACATTGGCGCAAAGGTACAAAACGCACGCATGAACATCAAGTATAAATGAAAACCCACGGCTGCCTCCCACCCACGCACACACAGAAAAAAATTCTGGGTGGCTACTGGTACACTTTATTTGTGTCATATTGTCATAGAGGTGAAGCAAAGGAAGAGGAAGAACTCAAGCAGCTGATAGGCGCGCGAGGGTGTTAATCAGCCGTTGTGACTCTTGCCTGTGGGTTTTCCTCTGTAAACGCATTTTGTACAAAAGTCTCTAACCTCGTAACATATTGGTGAGAAGTGCTGGGTAACCCACAGGCAAGAGTCACAATGGCTGATTAACACCCTCGCGCGCCTATCAGCTACTTGAGTTCTTCCTCTTCCTTTACTTCATCTACGTGACAATATGATCGAAAGCTGTATGAATTGTAATAGATTGCGACACATAAAATTGACTATATAGGAAAGGCTCTCGGCAATGTTTTGTTGCGACAAGGCGCGCCCAATGTCGAACTTTCGCCATCGTTTTTTCTGACATCGTAATTGGTAAGCATGAACGTGTACACAACACACGCACAGGCATTAACAAAGAAGGAAAAGAAAAGTTGGCTACTGCGGCGGCTGCATTTCCGATGGAGGCGGAAATGTTGTAGGCCCGTGTACTCAGATTTGGGTGCACGTTAAAGAACCCCAGGTGGTCTAAATTTCCGGAGCCCTCCACTACGGCGTCTCTCATAATCATATAGTGGTTTTGGGACGTTAAACCCCACATATCAAAAGTTGGCTACGTACGACCGCACGAATAGCGAATTCGCAATACCTGTGCGTCATCCGTCGACGCCGATGCCAGCAGTTCTGCTGTTTAGTCACCAGTACCGATTTCGCCCCGTACACTGTTATCAGTTCGGAAAACCCTCGACGTTGTTGGAGTGGCTCGCTATGGACAAATGATAAATGGCCCAGCTTGCAGAACACTGCGTTCTAGCGTGCGATAAATGTTGCGATACGAAGAGCCAACATCAGAAACCGCAGATAAGCTTTTTTTTGTTTCTTTCTCTTTACGGACATGTCACTTTTTTTTGAAGCAGTGAAATACCAAAACCGAAAATAAGCTGAATCTTGTGGGACCGTAAAGCCTGCATAAGTACAGCGATACGAAATTCTTATTTACAGGATTATCCTGAGACGATTATTTGACACATACAAGAATGGTTTGACGTGCCACTTTTAAAATACCATAATCAAACGCTCTCCGTCACTGCGAGTTGTTGATCGCAATTAAACAACGTTGAGAGGAGTCTCCAGAACTTTTCTCTTCGAAAAAAAAGCAGCATTGCAGTGATTTGTATTATAAAGAATAACGCAAAAGTTTTCGACATCATGCACGAGTCTATACTTTAGATCCATAGAAGAGTCAATTGTTTTTTTACGATACGCACGGAAAGATGTTTTCTAGGCTTCTATTATATTTCCCAATGACAAAAACTGTATGTACTATACTTTTTAACCACAAATTTACGCAGAGAACCTATATTCAAGTGAGGGCTTCTAGGCTTCGGTTTCTATCCCTAGCATACATCAGTACTTGTGCGTTTCCAAGCTTCCCCATCACTTTCGCCAGTGTTGGGTAAAATTCTAGTTCAGTTGAACTTCAGGAGCACCACCAGGACATTTTCCTGTGTGTCGTTTCTTTCATACTTTATATATGTTCATAAGTGAATTTGCATATCAGCTTGTATATACCCACAGGCAATATTGAAGAATGAAGGGGGCCTAATATTCTGGTTTAGGCCCACCCCTTACGGGAATTTCATATAGGGCACCTAATTAAATTGTATCTGTCTGCATATGAGTGTATATGTCCGCATATTCGATTACCGATCACCATGTATGGATGTAAATATGGCCATATATGGCAAAATTGGTTTATATGGGGTCAAATACAGCCTTATGTTGCTGTATATAGGGCTCATTCATATATGGGTATATCAATAATTGGGTATATCAGGCCATATATGGCGTATATATGGATGGTCCTCATATATGCTGCCTGATATGCCCAATTTCTGATGCGTAATTATATGGGACTTATGTCAGTCCATATATGGAATTTTCGTATGGGACGTTAAAGAACTCCAGTTGCTCGGCATTGTCAGATTCCTCCCCTATACGGTGTCTGTCGTGGGCGGAAGTTTGGATCTTCGCCCCCCCCTCCCCCTGTGATTGAAGCAATGTCACACTCGATCTTTGTCTGCCCCTCGCTGCTTTTTAGCTCTTAACGTTCTCCTATTTATTAGGATTAGGCCCCTTTTACGCTAAAGCAAGACAAGTCTATGCTTGATGCGCACACTTGCTATTTCTTTAGTAGTTGGCGCCAACTCATCGCCCCGCAATCATTCAAGATCGAGTGTTTCTGGTATAAAGGACCCCGTCGACCAACATCCATTAACCAGCCACTCTCCAAGGCATGCTTATTATTTCTCTATCGCGCGCGCTAGCAATGAATCCAGGACACAACATCGTCTAATATCGACAGGGCATGCTCTATAGAAACGTGAGTGCACAAGGGACACAAGTGTGCTAACGGCGTGTTTTAGCGACAGAGACAACCAGCCGGTGTTATCTGCGCGATCATGTAATTCAGAATGCAGGCGTGAAGGGGACGTTCGTACCGATGATAGTGCTGCATCTCGTTATCACTGCACACTGCCGTATCCTGGAATAAACTTCCGCGTGATATAAAAAGATTGTTGGGGTATATGGCATCATAACGTCTCGGGCTGGCCCTATACATGCTATACATATATGGAAACGGAACTGCTGGCGCGTCTTTCCAGTTTTTCTTATTTGTCCGTTTGGATATGTAAAATACGCCTATCCGCTGATAACTGTAGGGGTTTTAAACCCTAAAACCGCAATATGATTATGAAGGGCGCCATAGTGGAGCGTCCTGGAAATATCGGCCACCCAGAATTCTTCTGCGTGAACCTGATATGTTAATCAACCTCAAGCATTGCACCTGCATTTAAATGCGGGCTATATGTACGTAGCGTTGTGAGTAGCTAGAAAACAGATATACCGAACGTCGTAATAACATAGCGGTATTACAGACTTCACAATAGGCGTGCTTTCGGTCTGGTTGGTAATATGTCACCTTGGAAACCTCGAGCGCTGTTTGGTGGGGCGTGGCCGTGAGTACTGCGCTATGGTATTGATGCAGTAAATCACTGCAGTCTTGGGTGTGCTTCGTGTTTCTTAGTGTTCTCAAACCGGTGCACACATGTACTCGAACTGGTGCGTGTGACTGCAAACTGGGAAAACCTACCGGCGTCGGTTGACGAGATTCACTCGCACACTGAAGGTCGTCGATATCCTCGGAAAGGCGTCACCGCGGTTGATCCGTTAGCTGCTGGCCGACCCCAAGCTTGCCTCCAGTTGTGTCCTGGCTGCCACACTGTCTCAGACACACCCCAACGATCGCCAGCACTGGTCACAACAAACACCACCCCGCACAGTCGCGTAACACGAATGCAACGCCCTTCCTTTCAACGAAACCGAAGCCAGTTGCAAAGAAGTGAACCATACGTATAGATAAGAGCCGGACGCAGCGCTCCCCATGGCCCGCACGTATATATGTGCACGTTTTGATAGCGCCCAGTTGCGCGGATGACTTCAGCGCCGGCCTACATCCTCTTGCGCATAGTTGGCGGCGTCGACTGCTGCCTTGTTGCGTGTACTGACAGGAATTTTGAGCCCATAAAGAAAAAGACATCCGCGATATGAGAAGACAGGACTGGGAGGCGGCGATTGCCGCCTTGTCATTGAGCGTCGCTGTTGTATTTGCAATTGCTCTTGTCTATGTCGCAGTATCACACGCTAAGTAGCAGTAGTGGTTGCAGCAGTGGTTGCAGCAATATCAGTTGCAGTAATGATGGGATTAACATTAGTTGTATCTATGAGCCATGGGTACGTGTGCGCGGGAGAGGGGAAAGTATTCAGTTATTGACTCCAGCGTTCTCTCTCCTTCACTTGCCACTGCTTGCTCAATATAGAATTTCAATATACTACATTATCTAAAGGAAATGATGCACATTCATGTTTCTAAGGTAAAATTAGGAAACTGCTTGTTTATTGCGTTAATAACTGCGGCGTTACGTCAATTTTGTGAAGTTGTCTTGTATGTATGCGTATGCCATTCGTTACGAGATAACCAAAATGTATGACCTTGTTACTGATTCCACTTAAAATGGTTCTTGCTATTCCTTCTTGGTTATTGTTTTTCCAATGTATTAACATAGAAGGTTTCTTTTTGGGTTTGTAACCTCGGTATTTCCTTCTAAATATTTATCTGGACCGTATTAGCTTTCTGACGTGACTGATGAAGATTGGTTAATTGATTGATTGATCGATCAGCCATGTGCCCCAACCGCCTGCCTTCAGTCCTCGGCCATCCATGTCTTATTGTGGCAAGTAAATGGTTCCTGGAGTGGAACATCAAGGCTCCTCAGTCGCCACTAATGGCGATAAAACTCAAAACAAATGCGACGCTAGCGTCGCACTTGTTAGCAAACTTTGACGAAGACCGGTCGACCGTTCGAAACCGTTGGAAATAAAATTAAGAGAACCGCTATGTTGTGTATCTTCTCTTTCAATATATATATATATATATATATATATATATATATATATATATATATATATATATATATATATATATATATACTTTGTACATGCTGAACGCGAAACAGCGTGCCTAGAGAAGCCAAAAAGTTACAAGTATGTGGGTTTTTTGTAAGCTTTTGGCCCGTCCAAACGTGCTGTCTTAATTACGTTCAAAAGTCATATAGGTTTTCAGTAGATACATACCTTTATATTTTTGTTCTACAAAGAAATCGCACTCAAATAAAATTATTTTCAATATGTCACTTATATGACAAAAACCAATACTTTCCATATATTTCGTAAATGAAGACTATGTATGAGCATACACGAAGTGGCGTGCGTTACCGTAAACTGTGAAAACCCTACCGGTGTCGGTCGACGAGATTCACTCGCCTGAAGGCGGTGGATGTCTTCGAGCGGGTGTACGCAATAGTTCATACGTTTGCAGCTTGTTGTCCCAAGTTAGCCTCAAGTTGAAAACATCCGGTGCCGCCGCTGCCACGCTGTAGCCGAGAGACACCCAACGCTGTGCAAAAGCACTTCACCACCTTGTGAAGCCGCGCCGTGGGAATTACATAAGGTCGACGCGACAGTTTCCTTTTGCTCAGTTCATTAAATGGGAGTGGACGATATGCAGATAAGGGCCACGCACAGTTCTTCCCACGGCCTGTGCGTTTTGATAGCGTGCTGTTGGGTCGATGATGCCAGTGCTGGCGTGTCCATTACTAATATTTACCGTAGCCATTTTCGGGACCAACGAGTGTCCCCTTCTCAGAGAGCAGGAACGTTACTACTGCACTCGTACTTTCTATTTATGTTGCTGTAGCAGCGTACTGCGTATAGCAATAGTGGCAGTAGTAGTACTCGGAAATGAACGACTCCCCCCCCCCCCCCCCCCCTTTTGTCCGCACGCTTATTATTCGAGCTGTGATCGCATTCGATATCGCAAACTTGGCATGCTTCAAGATGTTTAGTTAGAGAATATTCACTATGGCTTGAAGAATACTCGGTGAATTGGATACGCAATACGTTGTTAAAAAAAAGGAAGAAAGAAAAACCCCTTGTGTCTGCAATCTGCAAAGTGCTGTGTTGGAATTTTGTTTCTCTCTCTCTCTGCAGTTGAGAAAAACGCTACTTCTCGAAGCCCAAGCTAACTAGACATACAACGCAAAAAAGGAGAATAAAAAACAGTTGGCTGCTTTAGTAGCTCTATAGCGTCTTTTTTTTTGCATGTATTAGGCAGTGTTCATTTGACATTACGTTCGCATATGCCTAGAACTAAGCGCCTCACGAAAATATCCCCAGACCTCCCGCCAATAAGCGTAACACGTAATCTGTACAAATTTTTTTAGATGCCCCCTTTCCTTAATTTCCTGTGCCACTCGAACTGAAAATTATAATGCGCTGCAAAGTATAAAATACACTGAGGCACAGCCTTTGAGCAGCTCTTTGATATTTATAATAATAAGTTTATTAGTTAACAAACGACTTCATTTGATGTTGCGACGTGGGAACTAAGAATGCATTGGAATTACGTTTCAGGCAATCCACTGAGTAGCTTAGCAGGCTGAGGTGTAGTACTGTTGCACTCTAAGTCGCCGGTTAAGTTCTAATTCACGACGCCCGCTTTTCAACTTCACTGAAATGTAAGCTCACTCGCGTACTTAAGTTAAGGTCAATGTTGAAGAAACAAACGTTGTCAAAACTAATCGGGAGGGCCCAGCTAGCTACGTCGTACCTCACAATGATCTCGTTCAATCAGCACTTAATATGATGGTGATTTTAGGGATGAAACTTCTTAAGCCATGGATCGTGCGTCCCCGATGCGTGTAGCCACGTCTCCTTTAGTCCTTGGAGTGTCTGCTGGGTGGCGGTATTTGTATATGATGAATATACGATGAAAAGATGCGAGATGGCAGTACTTAGAGTGATCACTAGATGGACGGACGCATGGAGGCACGGACGGACAGAAGCAAGAACGAATGGACGGACGGAAGCACGGATGAATTGACGAACGCTTCGCCCCAGTCATCACTCACTTCGTGAATATGTTGTGATTTTTTTATGCGTAGCTTGAGTTGATGCCGACTGTTAATTCTGGAACTTTATGAGGGATCTAAGACAAGGCAAAGCGGACCTTCGAACAGGAAGTTCTGTAACCTTCTTATTTCACGTTAAGTGACGTCCAAATGACACAATGATGACTTCGCATGTTTGGTGATCTGTGACGCCTTGGTGGAATCGTCATGCGATGCTTATATTTTTTTTGATCACTTGTGTCGATGCCGACGGCGTTAATTCTCGCGTTTGGCGAGGCATATAAGGTAGTTTGCCTCAAGACGATATTGTCTCTAGCCAAAAACGAGAGGCGTCATCGTGCGATGGTCAGCTAACTGAGGAAGAGGAAGCAAGCAAAGGGGCGCGTGTCACGGGATCCGTCGCGCTCACGTTCGCAGAAGAAGAACGCTCCTCGTGAGGTGTGGTCGTGTTCGGCTTCGCTGGAACGCCCGTAACCGCCAGGCTGCTGCTGCCTTCATGGAGGAGAGTCCATTCGCCTTCAAGGGCTTCTTGGTGGAACGTGTCCTCGACCACCTGGAGACCGAGGAACTGCTCGCCTGCGCCGAGGTCAACCGGCTGTGGCAGTCGGTTGCCCTGTCCTTGCTGCGCAGGAAGCTGATCTCCGTCTCCGTTCGCTGCGCGCCAGTGAGTCGCGTCGCCTTCGTTTGTGGTACAGGTTCGTCTAGGATAAAGGCGATGAAACAGTCTGTCGATACGAATAACTTCAGTTTCGTGCCGTTTTGGACTCCAGACAAGTAATGGCATTACGTAACCATCAATGGTTGGGGCTCCGACCTGATGTTGTGTGGAAACCTGGGTTCCAGGACTGCTCTACGACACGCGCAACAACTGCAGAGACCATTACATTCCATCATATTCTATTCGAGGGACGCGAGGTTTGTTTTTCGGACAGCCCGAGAGCTCACACGTGAGCTGGAACCATGCCGTGCGCTATAGCCATCTCGATCGTCCCCCAAGCAGCTGGTGAAGGGCCCAGCCTCTTGATAAATATTAGAGTAGTTTAGTCTAGAAATCTCAAGAACGTGATCGCTTCACATTCATAGGAAAGGTGGGTAATCTCAAAGTTTTTAGACGGGGTCTACCGGGAATAAAATGCCATATCTACGGGAGTGTACTGCAGTATTTCGTCAATCACAGAAGGTAACATATGCCTGTGTCGGTTTAGGGTCGTTGCTGTGTGGCCGATCACTTGGTCGTTTCCAATTGCGGCTTTATTTACCCCTCTCGTTTTCGTGATTAACTGTTCTATTTGATGGCTAGCAGCAAGGGGTGCCTCGGAACATGAAGGCTGTGGAACAAGGTCGGCCCAAGGCGCACTAGTAGCCGTACGTTTACTTCTTAACCGCGTAGAACCAGTCCTGGTCGGTGGACTTGCAACTTATATGGTGCGCGAGCCCGTGTGCATTCTGTTCAGATGGCTATAGTGTTGTGGGTCAAGCTTTGTGTAGAAGCTTGGACGTGTTGATGGAGTACACTTAAGTATTTACAGAGTATACAAAACGGAGTACAGGACAGGCTTAGTCAAAGAGAATTGACAAATGCTTCTTTGCGTATGCCCAAAGAAAGTGAGCGACTGCGCGAACGACAGTAAGGAGCCTAAGTGAAAAGCCACTCTTACTAGTGGCGGTTCGTATACATGTCTAAAGAAAATAAGCAGCGCTGCGAAACACGGGACAAGGCAGAGAACAATTGAATACTGTACTGCGCTGGACTCGACGCTTACACCTTTGTCTTTTCTGTTCTCACTGTTACTCGTTTCCTTTGGACATATACCTACCAGCCTAAATGAGAGCGCACATACGGTTCATCTGTATGCCTATGTTCTGCCTGTACGGTCTGCTAATCTTGCGTGCGCTGTTGAAAGTTTCAGCTCCAGATTTTGATACCGCCGTGTATATTGAAGTTATATTTCGGGCACGTTGTACGGAGATAACCTGAGCTTCCCCACTCCCCCGTTGTCCTCTCTTGCCCCCTTTGCTCAGTACAGACGATCAGCTCAGTATAGAGCGTCTGGCTTACCGTATACTCGGTAACAGCGTCATAATGCGCCAGCGGTCGCCCTGACCAACGTCAAGTTGAACGATGAAACTGGGTGCGTAGCGCTACCCGCCATTTATGCAAGATGGCGCGCTACTTCCTCGCAGGACTCGGAGAGGGCCGTCCCAGTGTCGGCGCTGGGCAGCTCCCACGTGTGCGTGGACATATTCTGCTCAAAGTTCGCTCGCTACCGGAACATCGCACGCCTGGCGGGGCTACGGCCATCGCTGGTGTTTCTATCTTACCACGCCGACCTGAACGAGGACAAACGAAGTAAGTCCTCCTCCAGTGGCTGATGTACATTTTAAATATTTTTAACCACGAAAGTGTTTTGGGGCGGTGTTCAACAAGTTTTCACGCACGTATTTTTGTCACTGAAATAGATCATTATTGCGTCACGGAAATAGGTCAGTGACGTATTTCTTTTGCGGAAACAGGTCAGCACTAGTGGGCTTTTCACAGTCTTGGCCCTTCGTAAACTAAAATAATGACCTCGCAGTTGTTTTGTCTAGGCAAATTTGTGCGAAATTAGCAAAAAAAATCTGTTCAAAAGACGGGACGAAAAAAAAAAACAGTACATCAGGACCAGTGCTGAGCAGGTCAGCACTGGTTCGCATTGGTCAAGAGGTCAGCACTGGTCCTAATGTACAGTATCTTTCGTCCCGTCTCTCGTGCTGATTTTTTCCTGCAAATGCCACACCAGTTTCCCCAGGCAAAAACTCTGCGACTGCACTAACATTGTCACAAAGGCACAGGGACGCAGGTACAAAAGCACGGCGTTTACTTTCGTGACCAGAGGCCGAAAGCAGGAACACTAGAGCACGCGCCCACAGAACTACTTCGTTATCCTCCTCAAAGGCTGACCACTATAGTTGCCAGCCTACCTTGCGTCAATTCCCCCCTTTAAAGAGCGACCGTCCTGGTCGATTGACTAAGATGCTAGAGATGGCCATAAAAAAAAGGTAGTCACGTCAACAAAAAAAAAAAAGCATTAGCCCGCGCTGTTGTGGATAATAAAAAAAGTTCGAACTGTTCATAACTCGCGGGCGTGGTGGGGTTCATCCGTACTAAATGGGCTACTTCTGGACGTGGACGTCTTCGGCTTAAACCGGTATCCGAGCTTTGAGAAACTACCTCGTAATTCACGTGACTGAGGCAGCGCACAACTTCGTAAGGGCCAAAGTAGCGTCGCAATAGCTTCTCCGAAAGCCCACGATGTCGAACTGCTGTCCACACCCATACATAGCCACCTGGTTGATAGTGGAAGTTCCTTCGGCCTTGGTTGTAACGGCGAGCGTCGACATCTTGCTGCGTGCGAATGCGGTTTCGTGCAAGCTGGTGGGATTCCTCGGCTTTCTCAACGAAGTAGTCAACGCTGTCATTTCCGCTGGTGTCCTGGTCTACGGGGATCATAGCGTCTAACGGTGTTGTGACGCGACGGCCATAAACAAGCTCGAATGAATTGAATTGAATTGAATTGAATCTTTATTTTCATGTCTGGTACAACATGAAGGATGGCGGGAGTAAAAGCTGCACTCAAACAGCTTGACTAGCTCCCGCTACCTAAAAATAAATGGGTCACAAGCAGTGGCATACCAATGATTACAAAAGCATAATGTACAGAAATTCCCATGCTATTGGGAATAAAATAATTACATAATCTGAACGTAAACAGGATACAACAGTTCCTACGAATAGAAGAACAAAACATCAGTAGCTTGAAGAGGCTGTGTATACATGTGTTGAAAAATACATAAGAGGTCAAACGGATACAAAAGGGTAGATTTCATCATAATACAATTTATAAGAACAGAGATGCAATATTTTTTGTGGTCATGGTTTCTATATTTACGTCATTGCTGCTTAAATAATTCAACATTCTGGGAATAACACTGCGTACCATTTGGTCACCATACTTTGTGCGTGATCGTGGTATTAACCAGAGGTTATGCTTACGGGTATCATATTTATTTTCCGAAGGTTGCAGGTTGGCTAAGTCAGATAGTACAGTTTTTTGCTTCAGCTCTTTTTTTATAGTCCTACAAATGTTGTAACTGTAAAGATTTTGTAAAACTGATTAGTTTATATTTTGTTGCATGTACATAACTGATTGATATGGTTCTTTCTTAGCAATAATTTTCAGAAATCTAGTTTGAAGTCTAGTAAGCTTCTCAATATTTGTTTGTGTTGTGTCACCCCATACTATAAAGCAATAGTTTACATAGGACATAAATAAGGAATGATAAATAATAAGTATTGTTTTTAATGGAAGTAGATAATTGTTGCGATAAATTATACCAAGTACACGTGCCGTTTTTGTTGCCACCTGCTCTACTTGTGCATCCCATAGCATGTTGTTTGAAAATACGATACCTAATGTTTTGACATTGTCAACTATTTCAATCAGACTGTTATTAAGATAGAGCGGAGAACTTACTTGTACCTGCTTGCCTTTTGCTCGAAATATAACCGCTTTGGTTTTTTCCGCATTTATTAATAGTCCATTGGAACATGCCCACTTATATATCTTCTCTAATATATTATTTGCCTTTTTGAATCAACTGGTCAGTATCGTTATGTGCAAAAAATACGCTTGTATCGTCCGCATAAATAACGAATTTTGCTGAAGGGTCTATGTTTACAATATCATTTATATACAAATTAAACAGGAATGGACCTAAAATACTGCCCTGAGGCACTCCAAGAGAATTTGGTTTAGTCACCGAAGAAAAATTGTTTGTGCACACGTATTGTTTCCTTTCGCTTAGATATGAGTCGAGCAAGTCTAAAGCAACACCTCGTACACCGTATAACTCCAGCTTATGTAAAAGTAATAGTCTATTCAGAGAGTAGAAGGCCTTACTGAAATCGATAAAGACACCGAGTACTAGTTGTTTACATTCTATGCTATTTAGAATGAACTCTTTCTGATCAAGGAGGGCAAGCTCAGTCGATCTATGTTTCCTGAAACCATATTGTGCGTCACATAACATATTATGTTTGTTAATGAATTCTGCCAGCTGGGAGTGAAGAATTTTTTCTATTATTTTAGAGAATACTGGCAAAATTGAGATGGGTCTATAGTTTGCTAAATTATTCTTATCTCCCTTTTTGTACAAGATGCACACTTTAGCAGTTTGAAGTATTGTAGGAAAAATTCCTTTTCCCAAACAAAGGTTAATAATTTCAGAAAATGGTTGGGCAATTATTTCGGCGGTGTGTTTAATTGGTTTGATTTGAAAATCAAAACAATCACAGCAGTTACTATTTCTAAGCCGCATGATTGTTTTATGTACCTCGCTTTCACATGTAGGTCTTACAAACATAGTACTTGAGCATTTATTGGAAACGTATGATGTCGCATCAAGAGATGTTTCTGGAAAAGCTAAGTTTACTAGATAATCGTTAAATGTATTGGATAAGTTACTACCATTAATAACACAACCATTAATTGTAATTTCCGTAATTACGCTATTTGAGGTGGGTGTTCCTAACACTTTATTGATGTTTTTCCAAGTGGAAGCAGAATTTCCAGCTGATTGCATAAAAATGTTATGAAAGTAGTTTTGTCTAGCCTTTTGGATGTCCTTATTTAGACTGATTACGAAATTTTTTGAAGGTACTAAGTAGCTGTGGGTCACGAGAGACGAGAAATGCATTATACATTACATTCTTTTCATTGATTTGATGCAACAGGTCCCGTGTGATCCATGGCTTCCTAATTTTTTTAGATGGGCGGTGGGTAATTCGAGGGAAGTTATGGTCATATACCTCCTTGAATTTTTCTATGAATGTATTGACAGCAATGTTCGGGTTGTCATTTGCGAGAACATCGTTCCAGGATGTATTAATTAGTTCCTGACGAAAATTTTCAAGATTTTTGGATGTTATAGAACGCACTGGTATGGAAAGTCGTTTCTTTTTTATTCGTTGCCTAATAGCTAAAAATATGGGAAGGTGATCGCTAATGTCGCATGAAATGGTCCCAGCTTTAGTATCCTCAGAACTAATGCTCGTGAGAAAGACATCAATTAATGTAGATGAACAGGCAGTAACTCTTGTTGGCATATTAATCATGTTAGCCAATCCAAAGCTATCAAACAAACACGTCATCTCATGCTGTGAAGTTCCATTAGACAGCATGTCAATATTAATATCGCCGCCGCAAACAGTTACATGGTTATTGAGCATAGCGTGGTGAAATAGGCTCTCCAAACGAGCCGTGAAAGTTGTAATACTTCCAGATGGAGGACGGTACATAACTGAGATGACGTAATTGCTTAGGACAGCTGTCAGCATTTCACAATCAGGCTCTGAATAACAAAATTCTGTTAAGAGTTGACAATCAAAGGTTTCTTTTACAAGTAAGCAGACACCACCCCCTCTACTGTGCGTGCGATTAACACAGAAAACATTATAACCAGGCATAGAAAATGGGTTATCATCATTTGTGTACCAAGTTTCAGTCAGCATGATGATGTCAAAGCGGAAATGAAGCTCTGAAAACAAGGAATTTAGCGATGCATATTTGTTTCTCGCGGACTGACAGTTTAGCTGAAAAATTTTTATGCCAGGCATATAGTTGTCTCCAATGTATTTATGTAGATCTGATGGTAAAATGAACATGATTCCTAAAAAGTAAAGTTATGAACGATTCTGATTTTTCAAGCCAATTTAGAGAAATCTTCCTTTCTCTTCACCAGAACGGCAGGAAAACCATCTCTGCGTCTCATTAGAACTTTACCGTTCGCACACCACACAAAACGGACGTCATTCTCTCGCGCCCATTGTTTTGCCTCCCGAAGTAGAGTTCGCGTTTGTTTGGTTAAGTTTTCTTGAATCATCACTTCGGATTTGGTATCCCTGAGCTTCTTACGACTATGTAGCCAGCTGTCTCGAACTGACTGTTGTGAGAAACGTACAATGATGCCCGGGGTCCTTTCCGCCTTAGAGGGAAGGCGGTGTATCGCGGTAACATCAGTTCCTGTCAGAGCGGGCATCGCAATTGATGCAGCAATTGCGTTGACCTTATCCAATAAGTTCTCGTGCTCAGTCTTACGAATTCCATGAAACTCGAGATTCAGCCTTCTGTTATGCCGCTCTAGTTCGTTCAGTTCACCTTTTATGTCTAGAATTTGTTTAGTGTTCGAGCTTGATTCTGCGGAATCAACTTTCCGTTTCATATCTGACAACTTGTTATCCTGTTCCTTAATGGCTGTAAGTACTCCATCATATTTGTCAGACAGCATTTGGACACTGGCCTCGATATGGGCAATAGTATCCTTCAGGTTTTTCACTGTCTCTGTTAACTCTGCAATGGCTAAAACACTGGGATGATCGACAACCTTCTTTGCCCGTGCTCCTCTGCATGTGGGACAACGCCACTGTTTTTTTGTTGCATCGGATTTCGCTCTAAATGTTCTTTCACTTATGCCTGAGCAAGTTCCTATGTGATAAGAACTGAGGCATTCGCTGCACACCATGCAATCATCATCAGAACCAACACACAAGCCACAATCAAAGCAAGGTACATTAGCAACAGTGCTCATGGTGACAAATTCTTGGGCAACAGTATAGGGCACAGTTAAGTGTGTAGTGTCTTAAGAAATAATAAGAACGTGATGCGATTCACAAACCTGTAAACGTAGAAATGTAGTTTTAGGACGCGCCTTTCCTGTGCCGCTGCTGCTGCCCAAGTGAAGACGGCGTCAGTGGAACTTCCTTTTAAAGCTGCTAGAAGGCAGGGGGGCGTCTTCGTCACGTGTGGTGTCCTCTGCGCTCGGCTTGCTGATGACAGCCTTACAGACACGTGTACGTTCGCGATCCGAGATTCCTAATACAGTTGACGCGGACTGAGAGTTCCACGCAACGTCCTGCGCAGCCGGTCACCGGCTACTCCTTCGCACGTGTCGAGACAGCTGCCCAAAACCTCGCCAGGCAGGAAACACTGTAAACGTAGAAATGTAGTTTTAGGACGCGCCTTTCCTGTGCCGCTGCTGCTGCCCAAGTTCCTGTGCTGCCCAGGCTGCCAAGTTCTGTGCTGCCAAGTTCCTCTGCTGCCCAAGTTCCTGTGCCGCTGCTGCTGCCCAAGTGCTGCCTAACCTCCACCTTGTGATTGCGACTTCAACTGCACGCGTGTCACATAACTTAGTGTTCCAACGACAATTCAGGTGTGGAAATTTCAATGTTTTTATCAATGTGTTTTCAAGCTATAAAAAGGCAAAAATTAAATGAGAAATATACAACTAGTAACAACGAATACAGAAAATGAACCACATGGTTTCACCTACAACAATGAATGAATAAAGAAATTTCAAGCTAAATAAAGGTAATTTAGTAGTAATATTGGTTCTACAGTCTCAATCTTTTTGAAGCTTTAATAAACTCATAGAAGGCATCGGCAACTTTCCCGTCAGTGAACCCCAGAGACAAAGCCCCCCCAAAAAGTGCATTTGGAGTGGTCAACTTCGATTTTACGAGACGGAAGACGGCATCTAATGTGATTTTGCGCAATGCAGCGTATTACTTACAATATATCAGATAATGTTCTGATGTCTCAGTGACTCCACAAAACCAAGATTTAGAGGAAGCAGCCAGACCAGCTCTGTGTAAATAAGAATTTAGATATGGATTATGAAACCTCCACCTTGTGATTGCGACTTCAACTGCACGCGTGTCACATAACTTAGTGTTCCAACGACAATTCAGGTGTGGAAATTTCAATGTTTTTATCAAGGGTGGCAAAAAAAATTCTTCTAACATAATTTTCTTCCGAAATCTAGCCCCATAACAAAGTTAGATACTGGAAGTATGTGGATGACTGGGCCATTTAAAGATGACTTAGCTAATGCATCCACCATTTTATTGAAGAAAATTCTCTTATGCCCTGGTGCCCAAACCAATTTAACAAACTGTATATACGGTGTAACTAATTTTTCAAAAGTACTCAGCACGTGGGAGTTGTCATGTGCAGTGAGAGAAGAACAGAGCGACAGCGATTCAGTTAAAATTATTGCCTAACTAGTTGGTGCGGTTAATATGCGGAGAGCCAAATTTACCGCAAAAAACTCTGCTACAAAATTGGGTACAAAATCTGGAATGCGTAGAGAAAATGACCAATCTAGAATAAGGGCGAATATCCAAATTCCACATTTTTCTTCATGTTACGAAGCAGCTGTCACATTTAATGTCCTTATTGATGAATGAGCCAGAAAGTCTCTCAGAATAGAATTTAAAGTGCGGTCCGACATTAGTTTCGCTTGTTTTGGAAAATCTTGTCAAACTGCATTTTGATGCAGCTGTTGCTATCACTGATCAGAGATACGGCCCTCATTTGGACAATTAAGGTGTCAAGTAAGCTCTGTATATGGAGAATTTCGAGGCGTGTGAAATCTTGGCATGTATGCTAGAAAGAACAACTCAGGGTAGGAGATAAAAACTGTTTCGGAATGCCTTTCTGGGGATTCATTGTGTTTTAGAAATGGTTGCACCGACAATAATTTGAAACGGGGATATAAGTGATGGGAGTCTAGCTTTCATATACAAGACTTTAATGGTTACAAATTTAGGAAGACTTAAACACAGACGGAATGATTGCCTCTGAAGTATTACAAGCGAGCAAAGCTTATAGGTGTACGTGGACGCGAGGCAGGGTTGGAGGGAGACAAGGAGGAAGAAGAGGTGAGAAATACTGTAAGAAATGTTTTAGGACGCGCCTTTCCTGTGCCGCTGCTGCTGCCCAAGTTTGGTATGTGGTCTCTTCCACAGTGGTATTATAAGCAAACGTGGCGTACGGCGAAACTTGAACCCACGTTTTGTGCTCTACATCAACATACATTGATAGCATGTCGGTCATTGTTTTTTTAACCGCTCACATGGGCACAGGGATAATGGCACAAAAGCAGGGCGTTCACTTTCGTGACCAAAGGCCAAAAGCACGAACACCAAAGCACGCGCCCACAGAACTACTTCGTTATCCTCCTCAGAGGCTGGCCACTATAGTTGCCAGCCTACCTTGCATCAATATTAGTCCATCAAGATCCAGGACAGTGAAAATGTCGGCAGCAATTTGAAGAAAATGTGACCTAACTCCTGGATTTGAAACAAAGTCTTCCTAATGTCACGTATAAGTCATATACAAAATCCGTCGGCCATTGCTTGACGTCAGGCTTCGAGGAAGATCTAGATAGGGATTACCAGAATGGGAAATTCTGAAATAGCTTTTGTTCCGTGGTGATCTTTCATTACGGTAACCTCCCTTAGGAAAAAAATGCTTGAGACCTGTCCCGTATCCGTATAACTGAACCGAGCAAAGCTTTAATAATCACTACAGGCGAAAAAATGTCGCAAATAATATCTAGCAAAAGCAGTCACAAAATATATTCCTTGAAAAGCCGTGAGCCGCTTGTAAGAGGTCCAGGGGTCGCATGAGACTGGTGGGTCGTGAGTGCACAAAAGTCGACGTGCGTGTGCCTCTAACGAAACCGAATTCATGGAGTAGAGTTATCTCCAGAATTTTTCAGTGCGTTGCGTTTGATGAGTCGGGCTTGTTGTGGGAAATAACCGAGCCTGGACGAGGTATCTGAAAAAAAAACAACAGAATGCGACTTAAGGAGATCGAAAATTGTGTTGATTAATAACCCGACAATGACATGATGTCAAGCTAGAATGGTTTTCGGATGGTTGCAGATTCTTTGGGCAGAAAATACATGTTTACTTTCATGCCAGGCTAATAGTACGCAGACATTCAAGATCCACCAAAGGAGGAAGGATGGGAGGCAGCCTTCTCCAGCTCTGTCCTCGAGAAGTCCTCGTCTAAATAACCAGGGCCGCTTCTTCAGCCAACGGAATACAATAAGCATTGCACCACTATTCCCTCGATTCCCTTCATATTCTGAACGATAGTTATCATCATTTCTGTAGTGATATTGCACTCCATGATTATCGGCCTCCTGCTACGCGAGAATTTCGCCGCTGCTTCATTTCTTTTCATTTTCTTTCACGTAACCGTAGTACGCCTGCGTGAGTTCCTGCCTCCGGATTCGGTCATCGTGTACTGCAAGCTCGAGCTTGCCCGAACCATGTACGACGACGTCCTACACGAAGGTATCTTTGGCGAGTTTCTGTTCAGCGCCGATGAAGAACGGTCCTCGGAGTCTGGTGAGCTGCCACATCTACAACTGGTGGACGGCGCCGTTCCCGGGTGAGTGCTTCTTACAGTTAGCACTACGTGCACGCCAACACTTGACCACCACGGCGGGGCCAGAATTGAAATTTAGCCGTCACTGAAGAGAGTTCGTAATTCTGTGAAGAGAGTTCGTAATTCTGTTTGTAATTCTGTGACGTTTAGTTTATTAACACACACTCCGTTTGCTTTTTCGCTTTACTCACTGAATGTTTTAGTTTGAGGAGCTAAATATTGTCAGTTGATATCTGGGACCAACCTTCTAACGAGCGCAATGAGCATATTTGCCCCCGGAGGCGATAAGAAACTCGGGAAGAGCTTTATGCAACGTTGGACACTTATTTGCTATGGTATGAACTAAGCCCGGAGTTTTGTTCATAGTGTAAGCTGTTATATTACAAGGTCACACAGAAACATTTGATACCAAATAAGGAGAGTCTTTCAAATATACATAGGCACTTGCTTATAGGATGACTGCATATCTAGGTACTTAGTCGCCATGCAGGCCCGGTATATGGACATGTAGATTAAGTACCGAGTAGTTACGTCAGTTGTATTTTATCGCAACTATTTTATTGCGATGGTAGAAGAGATGGGCACGAGCATGAGACGTGTTAAAGACAAGATAACTGCTGGTCATATAGTTACGGAAGGAAAACGAAGACAAGGGAATCATTTCAGGAGCAGGCAGGTGGTTAGGTGAGAAGAACTTTTCTGCAAATGAATTGGATGCAGTAAGCATAGCAAACAACTAATTGGAGAAACATGAATAAGGCCCTTGCGTTGCTTTTAGAGGCAGTGGTAATGTGTCTGCCTGAGCCCGGCGCGCTGGGAAGTGAAAATGCTCGTCGTGTGACTAGAGTATAAGGTGAAAAGGCGGAAAAGTTCGTACTGTGCGCAACCTCTTCAAGATCCTCGAAACTCCTGTAGGCCGTTGTCTTTGCCATCTGGTCCGAGCCGCCACAAGGCGTGGTGGCGACCACGGATCGATGGCGCACGGACGACGCCGCCGCTGGACATCGAAGCGGTCCTGCCCAGCCCGTCCACCTCGGCGGCGCCGCTACAATTTCCGTGGGCGCACGGATACCGTCAGGCGTCGGCGGTGGGTGGTGATGGAGGCGCCGTCTTCCGCAACGTGCTTCCGGGCGTCCTCGTCTTCAAGTCGTTGCGCGTCACCGAGGCTAACATCGAGGGCAACGCGGTGACCTCGCACTTCGTGAAGGAGGCTACCGAAAAGACCGTGCAGGTACAATTGTGATCGAGACGCGGGCTACGGGCATGCACAAGACAACGATGTAGTTGTAGTCTAAGTGTGAGATGACACTTTGTTGGTAACAACTTCATTGTGTAAGAACTTTATTGGCGAGATGACACTGTCACATAACATTCACTCAACACCTCTTGGAACACGGGGTGTCGCTGAAGCTTACTTTTCCACCAGCGGACGCGTCTTCCAGGCGACGTCTTCCTACCGTAGTGCGTGAATGTGCGTAGTTGTAGCGTGCTCTGTAGTAGACAGGACCGTTTGTGAAAACGTTGACTCCACCGACACTCCGTATTGCAACGATGTTTCATCGCTTCAAGATGCAATCTTTCCCTGATCATCGACCACACTGACTTTCAATTAATATTAAAGTGCTAAATGTGAAACATTGTCGAAAGGTTGCGAAACGGTCTACTCGCTCTTTTTTTATTCCCGAGAAATGATTGATTGGCAGATTTTGCCACGGTAAACTTCAGCAGTTCATGGTGCTTTTTGCTCTGCAGAGGAAGTGCTCAAGAGTTACATATTTCGCTCCTGCCTCGCAGATAACGTCCGCTACCGTCTTCGGCGGAATGTCCCGGAGCCAGCTGGACCCGTTCATAAGGCGGCTGAGCGAGCAGTTCGGCTCCACCGACGGCACCATCGCCATGGCGTTTCCTCGCAACCAGGACGAGGCGCTCGGAGAGCTGGAGGCCTTCGAGCGCTGTTTCCCGTCGGTGCCGGCGTTGGCCAACCAGGCCACCGAGTTCAACGTGGACGGTCCGTTCGCGCCGATGAGCCGGCTCAAGCTTGTACTGCTGCTCATCAAGCTGCTCGACTGAACCGGTGAGTGGCGCATTGACTGACCTTTTGTTAGTGGATGCGAATACGATTTGGTAAACGGGCCGAAACGCGTTTTTTTCTATAGTTGGTGGCAAGCATAGGTCGGTAAACAACATCGGAGCTCACTTGGACCCACTCGTTAAACTATCTTGCACTTAGGACTTGCTCGGAGTCGCCAAAATTTTCTGGAGCTGCGACGTCGCAGACTCCAAGTGCGAGAAACACTTGGAGTCTGCGACGCACTTTAACGAAATGTTTCTTCAACAGGACTCGCTCGGACTCAGGCACAAAAATTATTACCCACCTGGACTCGATCACCTGGACTCGCTCGAGCTACGGTGGTAGGCGTACGTGAGAGGGGGAGGTGGTGCCAGCTAGAAATCTAACGGGGCCAATAAGTCTTATTTATTTACTCACTCAGACTTGTCTCGTCATTGATTGAAGTGCCGGTTTTTTTTATGACAGTTGTTGCTGAAGACATCTGGTGTTATATTCCACGAACGGCTGACTTCACACCTTTAGCCCCTCGCACCTGGGGATCTAAATCAAATGGTTGTGTGAAGCATGCGATCGCTTTATTTGAATTTTATATCTATTGCGAAGCACGCTTTGTTGATTGATTGATTGGTTTATTGATTGATATATTGATTTATAGATAGACTGGTAGTTAGATTGACAGACAGACAGACAGACAGATGGACAGACAGAAGGACAGATAGATAGATAGATGATTGATTTGATTGATATGTGGGGTTTTAACGTCCCGAAACCACTATATGATTATGAGAAACGCCGTAGTGGAGGGATCCGGAAATTTAGACCACCTGGGGTTCTTTAACGTGCACCCAAATCTGAGCACACGGGCCTCCTTCATTTCTGCCTCCATCGGAAATGCAGCCGCCGCAGCCGGGATACGAACCCGCGACCTGCGGGTCAGCAGCCGAGTACCTTAGCCACTAGACCACCGCGGCGGGGCATAGATAGATAGATAGATAGATAGATAGATGGATAGATGGATAGATAGATATGAATAGTCAGCGAAATTCGAAGGCCTCATTTCTTTAGTCTTTTATTTGCATGTTGCGTAGACTGAAGGCTGAACAGATAATTGCATGAAATATGGCAGCGATAGGGGCAAGCAGTCCGAATTTGTTCAGCCTAGAAAGTTCAAAGTACAGGTAGATGCGCTCCTACCCTCAAGCAGGTCGTAGAAAGTTTTCGGAGGGTGGGGGCACGGGTTTGATGTGTCACTCTTGGCTACGCCACTGCCCTCAACTTGATCGCAATGAGCTCACCTGGTCACGTTTCACTCGCGCTGCCACATTTGAGAGCACCCCTATGAAAATCGATATCTCCTACGCAGGAGAAGCTTGCGTGCCATTTTACCCGTCATTTGCAAGGAATCGATGAGGCCTTTGCAGAAGTCACAAACAATGCTTTAAGCCCGCACGTGCGAATTGAGGCAGCCCGCGATAGCTTCCGTTGTGTTTTGTATTGTTTAAAGGATTTTTCTTGTGGCGATGACGTTTATATTGATGGCGTTACGTTTTCCCCACTTTACTTTATTCAAACAACTTCGCCTAGAGCGTCCGCGGTGCGTTCCTTCCAGCGTCGTAGCGTTCGGGGCATTCTTTGAACAACTCCGCAGTTTTCAAGATGGAAAAGTCTTAGCTTTTCTCTTATGCATTCAGTAAAAACAACGTGCTAAAAACAAATAAAAGAACTGTGAGGAGGTTTATTAGCCGTTAAAGACAGCGACGAGACAGCGTGAAGAACCGTCCAGCGATCGGCACAGGAACGAACCGAAGCACGAGCCGAGAGAGCCGGGCGTTGGCGATGCTGCTTGCTGCAGGCACATCCTCTTCTTCACAATCGCCCCCGCTGAAAAAGGAGCCATCCTGGCGACCTAAGAAGTTTCAGGGAGAGGCTCATAATACGGTTTTAGGCGGGAAACATGGACGATGTCACGTGCATGCCGGCGCATGTCATCTGATCGGGAAACTGGCTCAAGGTAAATAACCGGAGAGGTTTTCTCTAAAACGGTGTAAGGCCCCTCGTATAGGGGGACAAGTTTTGATGAGAGTCCCGGAGTTTGGTATGGGATGGCAAGCGGCACGAGAGACTCTGGGGCATAGTTGGGATCCGGAAGAGAGGTGCAACGGTTTTCTTTCTGGCGTTGCTGCTCGTCCGAGGTGAACGCACGGGCGAGCTGGTGGCACTCTTCGGCTTGTCGAGCAGCATCGGAGATAGGTGGACATTCGGAAGCATCAGGACGGTAGGGAAGTAGAGTATCAATTGTATGGGAAGGGTCACGTCCATAAAGAAGCAAGAAAGGTGAAAATTCCGTGGTTGTTTGTATTGCAGTATTGTATGCGAATGTGACGTATGGGAGAACACGGTCCCAGTTGCTATGATTAGATGCCACGTACATTGAGAGCATATCACCCAGCGTGCGGTTAAACCGTTCCGTTAGCCCATTAGTCTGCGGGTGGTATGCTGTCGTTTTCCTATGAATGACGTGGCATTCCGAAAGCAGAGCTTCTACGACCTCGGAGAGGAAAGCGCGGCCTCTGTCACTAAGGAGCTCCCGCGGTGCGCCATGTCGAAGTATAAATTGACGTAAAATGAAAGAGGCGACATCCTGAGCGGTAGCGCTCGGTAAAGCGGCTGTTTCTGCGTAGCGTGTTAGATGGTCGACCGCAACTATAATCCACCGATTGCCATCTGGTGTCAATGGAAGGGGGCCGTAGAGGTCAACGCCAACGTGATCAAATGGCTTGGCAGGGCACGGAAGTGGCTGCGATTCGCCAGTCGCACGTAGCGGTGTTGATTTGCGTCGCTGGCAGTCAGGACAGCACAGCACAAATTTGCGTACAAAATTGTACATGCCGCGCCAGTAATAGCGATGGCGAAGGCGTTCATATGTTTTGAACACCCCGGCGTGGCCACATTGTGGATCGTCGTGAAGAGAGGCGCATACCTGCGATCGTAAAGTGCGTAAAATGACCAGTAGCCACCGGCGGCCATCAGGACAGTAGTTGCGTCGATGGAGAAGTTGATCGCGGATGGCAAAATGGAAGGCTTGACGTCGGAGGGATCGAGATACCGGAAGGTTAGGCGTACCGGATAGATACTCGAGAAGAGATTCGATGCACGGGTCACGACGCTGTTCGGTGGCAATTGAGTCAAGATTTAACGATGACAAGGTCTGGAGGCACGTGTTTCCGCACGTCGGATCTGGTGGCAAAGGTGAGCGGGACAGGGCGTCAGCGTCAGAGTGTTTGCGTCCGCAGCGGTATACGACGCGAATGTCGTACTCCTGGATGTGGAGTGCCCATCGCGCAAGGCGGCCAGAAGGGTCTTTCATCGTGTAGAGCCAGCAAAGCGCGTGGTGATCAGTTACTAGATGAAACGTGCGGCCGTATATGTACGGCCGGAACTTTCCAAGCGCCCACACCAGAGCCAAACACTCTTTTTCTGTCACGCTGTAATTAGTTTCGGCTTTCGTCAGAGTGCAGCTAGCGTAGGCTACAACGTATTCTGAATATCCGGGTTTTCGTTGAGCGAGGACAGCACCTAGCCCGACTCCGCTGGCGTCGGTGTGCACTTCGGTAGGAGCCGTCGGGTCGAAGTGGCGAAGAATAGGTGGGGAGGTGAGCAGACGGCGCAGAGTGGTGAAGGCAACGTCACATGCAGGGGACCAGGAGGAGAGGTTCACGTCACCGCGAAGATGCTGGGTTAATGGTGACATGATGGATGCAAAATTGCGAACAAAGCGCCGGAAATATGAGCATAGGCCTACAAAACTGCGAAGTTTCTTCGTGGTCGTCGGCTTGGGAAATTCTGCGACTGCTCGAAGTTTTGCTGGGTCAGGTAATACGCCGTGCTTCGACACGATGTGGCCTAGGATGACGAGCTCGCGTGCAGCGAAGCGGCATTTTTTCAGGTTAAGCTGCAGGCCAGCGTTGGTCAGACAAGTCAAAACGTGCCTGAGGCGAAGGAGGTGCGTAGGAAAGTCATGCGAGAAAACCACGACATTGTGAGGTAGCAGAGGCACATATTCCACTTGAGGCCACGTAGCGTATTATCCATAAGTCGTTCAAACGTGGCGGGCGCGTTACAAAGCCCAAAGGGCATGACGTTAAACTCGTATAGTCCGTCAGGTGTAATAAATGCAGTTTTTTGGCGATCGGCTCCAGCCATTGGAACTTGCCAGTAGCCAGACCGCAAATCTAGCGACGAGAAGAATTCCGCTCCGTGAAGGGTGTCAATGGCGTCACCAATGCGCGGCAAAGGATATACGTCCTTGCGGGTTATCTTATTGAAACGACAATAGTCCACGCAAAATCGGATAGATCCGTCTTTCTTACGCACCAGGATGACAGGAGACGCCCAGGGACTGTGAGATGGTCGAATGACGTCTCTACGAAGCATATCTTCGACTTGATCGTTGATGACGCGGCGCTCTTCAGTGGAGACACGGTATGGTCTTTGACGCAGTGGCTGGTGTAGGCCAGTGTCAACATGATGCTTGACTTGCGACGTGCGGCCTAGTTGAGGTTGGGACATCGAAAGAATTCCGGAACTCATGCAGAAGATCAAGCAGGTCGGCATGTTCGGTGGGAGTGAGGGTGTCGGTGATGGCGCTGGAAAACGTATCCTTGGACGACTCATTGAGGGCCCACAGTGATTTTGGGTGGTCGCAGTAGTCATCCGGGACATCAACCAAAGACGAAGGGTCGAGATCCTGCACGCGGCCGAGACATTCCCCCGCAAGCAAAGTGACAGGTGTGGAAAGCGGGTTGAGTATGAACATATTGCTTCTTCCGGCGGCAAGGTCAATCGTAGCGAAAGGCAGCGGCAGAGCTCGACGACTCGTGAAGATATCGGAAGGCATAAAAAAGACTGTAGTGTCAGTGTAGGCGTTGCATGAAACTGGAACAAGTGCGAAATTTTCAGGTGGAATGTCGGTATCTTCATGCACGAACTACTTCAGCGGCTGATGAAGAGCGTCAAGTAATGGGACATCACAAAAGGGTGAAAACTCAAGTGCAGCGCGTGCGCAGTCGATGATGGCCTTATGGCGGGATAGGAAGTCACATCCAAGGAAGACATCATGCGAACAGGCAGCGAGGGCAATAAACTCCACAATGTAAACAATGCCTTCGATGGACACTGTTGCAGTGCAGGCTGCGAGAGGCGTTACTTGCTGTGCACTTGCGGTGTGGAGTGACAGTCCCGAAAGCAGCGTCGTGACTTTACGTTATACACGGCAGAAATTAGTGGCAATAACGGAAACAGCGGCGCCGGTTTCTACTAGGGCGAAAGTAGAATAACCTTCAACAGTTACTGCGACCACGTTAACAGGAGAGGGGCAGGGGCTTAGACGGTTCGAAAATGGCGCAGTTCTTGCCTCTTGAACTGCGGTGCTTAGTTTTCCTGGTCAGAAGGTCTGGGCTGGCGACGCATGGGGGAGGGCGATTGCCGACGAGGAGAGGGTGCGCGTGGCGTCACGAAGTCGGGATCGTTGGGAGGGGCATAGCGAGGTGACGAGATCGGCCCGTATTGCGCGAAGGGTTGGCTGCCGGGTTGCGACGATCGGACATAGTCGCCGAACGTCTGAGCTCGTCGGCGGCAGTAGCGGGCAACGTGCCCGGGAGTAAAGCAGGCGTAGCATATCGGTCGGTTATCAGGCGTCCTCCAAGAATTGGCGACTGGTGCTGCCGCCCAAGGTGCAGTATAAGCAGCCGGGTGTGCGGGCTGTGAGCGCGAGGTGTAGGGCGGTTGCGGAAGCCTACGCACAGCGTCTGCATATGTGAACGGCGCTGCTACAGGCTGAATCACTTGCGAACAGGCGACAGGAGGAGCCACAGGCTGCGCTGCATACGTTAGTGGCGCAGCCACAGGCTGCACGGCTGGCGGATGGGTGACAGGAGGGCCTACCGGCTGCGCGACACGCTGGAAGTGAACACGGCTGGATAGAGGCGGCTCGTGGTGCGCAACAGGAACAGCCTGGGCAACCTCTTCCGAAATAGCAGTGCGAGGCGAGGCAGGTAGACGGGTGGTGGTCTCGTGAGTGAAGGGCACTAGGGAAAGTTGGCGGGCGACTTCCTCATGGACAAAGGCTCGAACTTGCTGAAGCAACGGTGAATTGTCAGGCAGGGTGTCGAAACTGGACAGTGACTCACCACCATGCTGAGGCTGCCGAGTCAGAGTGCGTTGCTTCGTCAACTCGTCGTAGCTCTGACACAAGCTGACGACTTCGGAAACTGTGCTCGGATTTCTTGCCAAGAGCATTTGAAATGCGCCGTCGTCGATGCCCTTCAGGATATGTTTGACCTTGTCAGATTCGGGCATGGTGTCATTCGCACGTCGACAAACGTCGACGACGTCCTCAATATAGCTGGTAAAGGTCTCGCCAGTCTGCTGAGAGCGGACGCGCAAGCGCTGTTCTGCCCGCTGCTTGCGGACAGCCGGCCGACCGAACACTTCAGCACATGATGTCTTGAAGACGCTCCATGTGGGGATGTTGTGTTTGTGGTTGCTAAACCACAATTCGGCGATGCCAGTGAGATAAAATATGACGTGGCCCAGCTTGTCGGCTTCATCCCACTTATTGTTGGCGCTCACCAGTTCGTAGTGCTCGAGCCAGTCTTCGACGTCGGTTCCATCCGCACCGCTGAAGACCTTCGGGTCCCGTAGCCTAGGATGGCCAGGGTAGTTGAACTGGGGCGAAGGCGTCGATGTAGTGGCGTTGTCAGTCATGACAGGTGGTAGCGTGTGACTTCGCAGCTCCAGGGTGTAGCAACGGGGATTAACAGCACCTTCCACCAAATGTGAGAAGGTTTATTAGCCGTTAAAGACAGCGTCGAGACAGCGTGAAGAACCGTCCAGCGATCGGCACAGCAACGAACCGAAGCACGAGCCGAGAGAGCCGGGCGTTGTCGATGCTGCTTGCTGCAGGCACATCTTCTTCTTCACAGAACGAATAGTAATCCCTATTTTGATGCAATGACGCAAAAAAAAAATCTAACGTTACATTGATCCATTCACCGGCCTGCGCTCTGCGTCGTCATTCTGTGCCCAACTATTACAACGATTGCCACAATGCGTTGACGCGGTAGACACCGAAGTGTGAAGTGTTTGATGGCAGGGGGCCTACAAGGCTTCACCTTAGCTCCTACGTCGGTGCTGACCGCTTAGTCCCGTTGCGGCGCTGGCGAAGGCTACTGCGGCGGAAGTGACGACGGGTGTCTGAGGCCTGTGATTGGATAAATGTAACGTTATAAATGTAACCGCGTCAATCCATCGACTGAGAGGTTATTATCGCGTTTTTGTTATTTAGCACGCTTTTTCAGTGAACGCGTAAAAGACCAGGAACTCTCCGGCTTTTTCAACTTGGCAACTGCAGTATCAGGAAAAAAGATTGCGCTGAATGCCACTGTGCTGGACGAAACACGACAGTTCAGGCGCTGTGTTTCGAAGAAAGTGAAGCGTGAAAGGAAAGACCGCTTTTTTGCGTATTAGCGAAGCGAAATCTCAAAATCCCGAAAATGCTGCTTTTACCCCTACGCGACGCTTGGTAAGTGCGAAAACGTGCAAATCAACTCGGACAGAGACGCCACCTTGAGATTCTCGCACCAAACATCGTGAAGTCATGAATTTTTGCGGCATCGACCAGCACCCCACGTGGCTTCTAAGTGCTAACATGATTCTACATGGCTTCGAATCGATAAAATTGGAGTGCATCAGAATTTGTGGGTGCCATAAACCTAGCGTACGAAGTTTCAGAATATTTCATCGAGCCCATGTCGCGAGAACGGAAATAATTCATTTTGAACTTTATGAACTAGCGCGTGGGGATTTCGACGTGAAATTTAAAAGCAAAACTTCAACCTTGATTTTTTTCCGCTGACAACGAATTCGTGATAGTGAATACTTATGTCATTATAGAGTTTTCAGAGTGCAGTTGATCATTTTAAACCAAGGTATTGATGTTCTTTAGTGCTCCCTTAAAGTAGAACTCGAAGGGAAGATGAACAAATGCTTCACATTTGAGATATCCGGCAGCATTTGGATCCTGAATATTAGCATGAAAGCGGCATTCACCCAATGCTATGCTACAGTGCTCGTGACTTAGCGCGTTTTGAATATTTCTTTGAAATAATATTTCAGCAGCGCTCTATCGTCTCTTCTTTTTTCTCCAGACACCAGCACCTTCGGGAACTTGGCGGCCAAGTTCAACGCCATGCTGAGACGGCGCCTTTATAATGTTGTTGTAAATTACTTTTCAATATGAAATCGCCATAAAGAACAAGAGATGATTGCGCCATATATGTGTTGGTCGGTTACGTTGCTTGATAGTCTCTCGATTATACTTATTTGCTGGTATATTTTAGTGGAATAACTTTTCCCTGCAAATAGCCGATGCATGTAAATCTGCACTCCAATTACCACGCCAATCTTCAGCTGCACAGTTTCACTGTGTTAGCGGAAATTTCACCCGGAACATACATCCGGTCGTCACTGGAATGGTGCATGAGCACGTCGTGGCAGACGGAGAGGCGAAGGAGGAGGCTGGTGGGGCGCACGAGACTCTGGCGACTATTCTGTGGCACAATTGCTTGTGAATATTGTAAAATACATTCGCTTGTGTCTCCCGTGTGGCGTCGTGTTCCTCGTGACAACATAAAGGTAGCGATAGTGTGACGTAGCAATGATAAGATCCTTCAGGAGTCCTCGTCGCGTTTTCTTGTTTCGGCCAAGTGAACTACTTGGGTCGATTAGGTAAGTGTTCACGCCGAGATCTTCGCCATATGGCATCTGCAATTGGGTACGTATCTCATGCGAGGTACTTCGGAATGAAACACTTCATTTTGCAGAGATAACATGCAGGCAATACAAAAGCACAATATACTAGCAGTTGCTCAGTGAACGAGCACAACCGATCGGCGAAGCCCGTTAGAAATGGGACGCTAATGATTTTGTGCTTGATATATCTGCTAGCTCTCATGAAGGCGGTATAGGGTGGGGAGAGCGTTTTCTGCGCCCCATAGTCTGCGCTCGGTGGCGGGAATGTCCGAGTGAGCTTGCCGCGTGCGCGGCGCAGCCGGAGCCAGCTCGGGCAACGGACCCACCACTAGGTGGAGTGAGACAACGAAGATGCCGCAGGGTTGAAAAACGATAGGGCGAAGCGATGGTTTCATGCATTTGCCGGGTGAGGAGAGATGACAGACATTAAAAAGAGGGAGTTGTAAATGTGCGAGAGAGGTGCGAATGGCGATGCATCGGGGAGCTTAGACGGCAGCTACGGCAGGCTGCGGGCTTAAGGAGTTGCGCTTACAGGGACACTAAAGGTAAATGATTTGTGCGAGAGTGAAAGCTCAATGTATGTCTAAAACGGCAATATCAACAGCAGTGCCCCACTTTCCGAGAAATTGAACTAAATGTGCCACGTGACAGGTCTCATGAAGGAGATATCTTGGACATGATACCGATGACGTGAGAACGTCAGACTACAATTGAATCACTAAATATCAAATTAGTTTCAATAAAAGCCTTCCGTGCATCAAGATAGATGGATGATGGATGAGTGAGGGAAGTGAGTGAAACAACTTTGTTGACGATCCGGCATAAAGGGGGAAGGGGCAGGGGGATTAAAGCGAGACGCTAGCGTGCTCGGACGTCCCGGAGCAACAACCTGCTCGCGTCAAACCCGTGGGGGTGCCGCTTTTGGCCGCTGGCGTTCCAGGATGCTAAGCACGTGCTGGGCCACGTCTTTTTGAAAAGTTAGAGCGCGAAAACTTGACACGATCACTCACACACGCACACACCCATGCATCAAACACACAGCGATGCATGGGTGTGTGCGTGTGTGAGTGATCGTGTCAAGTTTCGCGCTCTAATTAACTTTTCGAAATGATCTACCAATTAGCCCAAGAACAAGTTCTCTTGGACCACGTCTCTTTGTTTGCCTGGTTCTCGGCTGATGATTTTGCTGCTTACGGCAGTTGGCATTACTTCTTGGTTAGCGGTGGTGCACAGTCCCAGAGGAGGTGTCTCTGGGTGGCTCGCCCCTTCTTGCAGTGTTGGCATACATCAGTGGTGTAAACTTCCGAGCAAACGTGCTTTGCCCAGACGGGGGTCCATATGGCTTCACAACGTCGGGAAGCATACGGTGCATGTCGCCCACGCAGGCCGAGGAGTTTGCAAACGCACTGGCACTAGCGATCCCGGATTACCGCACGGTCCTCAGCGACTCGAAGACGGCAATAGTCAACTTTGCTACAAACAGCGTCCATGGAACCACTGCAAGAGTATGTTCAACTACAGCAAGACCGGAAACCAACGTTACCGTCAAGTGGTTCCCTGCGCACGCCGGGGAGCTGGACGTGGGCCCGAACCGCAACGAGGAGGCAGATACGGAGGCACACGCGCTAACTAGCCGCCGTGTCAACGCATTCCTCGGAGCCGCAACGACCCGATGCCGAAGACGGAGAGTATTTTATCACAACCTACGCCGACGTTCTGCAGTGGTACAGAACGAGCAGACGCCTCTACCCACCGCCTCACCGAGACCTACAACGCAGAAAAGCAGCCGCACTACGGATGATGGATGAAAAAATTAATTGGAGTCCTGAAGGATTCCACTTCCGTTTCACTCTCACTTAAAGAGCACTGCCGCAAAAATTCGATTTTGGCCTAGTTAAACTAGACAGGTAGTGTTATCTAGCGGATACTAATTTGAACTAAGCACGCCCAACCAAGGCCTCCGAGATGGCTGGCACGCGGTGTTAAAATCTAGGACCAATGACACAATGAGGCTCAAACCCATGTCCGCTGTATGTGAGCCCAGTATTCTACCACTGAGTTACGCCGGTGCTTGTAACTTCTTGCCAAACTTCTCTTAGGCAGGCTTGACCAAGCACCAATGGCACAGTAGGGCATGAACCCGGGTCCGCTGGATGCCAGCCCAGTATTCTACCACAGAGCTACACCGGTGCTAGTGAGTTGTTGAACCTTGCTTTAGGCAGGCTTGATGTCGTGAAAGGAATCGCGTTAATACGACGTATAAAACACTTCAAAACAGCAAAAGAACAACCAGTCGACGCATAATGCGAATAGCGTAACGAGTGGACCGTCCAATGCTCAATACATTACAAAAGCTTGTTCTTGATCCCCTATTAACTGCAGCGCGTACCCACTACAGCCATAATTCCTCATCGTCGTCAGCCACTGCAAGAAGCATTGGCAAAAAGTTCCTTGCAAGTACCACGCTTCTCAGAAGAACAACGAAAAATAGCCTAGCCAATGCCTGCCTCCTACCAAAATAAATTTATTATTAATTACATAGTGGGTAAGCAAGTGCGCTTGTAGTTACCTAATAAGTGTTTAGAAAAGACTAAGAAAGGCTGCTCTTCTAGCTTTCGCTGTGACTGTGCTGCGCCTTCCGCGCAGTCCTGGTATTTTTAAAGACGATAGTCTTTCTTGAGGACCTTCGCCACAAAAAATTTGGTTTGTTTATCCTTCTGTACATCTGTCAGTACATTTGTCTGTTTGTCCGCCATAACGATACCCCAAACGGCACCAAGCGATACCCTGAACGACCAACCCCATCCGCAGCGCCCACCGATATTGCTCATGTTTCAGCGTTCATACTTGTGCGATTGTCAATTAAAAAGCGAATATTGCGCATACCTGAGGCAGCACAACAACAAGTTGTTGTTTTTTATGCGTGCCTTCATACTAGAGAACACACATACAAATAATTCTAAGGACCATAGCGTTTATCACGCTGCGGTGGCAGAGCAACGCGATGCTTAAAAGGCAAGTGTTTCTAACGCTTTGCTAAGACAACACGGTGGTGGCACCTGCCCGTCGCTTTGCGTTCTATACCTTATCGCCTCCGAGACAGACGCGCATGTTTCTCCCTGGGGGTGCACGCCTTCCTTCGTTTTCGAAGTTAAATTCCAGATAGCGCTCGTGTCAAATGTGCCTCGATGCACTCTTTCGCCTCCGCTGCATGAATCAAGACTCTCTAATGCAGCACCTCCAGCATACAATTGTCATGGGTCCCGTTAATTAGGGAGGCGATCGCCGGGCTAATTTCAAGGGCCGAAGTATCGGCCCCCCGAACCGCACCACGAAAGCATGGACAATTTAGAAGTGGTACTATTTGGACGCCGGCTGTGGCCCAAAGAACAATCAGAGCCGAAAGTTGATAAACAAAGCAAAATTATATTCTCAATAATGGCAGATCAAAACAATACACAAGTATGCACACTCCACAATAGTTGAGTACAATATGTCACCAATCAAACAACGTACTACACAGTACAATCAGCCACACTCGAAACAACGGACACAGACAACAATACACACTACAATGCAGTCGCATGCATTGAACAACCAAGACACTTAAAGACTAAAGAGATAGAAAACCTATTCAGTCCAAAGTTCTTGGAACAAAAGTCTGGATGATTCTCTTCCGAGAATCACTCACTCAAATTTCAGCGTTGTTGTCGTTCCACTGCCCCCGAAGTTTCTCTTCCAGGAAACCTCGACTGCCCCCGAAGTTTCTCTTCTAGGAAACCTCGAGTCTTCACTTGGCCACTCTCCAAGCTTCAACCTTCTTCGCCGGAAACCCGTCGGCTTCACACACGCATCTGTTGCCACGCGTCTTCGCTCGATAGCGGTAGACACACGCTCTTGTCTGTAGTTCGAGCCTTCACCTATCAGGTGGAAATCCTCTTTACTCCGTCACCTTTACATTGTCGGTCGGTTGAGGTCGAGCCGACGTTAATCCAGCTGCCCAGACGTAAACTCAATCAATACGATCATGTTCTCATTCACTGTCTCTTGTACCCGTGCTTCCCCTTGTGCTCGGTTGAAATCGTTCACGGGGGTTTTCTCCGCACTACCTCGCGGTCCCTGTGTCGGCGGGGGCTCCATCTTCGGGTCTTCCCCCAAATGTTCTGGATCATTCCGCCCTCGCGCCCCGTCGATGTTTCCAATGACGGGGTCGTACAGGGGGGTCGTCATGCATAAAGCCATAACCTTCGCGCTGAAGGACAGGGTTTAAACCTCAATCTCTGCTTCGGGAAGCGTCCGAATCGTACCGTGAATTAGGCAAACTGGTTTTGTTTTGCCTTTTAACTCACTTTCCCGTACCGAATTTCTCCGCACGATAACAGTGGAGCTCCCGGTATCTCTTAACACCGTAACCTTTTTGCCCGCAACTTTTCCAGGCAGAGTTGGCGTTCCCTTCGTAACACCGGTTGGCTGTTTTGTCATTACAGCACTTACAATAGGAAGTTTCTCCCAATTTTTCAACTCTACAAATCCGTTGGTGACGGCATCACCATCGGATTTCGGTGCTGCTAGCACACAGGATACCTGGTGAGTTTGACTCACTCCGTCACGACAAGCGTCTGCTTTGTGCCCAGTCTGACCACACTTGAAACATTTTATGACCGTGGGACTTGTAAAGTTAGTACGACAGTTGTTCGCGCGATGACCCACTTGGTTACACAGAAAACATCGCGGAACACTCTCCGGTGCACGCTTTTGTTCGGGTGCCGAAATTTTCTAATCTTCGGGACACTCCTTTTTGACCTTGGCCAAACTAGTTCCACCTTGCGCTTCCAAGAATTGATCAGCCAATTCAAGCATGCCTTCAAGTGACTCAGCCTTCCTCTCTTTCAAGTACAGCGACAGGCTTGGGTGGCAACTAGTAAGAAATTGCTCTCTAATAAGGAGCTCTCTAAGTTCTTCGTGCTCCTACGCTGTCCCTGAAAGTTCAATCCATCTGTCGAAATAATGGCAAAGTCGGGTGGCATACTGCGTAGCCGTCTCACCATCAGCTGGCTTTCCTGTCCGAAATCTGTTCCGGAATCCTTCCACAGTAAATCTAAATCGCTTCAATAAAGCAGTTTTCACCTTTGCACAGTTGGCTGCATCGGTCGGCGTCAGCCTACCGTACACACTGAGCGCTTCACCACTCAAGCAAGTACTCAAAGCAGTTGCCCATTGATGTTCCGGCCAATTTTGGCTCCTCGCAATTGTCTCAAATATGTGAAGGTACGCGTCAAAGTCGTCCTTGCTTTCATCAAACGCTACGAGCAGCTTGCTTGGGTTCAAGCGGAAGCCACGATCTTCCCGTTCACTGCTTACAACTCCAGCTTGGACCGGAGTCTCACTTCGCTGTTGCAAATGGAGCCGCTAGAGTTCCATCTCGCGCTGTCGCTGCCGTTCCCTTTCCTCTCTTTCTTCTTTCGCCCTCTCAGCTGCCAGTCTTTCTCTCTCCAGCTCCAACTTCAATTGCTGCTCTCTTTCGTCTTTCAGCTGTCGCTCCTTTTCCTCTCTTTCTTCTTTCGCCGTTTCAGCGGCCAGCCTTTCTCTCTCCAACTCAGCTGCTTTTTCTTCCTTGGCCCTCTCAGCTGCCAACCTCTCTCGTTCCAACTCAGCTGCTTTTTCTTCCTTGGCTCTCTCAGCTGCCAACCTCTCTCTCCCAACCTCAGCTTCTTTTTCCGCTTTGGCTCTTTCGACCGCCAACCTTTCTTTTTCCAGCTCAGCTACCTCTTCTTCTTTGACCTTCTCTTTTTCTTCTTTTTCCTTCTCGGTGACCCACTTCCGTAGTTCGGCGCCAGAAAGACCCATCTTCTCACCAAGAGCGACTAACTTTTCGAGATCCATTGTATCTCGCAAATAAAACCTTGCCGCGTGAAAAAATTATCTGCCTGAATCAGTATATCGGAACACGCTCCTGCACTCGTTAACGAGAACACTGAGCAACACACAAAATCGTTCCGATAGCACTATACACATTTCGAGGCTCTTTCTCACTACTTTGGACACACTGTGCACCAAAAGGTCCTCGTCGCGGACGCCAGATTAATTGTCACGGGTACCGTTAATTCGGGAGGCGATCACCGGGATAATTCCAAAGGCCGAAGTATCGGCCCCCCGATCCGCACCACGAAAGCGTGGACAATTTAGAAGTGGTCCTATTTGGCGCGCCAGCGGACGCCGGCTGTGGTCCAGAGAACGAGTCAGAGCCGAAAGTTGATAAACAAACAAAATTATATTCTCAATAATGGCAGATCCAAAACAATACACAAGTATGCACACTTCACAATAGTTGAGTACAATATGTCACCAATCAAACAACGTACTACACAGTACAATCAGCCACACTCGAAACAACGAACACAGACAACAATACACACTACAATGCAGTTGCATGCATTGAACAACCAAGACACTTAAAGACTAAAGGGATAGAGAACCTAATCAGTCCAAAGTCCTTGGAACAAAAGTCTGGATGATACTCTTCCGAGAATCACTCACTCAAAGTCCAGCGTTGTTGTCGTTCCGCTGCCCCCGAAGTTTCTCTTCTAGGAAACCTCGACTGCCCCCAAAGTTTCTCTTCTAGGAAACCTCGCGTCTTCACTTGGCCACTCTCTAAGCTTCAACCTTCTTCGCCGGAAACACGTCGGCTTCACACACGCAGCTGTTGCCACGCGTCTTCGCTCGATAGCGGTAGACACACGCTCTTGCCTGTAGCTCGAGCCTTCACCCCTCAGGTTCAAATCCTCTTCATCTCCTGCTTTGTCACTACGGACAAAACCTTCGCCGACTACACGGCGGAATACCCTACGCGCTCTGGCGCTAACTTCCGTCTTCTCCTAATTTCTCATCTCGGCTGCTCGATTAAATACCTTCCGCGCGAGATTCCAGAAAGTTCTCATCATTTCGTTGGCGTAATCCGCAGCAAAGGCTGGGGAGAGGGCGAGACGGTTCGAAGGCCGTCCCCGACGGATGACGCAACCCGGCATCCCCACGCCCCTTTCCATCTAGAAAATTCCAGGGCTTGCTCGGCCGCCGATGCGAGGAGGTTTCGTCGGCGAACCCACGCTTCCGAAGGGAGAGGGGCGCGCGCCCGGGGAGTCTTTGGATGCTTGTTTTCTTTTTTTATGCCTGACCTCGCGGCGTCTCTCCCACGCTTTATCGCGAGAATTTGGCGGCGCGCCCTTTTCGAGCGCTCGCTTTGTGACAACAATTCACCGAATTTCTCGCGCAGAAGACAAAATAAACGTTTTATTGTTTTATTCAGTTTCTCGAGACGCAAGACTATCGTCTTTTGGTGACATTTGCAGTGAATCATGCAGATACGGGGCCTTTTTTTTCCCTGCGTATATGTGTCGCTCAGTAACGTTGATTGATAGTCACTGGATTACCTTTCTTCGCTGGTATACTGTATAGTGCAATAACTTTTGCCTGCTAGTAGCAAATGCATGTGGATCTGCCCTCTATTTACCACGCTAATCTTCAGCTGCCACCAATTACCCCCAGAATTTTTGGCTTAACTGAAGGAAACTACTTTTTTTCCGTTACTGCATTACTTTCGGTCCAATTCACGAAGAGAAGAACGGGACTTGGTGCATTTTGCTGATAGGTAATTTTAAGGAGGTATCGATTCGTCGGTGAGAGTAGTACTTTTTCTTCATTTATGTTCCGTTTTGACTCGCTGATAAATACCTGGATCTGAAAGATATAGAGGCATTCTAGCATTCCTCCTTTTCGGAGGCTTCTACTTGCGTAAATATCGTCTTTGAATGGTATTGCTCTCCTATTCTGATTCATAATTATACTCCTACATCGCGTGCGGGTATTTCTGAGGTGATCAACCGAAAGGCAGTTACGCTCTAGATAACAGAGTGCCCTGTCATGTCATTGAATGACGAGTTTGTTAAACTGGAGCGAACGATATGCAGATAAGCACCACGCTTAGTTCATCCAACGGCCTGTGCGTTTTGATAGTGCGCTGTTGGGTCGATGATGCCAGTGCTGACGTGTTCATTACTAATATTTGTCGTAGCCATTGTTGTCAGGACCAACGAGTGTCCCCTTCTCAGGGAGCAGAAACGTTACTACGGTATTCGTAGTTTCTATTTATGTTGCTGTAGCAGCGTACTGCGTATAGCAATAGTGGTAGTAGTAGTATTCGGGAATGAACGACTCCCCCCCCCCCCCTTGTCCACACGCTTATTATTCGAGCTGTGATCGCATTCGATATCGCAAACTTGGCATGCTTCAAGATGTTTAGTTAGAGAATATTCACTAAAGCTTGAAGAATACTCAGTGAATTGGATACGTGGTACGTTGTTAAATAAAAGAAGGAAAGAAAATCCTTTTGAGTTTGCAATCTGCAAAGTGCTGTGTTGGAATTTTTTTTCTCTCTCTGCAGTTGAGGAAAACGCTACTTCTCGAAGCCCAAGCTAACTAGACATACAACGCAGTAAAAAGAAAATAAGAAAAAGAGATGGCTGCTTTAGTAGCTCTATAGCGTCTTTTTTCATGTTTTAGGCAGTGTTCATTTGACATTATGTTCGCATATGCCTAGAACTAAACGCCTCATTAAAACAGCCCCAGATTTCCCGCCAATAAGCATAACACGTAATCTGTATAATTTTTTAGATGCCCCCTTAAACTCCTGTGCCACTCGAACTGAAAATAATGCGCTGCAGAAAATAAAATACACTAAGGCACAGCCTTTGAGCAGCTTTTTGATATTTATGATAAGTTTATTAGTTAACAAACGACTTCGTTTGATGTTGCGACGTGGGATATACAAATGCAATGAAATTACGTTTCAGGCAATCCACTGAGGTAGCTTGGCAGGCTGAGGGGTAGTACTGCTGCAGTCTAAGTCGCCGATTCAGTTCTAATTCACGACGTCCGCTTTTCAATTTCACTGAATTGTAAGCTCACGGGTGTACTTAAGTTTGGGTCAACGTTGAAGAAACAAACGTAGTCAAAACTAATCGGGAGGGCCCAGCTAGCTACGGCGTACCTCATAATCATATCGTTCAATCGGCCCCTAATATGATGGTGATTTTTAGGGGTGAATTAAGCCATGGACCGTGCGTCTACGATGTATGTAGCCACGTCTAGTTTAGTCCTTTAGTTTAGCCACGTCTAGTTTAGACAAGGCCAAGCGGACCTTCGACCAGGAAGTTCTGTAACCTTCTGATGTCACGTTATGTGACGTCCAAGTGACACAATGATGACGTGCATGTTTGGTGATCCGTGACGCCTCGGTGGAGTCGTCATGTGATGATAATTTTTTTTGCATGAGTTGTGTCGATGCCAACGGTTAATTCTCGCGTTTGCCGAGGCATACAACGCAGTTTGCCTCAAGAAGATACTGTCTCTAGCCAAAGACGTGCGGCGTCATTGTGCGATGGTAAGCTAACTGAGGAAGACGAAGCAAGCAAAGGGGCGCATGGCACGGGATCCGTCGCGCTCACGTTCGCAGAAGAAGAAAACTCCTCGTGAGGTGCGGTCGTGTTCGGCTTCGCTGGAACGCCCGTAACCGCCAGGCTGCTGCTGCCGCCATGGAAGAGAGTCCGTTCGCCTGCAAGGGCTTCTTGGTGGAACGTGTCCTCGACCACCTGGAGACCGAGGAACTGTTCCCATGCGCCGAGGTCAACCGGCTGTGGCAGTCGGTTGCCCTGTCCTTGCTGCGCAGGAAGCTGATCTCCGTCTCCGTTTGCTGCGCGCCGGTGAGTCGCGTCGCCTTCGTTTGTGGTAGAGGTTCGGCTAGATAAAGGCGGCGAAGCAGTCTGTCAATACGAATAACTTTACTTTCGTGCCGTTTTGGACTCCAGACAAGTTATGGCATTACTTAACCACCGATGGTTGGGGCTCCGACCTGATGTTGTGTGGGAACCTGGGTTCCAGGACTGTTCTACGATACGCGCGACAACCGCAGAGCCCACTACATTCCATCATATTCTACTCTAGGGACGCCAGGTTTGACTTTCGGACAGCTGGAGGGCTCACGCGTGTGCTGGAACCACGACGCGCGCTATAGCCATCTCGACCGTCCCCCAAGCAACTGGAGAAGGGCGTAGCCTCTTGATAAATATTACAGTAGTTTAGTCTAGAAAGCTCAAGCACGTGATCGCTTCTCATTCATAGGGAAGGTGGCCAATCTCAAAGTTTCTAGACAGGGCCTTTCGGGAATCAAATGCTATGCCTACGGGCGTGTACTGCAGTATTTCGTCATTGACAGAAAGTAACATATGCCTGTGCCAGTTTAGGGTTGTTGATGTGTGGCCTATCACTTGGTCGTTTCTATTTGCGGCTTTATTTACTCCTCTCGTTGTCGTGGTTTGCCCTTCTATTTGATGGCTAGCGGCAAGGGGCGCCACGGAACATGAAGGCTGTGGAACATGGTCGGCCCAAGGTGCACTACTATCCATACGTTTACTTCTTAACCGCGTAGAACTAGTGCTGGTCGGTAAACTTCCAACTTGTGAGGTGCGCGAGCGCGTGTGCATTCTGTTCAGATACCTATAAAGTGTCGTGTGTCAAGCTTTGAGTAGAAGCTTGAACGAGCTGATAAGGATACACTTCGGTATTAACAGCATATACAAAACGGAGTACAGGACAGGCGTAGCCAAAGAGAATTGACGAAGGCTTCTTTGCGTATGCCCGAAGAAAACTAGCAACTGCGCGAACGACAGTAAGGAGCCTAGGTGAACAGCCAGTCTTACTTGTGTCGGTTAGTATACATGTCTAAGGAAAACGAGTAACGCTGCGAATAAAGGGACAAGGCAGAGATCACTTGAATGCTGTGCTGCGCTGGACTCAATGCTTATACCTTTGTCTTTTCTATTCTCACTGTTACTCGTTTCTTTCTGACATTAACCTACCAGCCCAAATGAGAGCGAACATACGGTTCATCTCTATGCCTATATTTTTTTTTGCCTGTTCGGTCTGCTAGTCTTGCTTGCGCTGTTAACAGTTTACGCTCCAGAATTCGATGCCACCGTGTATATTGAAGTTATATTTCGGGCACGCTGTACGGAGATGACCTGAGCTTCCCCACTCCCCCGTGGTCCTTTCTTGCCACTTTTGCTCAGTACAGACGATCAGCTCAGTATAGAGCGTCTGGCTTACCGTATACTCATCCAATACGGCCACTCCCATCCAAATCACCCAGTGGAATTGTCGGGGCTTTAAGGCTCACACTAAGCGCGCCAACCTCCGGCTTTTCCTCGCAGCATTTCAAAACCTTCCTGCTGTGGTAGCCCTCCAGGAGCCAGGGAGTGCTGCCATACTGACAAACTATACTACGTTTCAGCAGGGCCCTTTATCTTGTATCTGCGTGCAGCAAAATTATACGGCCAACCTAGTTGATCTCGACCTTAATCCAGCTTTCTCGTACATGATAGTGACACTCCTTCATCTGCGTAAACAGGACCCGCCACTGCACGTGCTAAACATTTATTGCTCAGCGAAACTAAGCAACATTACATTCGCAGACCTTTTTAGCCGCGCCCTAAAGGCTGCAGGCAGGGACCCTTTGGTGTTCGTGGGTGATTTTAATGTTCCAGCTCACTCTGGGGGTATGCACGTGAAGAGAAACGTGGACGTAAATTGGCGGAACCTATGTCCACGCTGGGCCTAACTCTTCACACCGACCCTGCCTACCCAACTCGCGTGGGTAACTCCGTGACCCGGGACACAAGTCCTGATGTTACCCTCACAAAAAAACATCCAGTATGCGGATTGGGTCAACACTGAGGAGACCCTCGGCAGCGACCACTGCATACTCAACACCACCATTCGCACCTATCCTTTGGCAAGACCCTACGGAGAGGCAAAATTACCCGATTACACGAAGTTTCGGCAAATATACGCCAATTCGACACCCATTGAGGAGCAAGGATACCATGCTTGGTCCCAGCAACTGGTTTCCTCATTACGCTCCACAGAAACACAAATTAAACTCTCCGAGGCGACTCCGGCGGTGGATAACCATCTACTTCGCCTCTGGGAGGCCCAGCGCAGCCTCGTCCGTCGATGGCGCCGGCAAAAACGCAACCGAAAGCTCAAATATCGCATCGCTGAGCTCACCCAGCGAGCAGCAGAGTACGCGGCCCAGCTCGCTGACTCTAACTGGGTGGACCGTTGCAACACGACCGCTCGACAAATGTCTTGCCGGAGTACCTGGTGCTTCTTCCGCGCCTTGATTGATCCGACACAAACTCGAACAGAGACACAAAAGCATCTGCAATGAGCATTTCACAGCTTCGATGGAGACACAGCCAAATTGGCATGTAAACTCCGAGACCAATATTGATGCACACAGCAGGACTCCCGAGGGCCGGCGTACTCGTATGCAGGTACCGAGAACGCGGAGCTGGATCAACTGTTCCAGTTACACGACCTAAAGGCAGCCCTAGCAAAATTGAGGTGAGGAACGGCGCCGGGAATTGATAAAATTACCGTGAAATTACTTGCCAATCATCCCGACTCGGCCTACACCATGCTCCTTGCCTACATCAATTCCATTTGGATCGGAAAAACAAGCCTACCAATTGAGTGGAAGACTGCCCTGGTCGCCTTCATACCCAAAGTGGGCAAAGCCATTAACACGGACAACCTCCGCCCCATCTCCTTTACTTCTTGTGTGGGAAAATTAATGGAGACGATGGTGCGCGACAGGTTGTCCGCGTTCCTGGAGACCAAAAATGCATTTGCAGACACCATGTTCGGGTTCCGCCCACACCGGTCCGCGCAGGATGTCTTTATTCAGCTCGACCATGAGATCCTCGATCCAGTCGAGTATCCCCTGAATGACAAAGTTGTGCTCGCTTTGGATCTAAAGGGGGCCTTTGATAACGTGACCCACGAAATTAATCTAACACATCTCTCACAGGTGGATTGCGGTCAAAACACTTTCAACTACATTAAACAATTCCTCACTGACCGACAATCATACATTCGGATTCAGGACATTGGACACGGCCCTTACCGATTAGGCACGAGAGGGACTCCGCAGGGAGCGGTCCTCTCGCCCCTCCTATTCAATGTGGCAATGATGAGACTCCCCGCTCAGCTGGCGAAAGTCGAAGGCATACAGCATGCGCTGTACGCCGACGACATCACCATATGGGCTTCACACGGCTCGGCAGGAGACATGGAGGCAAGCCTGCAGCAAGCGGGGGACATCGTGGATGACTAAGCCCGTCGCTGCGGCCTTCAGTGATCCCCGTTCAAATTGGAATTCGTGCACATACGCCCATCACCAAAGTGCACCACAAAAATCGACCTCTCCCTTCAAAGCGGACCAATACCCGAACGCGATGAGATTAGAGTACTGGCGCTTTTTATACACAAAAATCGCAGAGCAGACACAACATTGACCAAATTGCGTAAGGTGGGGGACCAGGTGGGCCGGATGGTTCGCCGGGTTTCCAACAAGCGCGGGAAGTTACGATGCAAAGATGCCTTGCGGCTGGCGCATGCATTCGTAACCAGCCGAGTCCTGTACTCGGCTCCATACCTCCACCTACGCAAATCCAACTAGAATGCACTCGAAGTCATTCTCCGCAAAATCTACAAGCGCGCCCTCGACCTTCCTGTCAGCACCTCTAACCAGCGCCTTTTGGGCTTGGGAATGGTGAACAACTTCAAGGAGCTGAGAGAGGCGCACTTGACAAACCAATATACTAGACTCTCTAAAACACCGTCGGGTCGCCGCCTCCTTGCCCGGCTACACATCAATTATTCAATACACACGGAAGAGCGCGTACGGATTCCAGAAGTTTGGCGATACTCCTTGCACGTGCGCCCTTTTCCGGCTAACATGACCCGAGTCGACTACAGTGGTTGACGCCTCGCGCGGGCGGAAGCCTTGGCTCGACACTACGGCCACAAACTTATAGTATTCTACGTGGACGCCTCCGGCCCGCACCACGGTGGTTGGTACACGGCTGCGGTCGTCCACCAAAACACCGTTGTAAATAGACTCACATTCCGTGCACATAACATTACGCACGTGGAGGAGATCGCCATCGCACTAGTCGCCGCCGATCAGGAATCGAGGGTCATCATCAGCGACTCAAGGGGTGCCTGTCGCAATATTGAACAGGGATACATTCCGTACAGTGCTTATAAAATTTTGCAGAACAGCAGCTACCTAGGTGCCCCCGCGCACCGAACGATCATATGGGCTCCGGCTAACACGGGCCTCGATGGTAATGAGACGGCCGATGCCGCCGCCCGCGCGCTCACTCTCCGGGCACCATCCTCGTCCCCTACCGATCCGGAACTCGAACCCAATCCCACCTACACCTTTAAGGAGGTCACACAATTTTATCAATCCGGCCATAACGTCTATCCGAAATCCTGTAAGGGCCTCACGAAGGCGGAGGAGCGAATCCTCCTTCGCCTTTATACTAAAACTCTATTGTGCCCGGCAATTGAAACTGTTAATTGTGAATTGCCGTAGCATTCTGAACAAAGAGCTCGATCTTGAACACCTGATAGCACTTCATGACCCCGACGTAGTCGCACTCACAGAAACATGGCTTCATGACGGTGTCTATGACAGCGAAATTGCGCCTTCGAGGTTCAACGTGTACAGAAGGGATTGTGGTTCCAGAGGGGGCGGAGTTGCGTTGCTGGTTAAAAATATTTACAGGATAGCACGCATGCCTGATGCCCCTGGCGTTGAGGCTTTATTTTGTAAGCTTATCGATAGAAAATAAAGCCTTGTTATTGGAGTTGTGTATAGGCCCCCTGCCTCAATCCCTGAGGTTTTAGAGCAATTACAGCTGTATATTTCGTCTAAAACAAATCAAACTACCAAGCTTATTTTATGTGGAGACTTCAACTTTCCAGGCATCAACTGGCGTTCGTTTAACGCAGGAAGTTCTGATCCCATTAACGATGAAGCGCTTATTGACATTGCCTTCCGTTTTGATTTAGCGCAACTAGTTAGTGATTACACTCGTGTGCAAGATAACAGTAAATCTATTCTTGATCTTGTCTTTGTGAATGGTAATATTTCCGGAAAAATTGTCTGCGAAGTGGTTACAGGTATTTCACATCACATGGCAGTCTTGGTTGAGCTTCACTCGCTGAAGTACAAAATTGATGTTAAATACACACGTGTGCCAGTATTTCATTCTTCCGACGATGCATCCATCATAGACAGACTGGAGATAGCCTACGACGAACTTTGCGAAAGTGTTAATCTGGGTTTGAGTGATGTTAACGCTCTGTGGTTAAAGTATAAGAACACTGCGCATGCTTGCATACAGATTTTTGTTCCTTTCAAGAAAAAGAAGGTACATATGTCGAAACCTTGGATTACACGAGATATAATTCACATTAAAAGAAAAATTAGTTGTCTTCGGAAATCACTAAAAAAGCACATGAGTATCACAACACGTTCTCTGATCCGCGATCTGTCTCGACAACTAAAAGATAAGATGAAGATCGAACAACGCAGTTTTTACGATGTAAAGTTAACTCACATGATGAAGGAATCGCCGTCTCATTTTTGGCATTTTATAAGGCCAAAGTCATCCAATAGAGACACGTTTGTTATAAATAACGTTTGCACATCAGATGAAACAGAAATAGTCAATGCATTTAACGAACACTTCGCATCTGTTTTTACTTGTGATGACAAAACCACCCCCACTTTTAGCAAGTTTAAAGACCTGCCTACCATTGAAAATCTGGAAGTCACAGAAGCTGGCGTATTTGAATTATTACTGAATTTTAATGTAAGAAAATTTTGTGGCCCAGATGACTTATCAAAGCCTTTTTAAAGGGATATGCTGAATGGTCCTCAAAATTTTTGACAATTATTTTTAATGAATCGTTATCCAGAGGTGTCCTGCCTGAGGATTGGAAATTCTCTAAAATTAAGCCTTTATTCAAACATGGAGATAAACAGTTGTTTTGTAATTATCGCCCAATAGCTTTGACTTGCACATGCTGCAAGTTATGGGAACACATAATACATAAACACATTTCCTGCTTCTTGTAGTCGCACTCAGTACTTTCACCAGCTCAGCATGGTTTTAGGCGTGGGTTTTCCACAGTAACACAATTGGTTGAAATTGTCCATGACTTCGCACTAGCCATAAATAACCAGTCACAGATAGATGCTGTTTTTTTTAGACTTCGCGAAGGCCTTCGACAAAATCTCTCATTCCAGACTACTTATTAAACTTTGGGCAGTATTAAAAAACCCACAGCTTTGTCAATGGATACAAGCATACCTGGGATCTCGAAAACAGTATGTTGTTTTAATGAACATTTCTCAAAAAAGCTGCCTGTAGATTCGGGTGTCCCCCAGGGATCAGTTTTAGGACCGTTATTGTTCCTTCTTTTTATAAATGACATGGTGGATGATTGTGGCGTTAAAATAAGACTATATGATGACGACTGTGTTTTGTATAGTGAGATAAATTCAACTTCAGATCAAAATGCACTGAATTTTGAATTAGATAAAGTGATGCGTTGGTGCAGGACGTGGCAGATGGCTGTGAATTACGACAAATGCGCTGTAATGACCATAAGTAACAAGAAAAATCCTCTTTTACATACATATACAGTTGATCGTAAATCATTAAATCGTGTCAATGAGTTCAAATATCTAGGTCTTATTATAACTGATAACATTCACTGGGCTAGTCATATCACAGCTATTTATTATAAGGCATTGTCTAAATTTCATCTTTTAAGGAGGTCTCTCAAGAGGGCATCTACCATCTGTAAGCTCGCCACTTTCAAAGCATTAATTCTGCTAATTTTAGAATATGCAAATATTATTTGGGACCCGTGTACACAGACGAACACACGTAAGTTGGATAGAGTTCAGAGTAAGGCTGTACGATTTATTTTTAACAGTTACGGTCCATCATCTATTACTCAGTTACTTCGCCAAGCAGACTTAAAAAGCATTACAGTTAGAAATAAAATCGCTCGCCTTAAGTTCATGTTTAAAATTGTCAAGGGTAAGTTACAGAGCCGAACGTGTGACTACATTTCTTTTTCCAGCGGTTATTCTACAAGGCTACGACATCCATACTCATTAGTGCCATTTAAATGCAAGAACAATGTTTTTAAGTATTGTTTTTTTCCCCGAACTGTGACAGAATGGAATGAACTCGATAAAGACGTAGTAACGGTAATTGACTGTGATACATTTCAGGCTCTCCTTGATTTGTAACCCTGATGTATTTTGTATTACGAAAGGCTTGTCTGCATTTTTTTCTTCTTCTTCACAATGTAAGTTTTGACATTTCACGTTGATATTGTCAGTTGAATTTTGTATTGTCTGAGTTTGTTGTATTTGTTAAGAAACCTTGTTATATGTTTTGTACCACCCTGCTAAAGCCCCTATCATTGGGGTTAGCAGTATTGGAAATAAATAAATAAATAAATAAATAAATAAATAAATCATAAAACACTTTGACCCCGCTTGCACAAGGGAGTGCCCGCATTGTGAGGAAAATTCCTCTGACATTTTCCACATGGTGTGGGCATGCCAAAAAACCCCAAACGTTACCCCACTGCCCAACTCTTCGCGGGAGGACTGGGAGGCAGACCTGCTCGGCTGCTCTGACCTGACGGCCCAACGGGCCCTGGTTGAGCGTGCCCGGGCCGCGGCCAACGCCAATAGGCTCCCGTAAGAGGGAGCTCACCTAGTGTTTGTACGGGGCGGCCCCTTAAAGACCGTTCCCACCCTCCCTGTAAATAATATCTGTAAATAAATGTTTTCAGCAGCAGTACCATATACTCGGTAACAGCGTCATAGTGCGCCAGCTGTCGCCCTGACCGACATCAAGTCAAACGATGAAACTGGGTGCGTAGCGCTATCCGCCATTTATGCAAGATGGCGCGCTGCTTCTTCGCAGGACTCGGAGAGGGCCGTCCCAGTGTCGGCGCTGGGCAGCTCCCACGTGTGCGCGGACATATTCTGCTCAAAGTTCGCTCGCTACCGAAACATCGCACGCCTGGCGGGACTGCGGCCATCGCTGGTGTTTCTATCTTACCACGCCGACCTGAACGAGGACAAACGAAGTAAGTGCTCCGCCAGTGGCTGATGTACATATTACATATTTTTAACCACGAAAGTGTTTTGGGGTGGTGTTCATCAAGTTTTCACTGACGTACTTGTGTCACTGAACAGATCACTATTGCGTCGCAGAAATAGGTCAGTCACGGATTTCCTTCACCGAAACAGGTCGGCGCTGGTGGACTTTTCACTGTCTTGGCCCTTCGTGAACTGAAATTAGTGACCTCGCAGTGGTTATGTCTGAACATTGTGGTTCGACATTTGAAAAAAAAAAATACCTGTGCGAAAGATCGGACAAAAAAAACAGTACATCTGGACGTGCGCTGAGCAGGTCAGCACAGGTTCGCATTGGTCAAGAGGTAAGCACTAGACCTAATGTAGAGTATCTTTTCGTCCCGTCTTTCGTGCTGATTTTTCCTGCAATTGGCACACCAACTTTCCCAGACAAAAATATTTCGATGACACTAATTTTTGTCTATCATGGCCCAGCACTGTGAAAATGTCAGCAGCAATTTATAGAAATTGTGACATAACGCTGGATTTGAAAGGAAGTCTTCCTTAATCTCACGTATAAGTCATCTACGAAATTCGATGGCCATTGCTTGACGTCAGGCTTCGAGGAAGATTTCGATACTGATTACCAGAATGGGAAAATCTGAAATAGGTTTTGTTCCTTGGTGATGTTTCAATACAGTAACGTGCCTCAGGAAAAAAATATGCTTGAGACCTGCCCCATATCCGTATAACTGAATTGAGCGAAGCATTATTAATCACTACAGGCGAGAAAATATTGCAAATATCGTTTAGCAAAGTCACAAAGTATGTTTTAATTGAGAGGTCCAGGGGCTGCATGCGACCCGCGGGTCACGAGTTTGAGCCCACTAACTTTAGGAATAGAAGAGGGCGCACAAAATTCGGCGCACGTGTGCCACTAACGAAACTGAAGTCATGGAGTAGAGTCGCCTCCAGAATTTTTCAGTGCGTTGCATTTGATGGTTCTGGCTTGTTGTGGGATATAACCGAATTTGGACGAGGTGTATAAAAAAAAGACAACCGATGCCATTTATGGAGATCGAAAGTTATGTTTAATAATAATCCGAAGAGAACATGTTGTCGAGCCAGAATGGTTTTAGGCCGGTTGCGGTTTTTTTGGGGCATAAAGCACATGTTTACTTTCATGCCAGGCTAATAGTACACAAACACTGAAGATCCGCCAGAGGGGAAGGATGGGAGGCAGCCTTCTCCAGCTCTGCCCTCGAGGAACAGTATAAGCCCTCGTCGAAATTGCCTGGGCCGCTTCCTCAGCCAACAGAAAAACAATAAGGATTGTACCACTCTTCCCTCGATTCCCTTCATCTGAAAAAAGTTGTAATCATCATTTGTTTAGTGATATTGCACTCCATGATTATCGGCCTCCTGCTCAGCGAGAATTTCACCGCTGCTCCTTTTCTTTTCTTTTTGTTTCACGTAGCCGTAGTACGCCTGCGTGAGTTCCTGTCTCCGGATTCGGTCAGCGTGTACTTCAAGCTCGAGCTTGCCCGAACCATCTACGACGACGTCATACACGAGGGCATCTTTGGCGAGTTTCTGTTCAGCGCCGATGAAGAACGGTCCTCGGAGTCTGGTGAGCTGCCACAGCTGCAGCTGGTGGATGGTGCTGTACCCGGGTGAGTGTTTCTTCAGTTCGCACTACGTGCACTCGAATAACAGCCTCCACTGTGTATCAAGTGTTCGCGAGTCAATGTACGGGGACGTTGCTGCGAAAAAAGGCGATGATAAGCTCTCCTTGTAGTTACTATGTCACTAATTTAGAGACGAGTTCAATTGTTTGATAGGGTATACAGAGCGAGCCATAGACTGTAGCACACTTGGCTAACTAAAGAAGTATAGTCACGTGACACGGTGCTTGCCGAGAGCAATAAAAAATGAACACCTCATAACTTTTGGAAAAGACCTCATCCAGCAGTTCAAAGCAGTGGTACAGTGAAACGAAAACAGCTAGGCGTACAGATGACTAAGACGAAGTTTTGTGATTAGTGGCTCGAGGCAGAATTATTATTGGATTGATTGATATGTGTGGTTCGACGTCCTAAAACCACTATATGATTATGAGAGACGCCGAAGTGGAGGGCTCCGGAAATTTAGACCACCTGGGGTTCTTTAACGTGCATTCAAATCTGAGCACACGGGCCTACAACATTTCCGCCTCCATCGGAAATGCAGCCGCCGCAGCCGGGATTTGAGCCCGCGCCCTGCGGGTCAGCAGCCGTGTACCTTAGCCACTAGACCACCGTGGCGGGGCCAGAATTGAAATTTAGCCGTCCCTGAAGAGAGTTGGTACTTCTGTGATGGACCATACATACTACGAATCGGCAAGGGTGCGTGAGCCATCATCCAAGCAATGAATACAGCTTTATCCATTCCTTTATTATTTGGATTACGTCAACAAAGGACGTTTAGTTTATTAACACACACTCTGTTTGCTTTCTCGCTTTACTCACCGAATGTTTTAGTTTGAGGAGCTAAATATTGTCACTTGATATCTGGGACCAACCTTCTAACGAGCGTAATGAGCCTATTTGCCCCCGGAGGCGATAAGAAAGTTGGGAAAAGCTATATGCAACGTTGGACACTTATTTGCTATGGTATGAACTAAGCCCGGAGTTTCGTTCATATTGTAAGCAGTTATATTGCAAGGTCACTCAGAAACATTTGAGAGCAAATAAGGGGAGTCTTTCAAATTTACATAGGCACTTGCTTATAGGATGACTGCCTATCTAGGTACTTAGTCGCCGTGCAGGCCCGGTATATGAACATGTAGATTAAGTATCGAGTAGTTATGTCAGTTGTATTTTATCGCAACTATTTTAATGCGATGGTAGAAGAGATGGGCATGAGCATGAGACGTGTTAAGACACGAAAACTGCTGATCATATAGTGACGGAACGAATACCAAGACGACAGAATCATTTTAGGGGCAGGCAAGTGGTTGGGCGAGAAGAACTTTGCGGTAATGAATTGGCCGCAATAAGCATAGCAAAGAAATATTTGGAGAAACATGGAAAAGGCCTTTGCTTTGCCCTGTAGAGGCAGTGGTAATGTGCGTGCCTGAGCCCGGCGCGCTGGGAAGTGAAAACACTCGCGGTCTTCTATAAAGGAAAGGACTTTAAGGGTGGTTTGTGTGACTAGAGTATAAGGTGAAAAGGTGGAATAGTTCGTATCGTGCGCAACCTCTTCAAGATCCTCGCAACTCCTGCAGGCCGTTGTCTTTGCCATCTGGTGCGAGCGGCCACGAGGCGTGGCGGCGACCACGGATCGATGGCTCATGGACGACGCCGCCTCTGGACCTTGAAGCGGCCCTGCCCAGCCCGTCCACCTCGGCGGCGCCGCTACAGTTTACGTGGGTGCTCGGACACCGTCAAGCATCGGCGGTGGGCGGCGATGGAGGCGCCGTTTTCCGCAACGTGCTCCCGGGTGTCCTCGTCTTCAAGTGGCTTCGCGTCACTGAGATTAACATCGAGGGCAACGCGGTAACCTCGCACTTCGTGGAGGAGGCCACCGGAAGGACCGTGCAGGTACAATTGCGATCGAGACGCGTGCTACGGGCGCGCATAAGACTATGGTACAGTTTTAGTCAATTTTAGCGTGAAATGAAACTTGGTTATTAACTTTATTGTGTAACAACTTTATTGACGATGCCAAACGGACTTGTAGCATTCACTCAACACGGGTCGTCGCTGTAGCTGACGTTTCCATCAGCGGACGCTTCTTCCAGGTGACATCTTCCTACCATAGAGCGTGAATGTGCGTAGTTGTAGTGTCCTCTGTAATAGACAGGGCCGTTTGTGGAAACGTTGACTCCACCGACACTCCGTGTTGCAAGAATGTTTCATCACTTCAAGATGCAATCTCTCCCTGATCATCGACCACACTTTGATTTAAAATTAATAGAAAGTGCTAAGGGTGAAACGTTGTCTGAACATTGCGAAATGCTCCACTCGCTTTTTTCATGATCAAAAAATGATTCACTTGCAGATTTTACCATAGTATATTTCAGCGATTCATGTTGCTTTTTGCTCTGAAAAGGAAGTGCTCAAGAGCCACATATTTCCCTCTTACCTCGCAGATAACGTCCGCTACCGTCTTAGGCGGAATGACCCGGAATCAGCTGGACCCGTTCATGAGGCGGCTGAGCGAGCACTTCGGCTCCACCGGCGGCACCATCACCGTGGCGTTTCCTCGGAACCAGGACGAGGCGCTCGGAGAGCTGGAGGCCTTCGAGCGCTGTTTTCCGTCGGTGCCGGCGTTGGCCAACCAGGCCACCGAGTTCAACGTGGACGGTCCGTACGCGCCGATGAGCCGGCTCAAGCTCGTACTGCTGCTCATCAAGCTGCTCGACTGAACGGGTGAGCGACGCATTAACTGACCTTTTGGTAGCGGATGCGAATACGATTTGGTAAACGTGCGGAAATGCGTTTTTTTTCTATAGTTCGTGGTAAGCATAGGTCGGTATACGAAAATGGAGCTCACTCAGACCCACTCGTTAAAGTTCCGGTTATTTCGACAACAATTGTGGCTGAAGACGTCTGGTGTTATATTCCACGAACGGTTGACTTCACATCTTTACCTCCTCGCGCCTGGGGATCAAAATCAAGTGGTTGTGTGCAGCATGCGATCGCTTTATTTAAATTTTGGTTCTATTGCGAAGCACGTTTTATTGATTGATTCATTGATTGATTCATTGAATGATATTGTTACGCACAAGGAGGACCAGGAAGTGTACTGCTGAAGGGGGCCGTTTATTTTGGTCGCGAAGAGAAGCACCGGAGCGGCCAACAGGTCGATGATCGCAGTGTCGTCGTCTTCTTTCTTCCTCCAGCTTAGGGCAGCCAGCATGTTCACCCATCTTCGTTTTCTTCCAAGGCATGCGTAACAGTCCTCCCCTCGCAGACGAAGCCCGCCGGGCGAGGTAACCGATTCACCTTGGTGTGTACAGCTTCAGTCGAGCGACATGGACTGCTTGGGTTTTAGCGGCTCGTCTATCACTTCTCGTGAGGCGAGCTATTGTGTATGTGACTTCCGTGATTTTGTCTAGAACGACAAACGGTTCGTCGTATGTGGCCAAGAACTTTTGGCATAACCCGCGTCTTCGTACCGGAGTCCACAGCCACACTAAGTCGCCTGGATGGTAAGTTACAGGCCGGTGGCGGACATCATAGCGTACCTTCGATTTTTCCTGTGATGCCAAAGTGCGTAGACGAGCAATACGACGCGCCTCTTCTGCAAGGCAGAGGATTTCGGTGACTGAGAGGTTCTCGTGCGCCGAGAATGGCAAAACTGTGTCGAGTGTGTGCCGTGGCGGTCGTGCGTATATTAAGGAAAAAGGGCTATAGCCTGTTGTCTCGTGCTTAGCGGTGTTGAACCGCTAAGCACGAGACAACAGGCTATAGCCCCTTTGCGTACGTAAGCGTACGTATATATAGCACCTATGCGTACGTTATATATGGTAGCACGATGGAAAACTGGGCTAGTTGGTGAGCATTCATCGTGGTTAACAGCGCGAAACACCCGGACAGGAGCGATAGAAGGACACATAGGAGGATAGAAGGACGGCAGCGCTGTACCGTGTCCTTCTATCGCTCCTGTCCGGGTGTTTCGCGCTGTTAACCACGATGAATGCTCACCAACTAGCCCAGTTTTCCATCTTGCTCAACGTTATTTCTAGTACAAAGGGCTCTTTTCCATGTTCTAATGACTTCTTGACTAATCCCGGCTTTTTGACGTCGATGATAGCCGTTTACGTGTGCAAAGCAAGAGTAGCGTCTTGGTATGCCAGGAAGTCGCTATGCCCTCCCGACCTGCAGTCTTTGTGTGGGTGGATGACTCCGTCTGAGGGACACGCTCGGAGGATGTGCCGCATTTTACGCGCGGAGTGGTGGCAACACGTGAGGGTGTACAAGGATCTTTTGCGTTTAGCCTGTGCGAAAGAGGCTTCCGAAGCGCGAAGACGGCTTCTCCTGAAGGAGTGGACTAAAGTGTCCTACCACGCTACGGAGTTCTTATGGAGTCAAGTTCGACCTTCGCTACCTAAGAAGAAAGAAGTGAAAGGAACAGGGAATGTGACCATTATCGGGGACCAAGTAGTACCAGACAAGTTTCTACAGGTCCTTCAACTAGGGCCCAAATTCTGTCTCGAGCCGCGTCTGAAACAGCTGGATAAGGTCGTCTTAGCCAGGACAGTGGCTCACCGAGCTGAGGAGGAGGACAGACTAAGGTGTGTGTCTGAGTGCGTCGATGTGTTGTTGAAACCGTCGAAGGATTCTAGGTGTTCGAGAAGGTTAGGACCTCTGATTGATTTCTGTGCGAATAGTAATTTGCGCATTCTAGAGTCTGACAAAGAAGGACATTTTGTTATTATTCCGGAAAACTTGTATTTGGAAAAAGCAACCACAGCAATGGATAAGAATTTTCGCGAAGTTTCCGTTGATCCCTCTAAGATTAAATCACGTGCTTTGGCTTTGATGAATGAGGTTGGATTAACGAAAGTAGCAAACGAAGTCAGCGAGAAAAAGGGCTCCTTCTGCAGGCCTTCTTCAGTGTAAAGACGCATAAGCAGAACTATCCTTTCAGGACCATCGTCTCGGAAAGAAGGTCATGGTTAAATGTTATTTCAGGGTACTTGCAGACTAATCTCGCACAGCTTAAGCTGGAGGACCCTTTCGAAGACGCCAGTTCTGACTGCGTAGTTCAAGTTCTGCAGAATAATAACCCTGGCGGTTGCTTTGGATTCAGCATAGACATAGAAGATCTTTATTATTCCCTGCCTCATGTACAGTTATTGAAATTCGTGCAACAGACCATCGAGGGACAAATGAATGAGTTAGGCTTCGTCGAAAGTTGCAAAATACCGGTTGCTAGCTTCCTAGAGCTTTTGGAGTTTTACTTGAAGTCCACGATCGTTCAGTGGCAAGGAAGGACAGTTATCCAAAGGGCAGGAGTGTGCATAGGTTCCTGCGTAGCGCCAGTACTAAGCAGCATCTTTTAAGTTTCGTTGACCGCAAAATAAATGATAACCTAGGTGAATTAGCTTTGAGAATTTTCCGCTTTGTGGATGACTATTTGGTTTTCGTCAATAGGCTAAATTTCCAAAGATCGATTGTGGACGTCGTAAAGTTGTTTAATGAACAGGGACAAGGTCTTAGGTTTACTATTGAGGTTCCTGAAAAGGAGGAGTTGCAGTTCTTAGACCTTAGACTGTCTTTCAAAGCGGAACATGTGTGTTGGACCTATCAACCGAGGTCAAAGAAGTCTCTTCTTGATTTCAGATCAGGGCACTCGAAATTGATTAAACGAGGTATAGCTACTTCCGCTATAAGGTCCGCCCTCAATAAGAGTTGTCCCCATCGAATGCTTGACAGCGTTAACTATCAGGTGGCGAGGCTGCGTGATGCAGGCTTTCCTCACTCTATCATTTCTACGACTTGCGATAAGCTGCTGCGTGAGGTCAAGGGGCAGTCCTCCCGAGTGAAAGAAAAAGATTTTAGCCGTTCTGTCTACATTCCATATGTTCATTCTTTTTCGCACAGATTAAAGAAAGTAGCATCTAAGTTCAGATTAAACGTTGGGTTTTCAAGCAGAACGAAGCTTAAGGGACTTTGCCAGGCAGTAAACACTCGCATAGAAGGCAGGAAGACTGGAATTTATCAGCAGTGTAGTATCAAACATACTATGAAGTTTCTCCCGTGCATGCAGAATGTCGTGTACTCAACCCCATTTTCATGCGGGCGAGAGTACATTGGTCAGACCGGGCGTTGTGTCAATATACGGCTAAGGGAACACCACAGTTCCTTGAAAGGATTTGCGCATTCACATTTGTCTTTGCATTGCCGCGAATGTGGATGCCACCCACTTTTTGAAAAAACAAAAGTACTCTTCAAGCACCCAGACAAGCTTTCAAGAGAAATTATGGAGGCATTTTTTATAAATAAGAAAGGGTCTCAATGCGTTAGCCAGCCGTCTATCGCCTTACTTGGTAATGAATTATCCTTGTTAGATAGTGGCTAAAGTTCATTCGTCTGCTCATGCCCGGTTTTCTTGGCGACATTGGAATCTTATAGTTTGAAGTATGTGTTATTTTTGTGGCAAGATTGCGTGCACATGACAAAGCCTTGTCGCCGTGTATAATTTTATCGATTGAGGGGGCTGGTTTGGTCACGAGGTCTTCTGTTCTGTCTTTATATATATTCTCGTGTTTTCAATAAAAATTTCAGTTGAAAGAACAGCGCTGTACCGTGTCCTTCTATCGCTCCTGTCCGGGTGTTTCGCGCTGTTAACCACGATGGTAGCACGACATCCCATTTCTTGTGGTCGGATGCCACATACATAGAGAGCATGTTTACAATTGTTCGGTTGGTGCGCTCCGTGAGCCCATTTGTTTGCGGATGGTATGGCGACGAGTGACGAAGGCGGGACTCACTCAATCGAAGCAGCTCTTCTACTATGTCTGCCGTAAATTGTCGCCCACGATCACTGATGATCACGTGAGGTGGGCCATGTCGGAGGATAACGTGCTGCAGCAGGAACACAGAGACGTCACTGGCAGTTGCGGTTGGTATGGCCGCAGTCTCGCAGTAGCGCGTGAGGTAATCGACACATATACAATTATCCAGCGATTGCCCTTAGCTGACTTTGGAAAAGGGCCCATGAGGTCAATGCCCACCTGTTGGAAAGGTGTGCTTGGAGGTGGCAAGGGCTGTAGAAGACCAGCCGGAGCAGTAGATGGGCGTTTGTGGCGTTGACACTGCGTGCAGCTGGCCACATACGCCTCGACTGACTGTCGCATTCCTGGCCAATAAAAGGGTTCCTTAGCACGGTGAAGCGTCCGCGCAGAACCTAAATGTCCGGACGTAGGATCGTCGTGCATAGCACCTAAAATCGCTGTCCGAAGGGTTTCTGGCACTACGAGGAGGAAATGTGCGCCAGTGCGGGAAAAGTTCTTTTATAGGAGTCCGTTGCGTACACAGAAATGGCATGCCGAAGGAGCTGTGCAAAGCGATGATAGCCTGGTGTCCTTCAGCTGTTCATCTTTGAAAGTACTGAGGTCGGGAAACTTTGGTGTCACAGAAGCTACGAGGTGATCGAGGTCATCGGCGTCACACTCTGTAGTGCTCAGTGGCATGCGCGAAAGGCAATCGGCGTCGGCGTGTCGTCGACCACTTTTGTACGAGTATATAAAGTTATACTCTTGGAGCCGAAGTGCCCAGCGCGCTAGACGGCCGCAAGGATCCCGAAGGTTGACGAGCGAACACAATGAGTGGTGGTCGGTGACGACTGTAAAAGGGTGTCCGTATAAGTAAGACCAAAACCGCTGAATTGCAAATACTACCGTGAGGCATTCTTGTTCTGTGACAGTGTAATTCTGCTCGGGACTACTCAAGGAGCGACTTGCGTATGAAATCACGTGCTCGCAATTACCATAGCGTTGAACTAGGACGGCACCAATTCTTATGCCGCTGGCATCTGTGTGCAGTTCGGTTGGAGCTGATGGGTTGAAGTGTTGAAGAACAGGCCGCGACGTCAGGAGGAACTTGAGTTGACGAAAAGAGGAGTCGCACTCCGAAGTCCACTCGAAGGGAGTATTCTTCCGTAGCAAACATGTCAGCGGATACGCGACCTCGGCAAATTTAGGTATAAAGCGGCGAAAGTAAGAGCAAAGCCCCAAAAAACTGCGAAGCTCCTTTACAGAGCGCGGCACATTGAATGTTTCAACGGCTGCTGTCTTCTGGGGATCTGGACGGATGCCCTCCTGATCGACTAGGTGCCCGAGAACAAGGGTTTGTCGGTCTCCGAAGTGGCATTTATTTGAGTTAAGAACAAAGCCAGCGTTTGTTATGCAAGTCAGTACAGTATCCAGACGTGAATTGTGTTCGCTGAAGGTGCGGCTAAAGATGACGACGTCGTCGAGATAGCACATGCAAATGGTCCACTTCAAGCCACGAAGAACAGTGTCCATAAATCGCTCGAACGTCGCCGGCGCGTTGCACAGTCCAAATGGCATCACGTTGAATTCAAAAAGGCCGTCAGGGGTTACAAAGGCTGTCTTTTCTTTATCTTCAGAATGCATGAGAATTTGCCAGTAGCCCGATCTTAAGTCTACAGAGGAAAAGTAAAAGGCCAAATGCAGACAGTCTATGGAATCATCTATACGGGGAAGTGGGTACACGTCTTTTTTTGTTACAGCATTCAATCGGCGATGATCGACGCAAAATCTCCAGGATCCGTCTTTCTTTTTAACGAGAATTACTGGAGCTGCCCATGGACTTAGCGACTCTTGAATGATACCGTTTTCAATCATTTCGTTCACCTGTTCATTAATAATCCGCCGCTCGGGTGGCGAAACACGGAATGGCTTTTGTCTAATCGGATTGGCCAAACCCGTGTTGATAGTGTGACATGTCCGAGAAGCAGGGATTAGAGGCGCTTTGTCTTTCTGCGCAAAGTCGAATGCAGAGACGTGCTTCGAAAGTACATTGACCAATGTTCGGCGTTCACTTGTGCTCAGTGACTTATTCACCATTGACAGAAGAGCTGTTTCAAAACTGTGACTACGATGCTCTTCCGGCGCATCTCTAAGCTCGGTCACCACTATGGCCTCGTGTTGTCCACTGACGACAGCTAACTTTAGACCATCTGGTAACATCACGGGTTCTGTAGAGCAATTGACAGTCCATAAACCAGCGCATCCACGTCTGATCGACACCACACAATGTGGGATCAAAACATTCTTTTTCATGCAGTTGGTGTACACTGGTTCTACCTTGGCATCAAAGTTGGCGGAATAGCTGTCGCTGCAACCAACAGGTACACGAACGGTTGATAACGGTGGTATGATAGTGTCGCCACAGACACACAATGCCGTCTCACCATCCACAGTGTTTTCCAAGAGTGCTGGTGGAACATGATCACTCAAGACTATTGTCCCTGTGCGGCAGTCGACAGTCGCACCACACTCCCTCAAAAAGTCCATACCCAAAATAACATCATGTGTCGCCTGCGGAATAATCACGAACTCCGTTGGGATAACACGGCCTCCGAGAAATACGTCAGCTTGACACACACCAACAGGATGCAGTGCCTCACCACTCACTCCGCAAAACTTCGCAGCTTGATTCCACTTAAATAAAACCTTCCGCCCCAAGGTATCTTTAAAACACGCATTCATGACCGAAATGGTTGCCCCCGTATCCACCAAAGCCATCACAGGCACACCGTCAACAAAAACACGTACTTTGTTCTTGAGCATCAACACAGGAGGTGTTTCTGATATTAGCACGTCTCCGGTGACCTCACCTCCATCGGCCACGCTTGCTAGTTTTCCTGTGGCAAAGGAGACGTTTTGCGACGCCGTGGAGAAGGAGAACGGGGAACACGAGGCGGTGGAGGCGTCAAGCTCTTGTGAGATGTAGGGGAGTGGTTCCGGAAGCTGCGTGTCCAGTAGTCGTCGCGAGGCAGCAGGTGTGTTGCCTTAGGGTCGTCGTACGGTTGATCAGACGATCGTGTGAAGTGTTGTGGTGGGCCATAGTACGTTGCTCGCGGGTCATCGCGAAGTTGTTCGGAAGGCCGTGCAAAGTCCAAATGCACAGTCCAGTATGCGTGTCCAGTAGTCGTCGCGAGGCAGCAGGTGTGTTGCCTTAGGGTCGTCGTACGGTCGATCAGACGATCGTGTGAAGTGTTGTGGTGGGCCATAGTACGTTGCTCGCGGGTCATCGTGAAGTCGTTCGGAAGGCCGTGCAAAGTGTGGTGGGTAGCCATACCGTGGGGCTACACGTCGACGGTTGCGAAATCGCGAAATATGTCCTGGTACACCACAGGAGTAGCAAACTGTGAGAGGTCGCAACTCTCTTTGTTCGTCGATGAATCGAACATCGTCTTCCCTGGCAGAGTGGGTCGGTTCGTTCCGTATATCATAGGGATAGACCGGGCGTCGCGAAGAAGGCGGACGCTGGGGGCGTCGGTCATGGCGAGGAGCTGGCAGGCATGGTGCTCTCCTTGGCTGCGGGGGTGCGCTGTACTCAACAGCTGCTGCACTAACCATCGATTGCCAAGGAGTCGTAGAAGGCGGCGGCGCAGTCACAGCCTCACGTGGCACATATACTGAATGTTGGTCGTTTACAGAATGGTGATCAACTGCTGAATGCGTCTGTTCTCTATAGCGAAAAAGTTCTTCGCGAACAATCTCTCGAATCGTCGAGGACAGGTCTGGGCAGGTGCTCGTGTCGATGCTGGCAACCGTTGTAACATTTGTGAGCCGGCCGTACTTTGGAGCAATCTTGCGCATTTTCAGCTGTTCGAAAGTTCGGCAATGCTGAATCATGTCGGACACCGAGCTCAGGTGCTCTTTCCCAATCAGAAAATTATATACATCTTCGGCTATGCCTTTCAGCAAATGCCCTACTTTGTCGTCTTCTGACATCTGATCATTGACCACCTTGCAGAGCTTCAGCACATCCTTTATATACGTGGTACATGTCTCACCTGGAAGCTGCGCGCGTTTAGACAATGTCTGCTCTGCCCGCTTGCTTTTGACTCTCGAGTCGCCGAAACACGCTTTAAGCTCTGCAACAAAAACGTCCCACGTCGTCAGTGTGTCCTCGTGGTTTTCGTACCACACGAGCGCAGTATCCGTAAGGCAAAAGACCGCATTGCAGAGCTGAGCGGCGGCATCCCAGCCGTTGGACTTGCTGACTCGCTTGTACTGGACGAGCCACGCGTCGACATCCTCTCCCGATTTTCCTCCAAAGGTTGGTGGGACTCGGTAGTAGGGCACGGAACCCATTGGAGTTTGCCTTGAAGCGTTAGATGGCTGATCTTGGGCCATTACGATCGGCGCAGGCGGGAGTCCGGCAAGGCGGCGGCTGCGGCGTAGTCTAGGTAGTGAAGCTCCCGTCGTTGGGCTTGTCTTACCCAGCACGCTTCCACCAATCTGTTGCGCACAAGGAGGACCAGGACGTGTACTGCTGAAGGGGGCCGTTTATTTTGGTCGCGAAGAGAAGCGCCGGAGCGGCCAACAGGTCGATGATCGCAGTGTCGTCGTATTCTTTCTTCCTCCAGTTTGGGGCAGCCAGCATATTCACCCATCTTCGTTTTCTTCCAAGGCATGCGTAACAATATATTTAGTTATTGACAGACAGACAGACAGACAGACTGACAGACAGACAGACAGACAGACAGACAGACAGACAGACAGACAGACAGACAGACAGACAGACAGACAGACAGATAGATAGATAGATAGATAGATCGACAGACAGACAGACAGACAGACAGACAGACAGACAGACAGACAGACAGACAGACAGACAGAACGACAGACAGACAGACAGACAGATAGATAGATAGATAGATAGATAGATAGATAGATTGATTGATAGATAGATAGATAGATAGATAGATAGATAGATAGATGGATAGATATCAAGAGTCAGCGAAATTAGAAGGCCTCATTTCTTTAGTTTTTATTTGCGTGTTGGGTAGACTGAAGGCTGAAGAGATAATTGCATAAAATATGGCAGCGATAGGGGCAAGCACTCTGAAGGTGTTCATTCTAGAAAGTTCAAAATACAGGTAGATGGGCTCCTACCCTCAAGCAGGTCGTAGAAAGTCTTTGGGGTGGGGGGGAGGGGGGGCACAGGTTTGATGTGTCACTCTTTGGCTACGACACTGCCCTCAACTTCATCGCAATGGGCTCACCTGGTTACGTTTCACTCGCGCTGCACATTTGAGAGCACCCCTATGAAAATTGATATCTCCTACACAGGCGAAGTATGCGTGCCATTTTGCCCGTTATTTGCAAGGAATCGATGACGCCGTTGCAGAAGTCGCAAACAATGCGGTGCTAAGCCCGCGCGTGCGAATTGAGGCAGCCCGCGATAGTTTCGATCGCGTTTTGTAGTTTAAATGACTTTTCTTGTGGAAACTGAAGGGAAGACCGCTTTTTGCGTATTAGTGAAGTGAAATTTCAAAATCCCGAAAATGCTGTTTTTACCCCTACGCGACGCTTGGTAAGTGCGAAAACGTGCGAATAAACTCGGGCTGAGACGCCACCTTGAGATTCTCGCACCAAACACCGTGAGTTCATGAATTTTTGTGGCGTCGACTAGAACCCTACGTGGCTTCTAAGTCCTAACATGATTTTACATGGCTTCTAATCAATAAAATAGAAGTGCACTAGCATCTATGGGTGCCATAAACCTAGCGTACAATGTTTCAAAAATTTTCGTCGGGCCAATGTCGCGAAAACAGGAAATATTCATTTCGAAATTTATGAACTAGCGCGTGGGGTTTCAACGTGAAATTTAAAAGTGAAACTTCAACCTTGATTTTTTTCCGCTGACAACGAAGTCGTTATAGTGATACTTATGTCATTATAGAGTGCAGTTTATCAATCTAAACGAAGTTATTGATGCTATTTAGTCCTCCTTTAAGGGAGAACTTCAAAGGAAGATGAACAAATGCTTGACATTCAAGATATCCGGCAGCATTTGGACCCAGAATATGAGCATGAAGGCTGCATACACCCAATGTCATGCTAGTTCTCGTAAATTGGCGCGTTTTGAATATTTCTTTGAAATATTATTTCAGCAGCGCTCTGTTGTCTCTTCTTTTTTCTCCAGACACCAGCGCCTTCAGGAACTTGGCGGCCGAGTCCAACGCCAAGCTGAGACGGCGCCTTTGTAATAATGTTGTAAATTACTTTTAATTATGAAATCGCCATAAAGAACAGAAGATGATTGCACCATATATGTGTCGGTCGGTTACGTTGATTGATAGTGTCTCGATTATCTTTATTCGGTGGTATATTGTAGGGGAATAACTTTTCCCTGCAAATAGCCGATGTATATGGATCTGCACTCCACTTACCACGCCAATCTTGTGCTGCACAAATTCACTGTGTTCATGAAAATTTCACACGGAACTTACATCCGGTATTCACTGAAATGCTGATGATATATGTTACGAGGCATGGTGCATGAGCCCGTCCTGGCAGATGGAGAGGTGAAGGACGAGGCTAGTGTGCCGCGCGAGATTCTGGCGACTATTCAGTGGCACAGTTGCTTGTGAATATTGTAAAATATACTCGCTTGTGTCTCCCGTGTTCTGTCGTGTTCCTCGAGACAATAAAAAGGCAGCGATAGTGGGACGTAGCAATGATAAGATCCTTCAGGAGTCCTCGTCCCGTTGTCTTGTTTCGGCCACGTGAACGTACTTGGGTCGATTAGGTAAGTGTTCACGCCGAGAGCTTCGCCATATGGCTTCTGCAAACTGGGTACGTATCTCATGTGAGGTACTTCGGAATGATACGCTTCATTTTGCAGCGATAACAAGCAGGCAATACAAAAGCACAAATTACTAGCAGTTGCTCAGTGAGCGAATACAACCAATCGGCGAAGCTCGTTAGAAATGGGACGCAAACGAGTGAGTGCGTGTTAGCTCTCGTGAAGGTGGTATAGGGCGGGGGGAGAGTCTGCTGCGCTCCATAGTCTGCTCTCGGTGGCGGGAATGTTTAATGTACCACGCGTGCGGCGCAACGTGCTCGGGCAATGGACCAACCACTAGGTGGCGTAAAATGTCGCAGGGTTGAATATGATAGGGTGAAGCGATGGTTTGGCGCGTTCGCCGAGTGAGGAGAGAGGGCGGACATTAACAAGAGAGAGGGGTACAGATAGGAGAGGGGTGCGAATGGCGATGCAGCGGGGAGCTTCGACGGCGGCGACCGCTGGCTCCGGGCTTAAGGAGTTGCGCTTACACAGAGACACTAAAGGTACATAATTTGTGCGAGAGTGAAAGATCAGTGTATGACGTCTAAAACGCCATTATTATCGACAGCAGTGCCCCACTTGCCGAGAAATTAGGCTAAATGTACCACGTGATGGATCATGAGGGGGATATTTTGGACATGATCCCGATGACGTGAGAACGTTGAACAATTAAATTGCTAAATATCAAACTAGTTACAATAAAAACCTTCCGTGCATCAAGAGACGTAATAAAGTGCTGCTTGCCCGTTTTTGTTTCGTTTATAGAAAAACGCACCGCCGCGAAAATTCTCTTTTCGTCTGGTTGCATGGATGGATGGATTGATATGGCTGTACCCTTTAGATCGGGTGAGGAGAGAGGACAGAGAGGTAGTGGCATCTAGCGGAGCCTAGTTGAACCAAGCATGCCCGGCCGTGGCCTCCGAGATGACTGGCGCTCGGTGTAGTTGTCTCCGGCCGTTCCAATCGCCATTTGCCATTCACTCAAAAAAATGAATGAGTATCGCCTCACGCGCCACGCTACAGCGAGAAGGCGCGTATTTTGGCCGCGGCGGATACCGCGGCAGACAGAAGAGCGCACGGGATTCTAGCATGCGCATGTTTACAGCAAAATCTGTTATGAGATCCCAACTCGGGTCACGAGCAGTTGGCCGCCGCCGCCGGTGTCTGTAACCAATTTGCGCGACATTGAAAAAAAGAAAACCTACCACCAATGACACCGTGGGGGCTCGAACCCGGATCTGCTGTACGCCAGCCCAGAATTCTACCACTGAGTTACGCCTGTGCTCGTCACTTGTTGTCAAACTTGCCTTAGGCAGGCTTGATGTCGCACCAATGGCACAGTGGGGTCGAACCCGGGTCCTCTGGGTGCCAGCCCAGTATTCCACTGAGCTTCACCGGTGCTTCTGACTTGTTGTCAAACTTGCCTTAGGCAGGCTTGATGTCGGGAAAGCAATCGCGTTAACACGACGTATAAACCATTTTAAAACATCGAAAGAACAAGCAGTCGTCGCATAATGTAAATAGCGTAACGAATGGGCCGCCCAACGCTCCTACCAATCAGAAAAGCTTGTTCTTCTTCCCCTTGTAGTGCCATCATCATCGCCATCATTTCTTGATCACTGCGCCGCGCCTCTCGCGCAGCTGATGCTAGCTCGAGCTGCGCGAGAATTAGAACGAGCTCGCGCACCTGGCGCGTCGGACGTGGACAGCCACCGTGGCTCCTCTTCAGGCGTGCAATAAAGTGGCGAGATCAGCACGGCCCCGTCGGCCGCCTTCGACGCCGTCTCACGTCTCTCTTCTCTCACCGCTACATTGGTGACCCGGAGAACACGCCCTTCGCCGAACGGCCCGCTGCCATGTTCCCGCAACTCTGGCCGCCAGTGCTGCCGTTCCAATCGACCTACCCCAAGGTATGGTTTATGCAGCTCGACGCCGTTCTTGCGGTGAATGGCATCACGGACCAGCTGCTGATGCACGCCATTCTTCTCGACGCCCTTCCGGTAAAGTTGCGCCATCTCGCTGCCACTTCAAGCACCAGCCCGCAGCCTTCCGATGCCCTCTGCACTGCGGTGCTCGCCCGCAGTGGCAACACATACCGTCCGCTTCCGTTTACCCGCACCAGGCAGGTTTCCCCGGCGTCGCAGAACAAGGTACGAACCGTTCCGCAGCCCTCCATTGACCGCTACCTCGGTACCCCGGCTTCGACTACTTCTACACCTGATCCGGTCGCAGAAACGTCCACTCCTGCACCTGATCACGACCGCGAGGTAGAAGACTCCCCCACTGCGACTGACCTTCCCTCCGAGAGGTACATTCCCTCAGAGCCCCCGTGCGGAGCTTCATCACACGTACCTGCCACCTGCACGTTTTCCACGAAAGCGATGGCACGTGACACCGTGGCCCCACCAGACTCCATGACGACCTCGGCTGGGCCAGCTGACCTTCCTGCAGACTCCCCGCCTGTCCCGGCGCCTGTGGAGGCCCGCGGCACCACTCGCACTGTGGACCCAGAGCCCGCTGTGACACTCCACGCCATCAGTTTCCCCTGCACACCGGTGCCTGCTGCTCAGGGCCTCGTGGACTGCCGGCGCCTACTGACATCATTCTCAATGTGTCCTGCGGGGGTTCGGGCCCCTGGGTATGCACGGCTGGACGCGCGTGATGCTGTGGCGATGTCAGGGGGTCCCGAGGGCCGCACGCCTGGCTCACCGCGGGTGGAGCACACCATGCGTGCCCCAACGGATGCGCAGTTGGGCCATCCGCCTGCCACTGCGTGCGCGTGCTCGAGCATTTCGGCGCTGTCGACAGCCCATGACAGCTGTGACGCCGCATGCCCGCCGCTCGGTCTCGCATCACCGGACGTCGGGTTTGGCTCGAACAGCGCGACGACTCATCGGCGTACGCCTACGCGTCGCGCGTCGTCAGAGGTCGGGGAAAGCGGTCTGTCGGTGCCCTCTGGGCCGGCTCGTTGTCACTGTAAACCATGTCGCACTTCGTCGGTCCAGAGCGCACCGTTTCAGACTTATCTGCACCCTGCTCGGCCGACCAGGCGGCCGCCGCGCCCGGTGATGTGCCATTGGAAGCGACGGTACCGGCATGGTGGGTGCACTGCCAGGGTTGACCGCACTCCCTGTCGTCGTCCCCACCAGCTCCAACGTGGAGGTAACGCTGGACCCTCTGAACTGGCCGTGCTGCGCTCATGCTGCAGTTCATTTTTTGAGCATCAGTGTCCGAGTGCGCGCGACAATCGGCCGCGCCGGGGCGGCCCGTGTGTGTTCTCGGCCCTTGAACATTTTTCACCTTGTTGTTGGTGCTCGCTGTCGACAAGGGTGTCCCTTCATCACGACCCTTGCCCGCTCCTTTCAACAGCGTGCCTGCCTGGCCACCCTCGTCCGCTGCGCCATTCCCAGTGTCGCCCGCCAGAGACCCACTGGTTCCCGATGGTCACTGCACGTTGACAAACTGGAACTTCCCAAACGGACACCTTGCGGATTGTCGTTCATGTATATAGTCTCTTTCTCTTTCTTTTTTCATATGCCTTCGAATCGCGCAAAGCGCTAGGGGGAGAGCCCTGTAGTGCCATCATCATCGCCATCATTCTTGATCACTGCGCCGCGCCTCTCGCGCAGCTGATGCTAGCTCGAGCTGCGCGAGGATTAGAACGAGCTTCTGGCCTGGCGGTTTGGACGCTGGTAATCGACGTGGCTCCGCTTCAGGCCTGGAATAAAGTGGCGAGATCAGCACGGCCCCATCGGTCGCCAGAGACGTCATCTCACGTCTCTCTTCTCTCGCCGCTACACCCTATTAACAGTGGCGCATACCCCCTACAGCAATGATTCCTCATCGTCGTCAGCCACTGCATGAACAATTGGCACAAAATTCCTTGCAAGTGTTTAGCGGATACCACGCTTCTCAGAAGAATGAACAAAAATAGCACAGCGAATGCCTGCCTGCTACCATTATAAATTTATTAATAATTACCGAGTGGGCATCAAGCAAGTGTACTTGTAGTAGTTACCCAATGAGTGTTAAAAAATGCTCTGAAAGGCCGCTCTTCTAGCTTTCGCTGTGACTGTACTGCGCCTTCCGCCCAGGCCTGGCGTTTTTAAAGACGAGCAAAAATTGCAAAAATTTTAATATTTCTGTCTGTAAATTTGCCTATTTGTCTGCCTTTAACGCTACTCTCAACGGCACGAAACGATACCCCAAACGGCCGACCCCATTCGCAGCGCCCACCAATATTGCTCATGTTTTAGAGTTCATACTTGTGTAATTGTCAATTAAAAAGCAATTCGTGCGTGTATCTGAGGCACCATAAGAACACGTCGATATTTCCTGTGTGGCTTTATACTAGAGAAGGCATACATAGGTAATTATAAGAACCGTAGAATTTATCACGCAGCGCTAACAATGCAACGCGATGCTCAAAAAAACAACTGTTTCCAACGCTTTGTTAAGACGACACGTAAGTGGCACCTGCCCGTCGCTTTGCGTTCTACTGCTCCGAGACAGGCCTCCGAGACCGGCACGCACGCCTTCCTTCGTTTTCGAAGATAAGTGCCAGATAGCGCTCGTGTCTAACGTGCCTTGATGCGCTCTTTCGCCTTCGCTGTACGGATCGATACTCTCTAACGCAGCGCCTCCAGAATACAATTCACCGATTTTCTCGCGCAAAACACGAAATAAACTTTTTGCTCACTCTCTCCAGACGCAAGACTATCGCCTTTCGACAACAATTGCAGTAAAACATGCAGGTACGAGGCCGATTTTTTCCCCGCGTATATGTGTCGCTCAGTAACGTTGATTGAGAGTCACTCGATTATCTTTATACGCTGGTATTTTGTATAGTGCAATAACTTTTGCCTGCTAGTAGCCGATGCATGTGGATATGCACTCCAGTTACCACGCTTATCTTCAGCTTCCAGCAATTACCACCAGGATCTTCTGGCTGAACTGAAGGAAAGCATTTCTTTCGTTACTGCATTTCTTTCGGTCCAGTTTACGAAGAAAAGAATGGGAACTGGTGTATTTTGCTGATTTCGTCTTTGACAGTAGTACTTTTTCTTCATTTATGTTCCGTTTTCTCTCGCTGGTGAACTCTCTCCGTGTGATTGGGACGGCCGGAGGCAAACTCGCCGTGCGCCCGCCATCTCGGAGGCCATGGCCCGGTCGTGGCCCGCCATCGTGTAGGCCATGGCAGAAAATTGTTGAGTAGTCTTTGTTGGTACTGTGGCTCCCGCTACTTTCGGTCTGCTGCTACTGGTTTCTGCAGCCACGCACTAAAGCAGGGTAACGTTGTGCAGGGCAACACTGACGTGAGGCGGACCACTTTGAGGCGGGGGAATTGAAGTGCGCCAGTGCGATACGGGCCACTAAAACGTGATATTACTTCGAAATGAGCACTTCCTTTGTTTATTATTAACACAATAGTAACAAATACTTCGAAATAAGCACTCTTTTGTTCATTCCTATGACGATCGATTTATACGTTCACCCTTTTTCAAAATTAAAAACGTTTGTTTATATTGACTGCCGATTTCATGGTCGATCTCCCGAATTGGGTGGGAGCCTCATGTCAAGAAACAAGCAAGCAAGCTTTTTCCGCCATCCAGCTGCTTCCGGCGTCGACACTGACTGCAATGTCTGGGATCATCTGAGGTGGACGTTTTTGTGAAGTGCATTGGAACTGTACTTTTCGTTACCGTCACCGGTATTGTCGACGTCGACTGACGCCAAGTACGGGAATGCCGGACGAACGGAGACAAAAACGCTGCATGTAGTTCAGCCTTTGTTATGCCACCGCATGTCGGATGAACACCATGCCGAACAGCTCCAGCGGAGTGCTTTTGTCGTGGTGAATCAAGGCGGGCTCGCATACGTGCTTAGGCACAGAAAAAACGTGCTGCTGCACGTGCGATAAATGCTGCACGTCAACGTGCATTCGACCGTGTTCACTATATACATTTCGTATGGTTTCTAAATCTCCTAGCCTTACTTCGTATGACAGTCCGATGTCGTGCTATATCGCATTCATTGCTTCAGCCTTATGCCGAGACTTGATTTTTCACTTTTCTATATCACGCGTTATGACATGACATGAAGTGTAAGAAAAGATAACATGCACTACAATGCCCCCTAGCCCTCCCCCCCCCTCCCCTGCCTGAAACAAAGGATAATAATAATAAAGTAAGGGCGATGGCGCACACTTGACAGAGAAACGAGTGCTAAAAGAGCTTAGAAACTCGCATTCTTCGACGCATACACAAGGTCACGAAGAAGTCCGTCCTATTTCCGAATTGCCTGTCTGGCCATTAGGTCCAGAAGATACCGAAGAACGCAATACAGCTATGGAAGGTGGCAAAAAACTAGCACTTTCCACGGCAGTTGAGCCACTCAGCAAGCCGTTGTCCACGCTAAACAGGACAAGTTCCCACGCCGTTCCGTTGACGCAGCGCTGAAATGGCCTCTTCGGCGCATGGCGCACCGACTGTTCGTTTCCCGAAGCAGCGCTGCTGACGGTGACGAATCCTTCGCACGTAGAGCCGCCATCGCGACGTTCCACGAACGCCATTCCCGAGCTTTCGCATAGCCGCAGTAGCTGCGGATAACGCAAGCAGCATTGGTCCGAGATCCCCGCGAATCGGCGACTAGCCGCTCGTCGGCGCCCAGGAGGGCCACGCACTTGGACGTCGCCGAAGAACGCAGCGCGCAGTCGCGGAGCATCAGCGACGTAGCCGTGACGTCTGACACTCCGTAGAGCGTCTCGGAATCGTACAAGGGCACGAATTCTCCACTAAACGAAGGCGCCTTGGACGCGGCACTTCTTTTCGCCACGCCGTAGGCAGTGACCTGACCCGATCCTCTGGACCTGTACCACGAGGCGAGATCGCTCGCGCGTTCGACATTCCCACTGTCTACGTGAATGCAGACTGCGATGGAATCAGATTCTCGAAGAGGATCGACAAAGGATGCCTTCACGGGTATCCACACGACAGATCGGTGGTCTTGACTAGTCTCTATGGACAGGGCGACCGGGACGCGGTCGTCCGGTTGACCCGTTGCGACCTCGAGAATGGCGTCGTGCAGCCGCTGTGAGGTGTTTCGTTCGGCGCCTTCCGAGGATCGTGACAGTTGCCTGCAGGTTACTCGTCCAGTTGGAATAGAGTTGGGGTAGTCCCTGTAGACGATACGGGCTCGCACAAGGCAGCTGTCCAGGAATTCCGCAGTCGCGAGCGCGAGGACTCGTATGATGGGCTCAGAGAAAGACCTACGCAAGACACGCAGAAATATGAATACGATAAACAAAATGAAAGATATGGGAAGAGTAGAAACTGGTTTGTTGCACAGACTGTCGAGCGACATGTAAGTGGCGTGCTGGTCGCAGCGAAAAAGCTTAGAAGAATTTCTAAACGTGTGTTGGCAGGCATGTTGTAAGCCATATTCTTGTGGATATACTTTCTTGGCTTGGACGGTGAAAATAATTGTGTTTATTGTTTTGTATTTATTACGTATTTATTTTTACTTTAATCGAACAACATATGAAGTATGAATTTGTGGTGTTTTTTTTTTCTCTTTTGTCCGGTACATGCGTTATTATGAAATGACTCGCTGTGTCGCTCCTTGTGTTCACTATGAGTGTATGAAACACTATTGTTCAACAATATCCCCTTGTAACTGCCCACCTGCTTGGACCTAAGGGTCTGCAGTATGTAATAAATAAATAAATAAATACGTAAATAAATAAATAAATAAATAAATAAATAAATAATAAATACGTAAATAAATAAATAAATAAATAAATAAACAAACAAATAAATAAATAAATATTTGTAGCCCAGTTTTCGCATGTTCATCACTGTCTGAGAATGTTTTCGCGATGAACTAGCAGTGCAACATGAAAAGCTTGAATGATAAAACGTAAAGAAAGGTGCCCTCACTCAATCAGAACACGATCGATTTTTTAATTGCAAAACTGCTAGCTTGAGACGGGAGCTAAAAGAGCGTCTTGCGGATCATGAAGACGAGGGTATAGCGATTGAGCTATTGCGCCAGTTTTACTGATGTCGCTTGAATAAACCATAAATCCCGCTTCCAGCAACACTCTTATTGTTAAGCGATCCCCAACACGACGTTTTTTTTTACTACTTTAGCGATCTGAGCACGATACACTAAGTTTCCCAAGAATTTTCGTGCAATGGGCATGTCATTGAAAATTAGCAGCTTCCGTAAGAAGGGGCGGAGTGCTGTGTTGGGGGCTGGCTGATCCCGACGAAGCAGAAGAAGAAGACGGCCGACGGAGACGTACGCGACCTGCGGGGACGCCGACCAGCCCGAACACGCGGGTAGGCGCGAAGCGCCGAAGAAAGGAACAACAACCGCACTCCACGGTTACCCAACACACACTCGTTTTATTTCACAGTCGCCTTGAAATCCTAGATGCCAAAGCGGCGCCCCCTGGCATCCTCACATGTCATTTCGAAACCGAAACCGAAAACCCAGAACACAACACGGAGCTTCGTCGTCGTCCAAGTAGAAGTTTAGACATCAGTGTTCCCAGAAAGAGGCACGCTCGAGAACGCGAAAAGGCGAAAGATAAAAACACTGGTAGAGCAACACTAAATAAAGGCGGCAAACAGTTAGCCCAAGGTAAGTATAGGGGATAATCACTAGGTCCTTTGACGGCAGTGTAAAACAATTACGATGCAAGTTGAAATTAATGAGCAGCATGAAAAGCACCTTCTCCGAAAAGAACTTTCAAATCACGCAAAATGCGCGGGAAAGTGCATTCCTTCGTAGGTTGATTGGTAGCTCATCGATTGGTATTTCGAAGGTTGTGGTTGCGAATGTCATCGACATAAAGGGCTATTTCTATCCATTTTAATTGATATTATTCTCGCTCTAATGTCTGCCCAGCTGTGAAAGACAATATTTATTGCCCCAATGCTATTCCTGGGTTGATTGTTGTGTTCATTCGGTAGTTCCTAGGAAAGAAACGAGACCCTCACAAAAGTTTCGCGACTTTATTACTTATATATTTTATTTATTTTTTGTTTACTTATTTATTCATTAGTTTTTATTGTAAATGTTGTTACAAAATAGCAAGGGCCAAGAAAAAAGCTGCCATGTGAACCTTATAGCGTCAGGTGCTATATGGCGTCAGCAGCTGGCGGAGATGGCGTAAGCGACGCGATTGAGTTTAACCATCAGGATTTCAACAACAATGAGTGAAAATTACCCAACAGAAGCAAAAGTGAAATAACAGCGCTTAAATAAAATGACAGGTAAGAAAACTGTCTCTTTCGGACAATTTTATCTGATGGCACGTTCAAGCACACACTGCTGAATTGTAGTGGAAACTTCGGAAAGCAGCAAAACAAAATCCCACAAAAAAGTAAGAGTGTCATGACCTAATAAGCGAAACCCGTTGAAACGGTGCTATGCGTACACTGAAGTCTTACTTGTATAGACTGCGTTATCTTATCTAAACAAAAACGTGCATGTATACGCGCATGCGCTTTCGCGTACCTTAGCTCGTGGCGGTAGTGGGCCGAAAACACCCGCAGTCCTCGCTGTGGGGACTGCCACCGGTGTCCGTGCTCCACCCAACGAGCGTGCGGCTCGACCGCACGGCCGACGCGGTCATTGTAGGCGTTGGTGGACGCCGATGGTTCAACGAACTCGAAGACAATGCCCTCGTCATCGAGTCCGCGGATCCGGTAGATCAAGCAGCCCAGCAGGAAGGGTCCGGAGACGATGACCGCCATTAGCATGAGCAGATGGCTCCGCCGTATCTGCATACGCGGTTTATTACATCTTTAGTTTATTTTTAGCATACTGTGAACCCCTAATGGGGTTAACAAAAAGGATATAAAAAGGCGTTTGTTATTTACATCTCTGACCGGCCCTGATCTCGTACATCCACCTGTTTCTCGCCCCATATCAACCTATACGCTCAAGTCCCTGCTGTGCCTCCGAGCAACGTACAGGTGACATTGCCGCAACCGTCCTATACGCGTCAGTTGCTGCCGCTCCCCCTGTCAACTATACTGTTCGATGCCACCTAACGCTTTTTCAGCCCACCTTACCGCGCTACCTCCAAGTGCCCCTAACGCCTTCTACTCCCCACCGTGGCCCTCGTCCCGCCCTGTCTGCTATGACTGCGGCTATCGCGGTCACATATTTTGTTGCTGCCGAAAGCGCCAGCAAGATGAGCGTCGGGGTTACGACGTGCGTGAACGGGGTTGGTCCACTGGGGTCTCTTATCAAAGTCAGCGTTATTCGTCTCCGCACCGGTCTGAATCACCACCAGCATCGAATGCACCGCGGAACAGCCGAAACACGAGACGCCGCTCGCCTTCGCCCTTCCGCCGTTCCTCTTCTCCACTTCGGCCCGCCTCATTCTCCTCTGATATTCATTCGGAAAACTAAATGATGCTGTTTGTGGAGGAGAAACTGCATTTGAAATCAGAACTGAAATTCCTCTATCAGGCTCTTGTGACTTGGTTTCTGTGGAAGTGGAAGGAGTGCGTGTCGATGTTTTGGTGGACATGGGTGTGGCATTTTCTGTTATACGTGCTAATTTGTGAGAACATCTTAAGAAATTAATGACGCCTTAAGATGATCCCAAGTTAGTTGCTGCCCAGGGGAACGTCATTCGCCCTTCCGCGTTTCGTACTGTGCGTGTTTTCATCGACGGCATCCGCCATCATGTCCAGTTTGCTGACCTGTGCCGCTGCTTTCACCAACTAATTTTAGGGTATGGATTTCCTATCATCTGCTTCCGCGGCTATTTGTTGTGGACAACGCGTCGTTCACCTTACTGACACCGACTACATGCTTGACGACGACAATCAGAAGCCGCTTCGTCTGGTCGCTGCGAAAGACATCGAATTTTCCACCACTACAAGAGCAAATTGTCAGCATTACGTCCAACGACATCTACCACGGCGATGTATTGGTCTCCCCGTCACCACTTTGCGTTCGTAAAGGCATAGTTCTTACGTTCAGTGTCGTTCGTTTTCTCAATAGAATCTGCACTCGTCACGGCCTTGGACTCTACACCGATAAAGATCCTACTGCCATAGAACACTGTTGTAGCCCATGTTGCCGATTACGAGCCTGTATTTGTTATGCCACTTCAGGCCATCGCATCCAAGGACCCTGCCCTCGGTGAGCATGCTTCTTCCTCCGGCTTTACCACCGCCATCAGCAGTGACTTGACAACTTCACAGACGCAGTAGCTGCTGGCATTGTTACAGAAACACGCAAATTCATTCAATGTTTGCTCGTCTACCCTGGGCTGCACTACGGCTACAGCACATCGAATTCAAACAGTTGGGACATCTATTGTACACCGCCGACCCTACCGCGTATATCTAGCTGAAAGAAAAATTATAAAAGAAAACGTCGCCGACATGCTTAAACAGGAAGTCATCCATCCGTCATCTAGTCCTTGGTCGTCTCCTGTGGTTTTGGTTCATAAAAAGCATGGCTCTGTGCGTTTTTGCGTGGCACTACCGGGCGCTCCATAAGATTACATGCAAGGACGTGTACCCCATGCCATACATTGACGACGCCCTTGACTCCAACGCGGAATTCTTTTGAAGCCCAGACTTGCGTTCTGGGTACTGGCAAATTCCCATGCATGAAGACGATATGGAGAAAACAGCGTTCGCAACCCCCGATGGTCTATACGGATTCAACGTGATACCCTTCGGGCTGGACTAGCTCGCTGGATTCCGTGCCGACCGGTTTTGCCCTCGTGATCTCTGACAACAGTGCAGCTCTGGCCGACTGGGTTGGTCCTACGCCACCTCCTGCCGCCGGTCCCCAACGACGACGTCAGCGCTGCTCTGGCCGGCTGGATTAGCCCTATGCCATCTCCTGTCGCCGACAAGAGCTCTCGCAAGTGGTGCCCCGTCCTCGGACTCCTGTGACCGTGTTTCCATTTTCCTATCTCTCTGATGTCGTCGCTCACTGTCCTTGCACATCTTTCTCTCTCTCTACCTTTACTCCTATCCTTTTAATCCCTCCTTACCCCCATTCCTTATGAGCTACTGTTTAAGTGTCGCACTTTGATGCAGACAGTAACAGGGCCCACTTTTCCCTTTTTTTTCTCTTTAAGAATCACATAGGAAAATAACCCTTCGGGCTCTGAAACGCGCCGACGACTTTTAAGTGCATGCTAGACAACGTGCTGTGTGGCCTCAAATGGAAAACTTGCCTTGGCTACCTAGACGACATTGTTATATTTTAGTCAACGTTTCTGGAGTTTCATTTGGCAACATATGCTGGCGCATCATCGGGCCATCACTCCCAGAAAGAAACCCTCACCCAGCAACCCAATCCACACTGCGTGTGAGGTGCCCATCGCGAACTGTGTACAGCGTGTGTTAAGCTTGGGTCCCAAGTTCGCCACACAACCTCATCTGGCACCTCCGTAAATGCTGACCCTTGTCAGGCAAGTAGCCAAACGGCACTCCCGAAGCCGAAAGGGATTGGTGTGTAGCTGAAGGCATTCAGGTTCTGGCGCAGTCTACACCAGACCGCCATAACCTGCCTTTCCCCCGTGTTGTCACGTTCTTCAAAGAGCATTCACTAGCTTTGATGACCGTGGATAATGAATGGGGGTTTTGCTGTGTTGCTGAATGCATAGTGCTACGCTCAAAAGCCAGCAATGCTATAAGTTCCGTGTTCGATTGCCGAAGCGACGTAACGCTGACAAAAGTAAAGACTGAAGCCAAGAAGTTGTGCAACGCACTGGAAATAAGTAGGCTAGCAAGATCCATTGACAAAAGCAACAAGCGTAGCTTGAATTTATTCTTCACGGTCAAGGACTCACGAAGTAGACTGGTCGATTCGAGTCATTGTTTCCGAAAATGGGACGTGGCAGAAGGAAGTGACCTTGTTTTTACAAGATAAGGTAAACTTCGCTGACCATCGACGACGATTTTCTGGTGAAAGATTCTAATGACATAATTTCATTTCTTTCACGCAACAACAATTGCTTAAGTGCCTGCTCCGTTGACATTAAGGATCTTTACTACTCTTTACCACATGACATGCTACTATGGTGCGTTGAGGATTGCACTGACAACTTCAGTTCAGTTGAGTTCCTAGAATTCGGTGGACATAACAGTCAGTGGCTTTCTTGAGCTCGTCGGATTTTACTTCAAGACAACTTTTGTATCATGGAAAGAAGGCACTTTTATTCAAAAAAGAGGAGTGTGCATCGGTTCATGCACAGCACCTGTTTTAAGTGACATTTTTTTCGCTCACCATGACCGTCTCTTGGCTAGCTGCCTCGACAGAATGGCTGTCGTAAAAGTGTTTCGTTTTGTTGACGATTTTCTTGTGCTTTTTGACTGCGATGATCGGGGCTTCGAAGTTGCCGTTATTCTGACGCGTGAGCTTCTGCAGGATGCGTCGTTAAGGTTTTTAGATTTGCGATTAAACATCCCAAGTGATCACCTCTGCTGGAAATATGAGCTTAAAGGAAGCAAACATCTTCCACCGTGCTTGTCGGCTCATTCGAAGCTCGTAAGGAGAGGGATTGCTAATCATTGTTTAATAAATGCCCTCCGAAAGTCTTGCGGCCACTCGTTAATCAGCAGCTTCGTTGAGCAGGCTTCCCGTCTGAGCAGCTCTGGTTTCCCCGATCATGTGCTGGTTTCGGTGGCGGAAAAGTTGCTTAGGACAATTAAACAGGGACGAGCAGCACCAGCTAACTGCGTGGCTAGTAGCTCAAAGCGCGTGACTGTGATTCCCTATCTACACATAATTTCGCACAATTTGAAAAAGACAGGTAAGGCAGATGTGAAGGTTGTTTTCTCTGCCCCAGAAAAGCTATCAGCGCTCTGCAAACGGGTGAATGCGCAGTCCGCACGAAGTAGCTGCTGCACAATCAAACATAGAAGGCTATTCGGTAGCATGTGTGATAGCTGTCGTTTATTTGCTCCCGTTGTCATGCGGCAGGATGTATGTTGGGCAAATGGGCCGGTGCCTGAATGAGCGTTTAAAGGAGCATCATTACCATGTATACTCAGCTGTGCAAGGCTAATTGGGTATCCATTGTAGAGATTGTGGTTGCAGACCGAAATTCGAAAAGTGCACTGTTGAAGCCAAACACCTGTCAGCAGCTAATTTGAGAAATTATTGAGGCCATTCAAATGCAAATGCTGGGTGATCGATGCATCAGCATGCCTTCGTTCGCCCCAACTAAAAAAATCGAGTTTCTGGCTTGGGCACAATAGATTGTGACTTTGCGCTGAGGTGTGGTGTTGGAGCCATATAATAAGATGATGATTGTCTTGCTGTGATGCAATAGGTTGCGTGATTGCGATTGCGCTGTGATGTTCTGTCGCGAGTGTATATTTCCAGCGTTTTCGCTAATAAAATTTCAGTCAAGTCAGCGCTCTTTCTGTCCTTGTCTCTTCTTCTGTAGTTACGTCGTAACTACTACTAGTCTTGCGCTGTGCAAATATGTTGATTCCCAATCACCAACTATCAGAAGCATCTGTCTTATCTGAGCACCTAGAACGATTGTATCAAATTCTGACGTGCCTTGCCGGCGCCGGTCTCCGAATAAACACTAAGAAATGCTATTTTGCTAGTAAGTATATCAAGATCTTAAGACACGTCGTTAGCAAAGATAGAATTCGGCCCGACTATAAAAAGTTTGCTGCGGTCCTTCACTTTCCGCGTCCCGAAAGACCGAAGGAGCTGCGCAGAAACTTGGCCCCGCCCCATATTTTCGCCGGCTTATCCAGAACTTCGCCTCCATAGCTGCTCCATTACACCAGCTACTTGCTTCCAACGCCCCCTTTATGTGGTCTCAATGTTGTAAAACAGCATTCGCCCTGTCAAAGGGTGCCCTCGCGTCTGAACCTGTGCTTTGTCATTTTGACATGCCGTACCGACTATCCTCCATACCAACGCTACCGGCCATGGTGTAGGAGCCGTTCTCCAACAACGCGACAAGTCTTCCCTAGAGAAAGGTGTTACATATGCCAGCCGCGTACTCACCGCTACCGAGAAGAACTACACGATAACTGAGCAAGAGTGTTTGGCTGTGGTTTGGTCCATGCAGAAGTTCCATCCCTATCGCCATGGCCGTGACTTCACAATCCTTATGGACCACAACGCCTTATGCTGCCTGTCTACACTGAAGAACTTGTCCGGACGCTTGGGTTGGTGGATACTACGCTTGCCGGAGTACGATTTTGACATACTTTACAGGTCTGGCAGAAAACACCAAGACGCCGACGCTTTATCTCGTTGCCCGCTTCCTACTCCTCATATCAGCGTTGGCGAGGGCTCAACCGCCACATCTACCACAGTTCATCCCCTCGCCTGAATAGAACAACCATTTTCGGACGACGAGCCAACATTCAACTCCCACCAGTGGTCTGAGATCCATACAGCAGACGAATCATGGACCACATTCCGGGAGCTTCTCATCCACCTAACGTGCGGCTTCGTCGTCAACTCCTACACTTCAGGCTGGAAAATGGAATTCTCTACTGCCACATTTACCGTCCTGACGGTCAGCGCTGGGTTCCTGTGCTGCCACGCTCTCTTCGCCTTCAGATGCTTGAAGCTTTTCACGATGACTTGACTGCTGGCCATCTTGGTTTTCAAAAGAACTCTTGGCCGCATTCGATGTCGTCATTACTGGCCTGGCCTTTCTTCTAGTGTAGCGCAGTGCGTCGGTTCTTGCTCCCCAGGCCACCGTCGTAAACTCCCGAGATCTCCATTTGCTGCACCTCTGCAGCCAACTCCGTGCCCTTCAGTGCCATTCGAGGTTGTAGGTATTGGCGTTTACGGGCCTCTCCGTGTGACCTCTGCTGGCGAAACGATGGATCGTGACCACCGTGGACCACCTGACACGCTACGCTGAGACGTCCTCTGCTAGTACAGGCTCAGCTGCGGAATTTGCTGACTTTAATCTTCACGCCATAATACTGCGCCACGGGGCTCCTCGTGCATTGCTTAGTGACCGTGGCAAAGTGTTCCTTTCAAAAATGGTAAACGAAGTACTGCGTGCTTCTGGAACTACTTACAGGACAGCTTCAAGCTACCACCTTCAAACCAACAGTCTCACAGAAAGATTTCATCGAACTCTTGCTGACATGGTAGCCGTTTACGTCCAACCCGACCACAAAAACTGAGATACTCTTCTCCTGACATTCGCCTACAACACTGCTGTTCAGCGAACAACTTGCTACTGACCGTTTCACCTCGTGTACGGACGTCCTCCTACTACCTTTCTCGACGTCTTCTTCTTTAACAGTCATGCTAATTAATGTCAGTCTTCTAGCGAAGAATACGATTTCCCACCTGGCCCAGTCTTGTCATCAGGCTCGCATCAATACTGAAGTGAAACAGCACGAGCAGAAGATCATCTATGACGCATCCCATCGTGTTGTGTCTTTCCGACCTGGTGACGAGGTGCTGGTTTTAACGCCTTTACGCACTCCTGGTCTCTGTCACAAATTCCAACCGTGCTTCATCGTCCATACATAATTTTGGAACAGACTTCGTCGGTCAATTATCGTGTGGCACCACTTGTCGCCCCAACAGACCGCCGATACCGCAGCACAGAGATTGTCCACGTTTCTCCCATGAAACCCTTCACGTGACGTTCCTCGTCACTTTGACCTGCGGCGGCCACGATGTCCGCTTCCAAGTGGGGGGTATCAGTGTGGGCGTTTGTTATTTACATCGTCATCATCCCTACTTGATCAAAATCCCCACCATACGCTTGTCTCATCCTCATCGCCTCTGTGTGTCATCATGATCGTCATCGTTTGTGTACAGACTCTGCCCGCTCGTTTTGCGAGATCATCGTTTTGCGATATATATATATATATATATATATATATATATATATATATATATATATATATATATATATATATGTGTGTGTGTGTGTGTGTGTGTGTGTATTTTATGCAACAGACTTAAAATTATTCGCTTGAACACATCAGTATATGAGTAACGTGCTTTGGTACACCGGATAAAGAATCACGACATCAGATCAGTCCAATATACATTGTTATATGAGCTATAACAGATACCCGCCATGATGGTCTAAGGTTATGGTTCTTGACTGCAAGCACAATTATCTCGCCTAAGTGGCTCGTGCAAGATTTCTCTATGATGTACGAGCTATTCAGAGAATATTGCAGAATGGTGCCTAGAAGGGCTAGTTGGTGCATGATACTCTAGGGAAACAGCTCTAAAACGGGGCGTAGATCTTCCATAATTCTTCGTCTCGTTGTTTTTATTTTTTTGCGCTGTTTTCCTGAGTACTCGGACCGGACACATTGTGCAGCATATATTCAGAAATAAGCGAACTCAAAGCCGAGCGTCCCACTGCACAAGTGTGGACAAGCGTGCAATTAATTATTCAACCATAAGCGTCATCTGCATACTGTGTCTACCCCTTCGTATTTGGCCCGATATGTCTTGGTTCGAAATCTTCCCGTCCTGGCCTCAAACAGCAGATGTGGTCTTTTGGATAGTTCAGTTATTGGACTACGCTCATCACGCCAACAAAGAGAATGGCAGCGGCTGCACAATCATGTCAGACCCATAGTTTCTAGAGACAAGTTCAGCTCACCGCGTGGTTCCCGAGGACGAATTGTCGGTGAGGGCATAGCCTATCGTCGTACGCGTGCACGTTCTCCCAGCGGCACCGGAGGGCCGGGTGCTGTCGGTCGCAGCCATAAATTGAACCGTGGTACGTCTTTGCGATTGAATGCATGGCGGGTTGTTGTTATTGTTCTTCTTCTCTTGTGGCTCATACCCATTGTGTGGGATTGGCCAAGAATCCCTCCAACTTACTTCTTCCCCTCACGTCTTTTTGCAGATGTACCGCCTTGAACTTGGACATCTATTTCTAGATGCGGGGAACCACGAAAGAACCGAACAGTTTAATGTATTAAAATATACGTAAACATTGCAATGTAACCCTTTGGGCTAGTTGATTGATTGTGTCCACCTAAACAATCATTTTATAAGAAGGGAATGGGCATGCATGGTGAATAAACTGGCGTGGTCATAATAAAATGGCAAACACGTTACATAAGAAACCGATACCTTCGTGGATAAGACATGTGTGCTGCTAATAAGATGCTCAGGCGCTTTTTCATGTCTATTTTTCTTCTTGATGTAGTTTAGATGATGGTGATGATGATGATGATGATGGCCTATATGTCGCACACCTCTACCTTTTTTTTCCCCGAAATTGTGGCGGCATTTTGAAGGGGTGTCAAATGCAAGACCAAACGTGCACCTAGAATTAGACGAGCGTTGATGAACTTCGGGTGTGTAAACACGCGAAGTTCATCAAAAAAAAGTGTGAACTCGTGCACTTTAGGGCGAAAACCAAGCATGCTTCATCAATATTGGAAATTGACCGTAGGTGTCGGCGTCGTCAGCGAGAGATATTAAAAAACATCATCATCACGTAACGGCTTCAAAATGTATGATGTAATCACTGCTTCACAAATCGCAAAAGTAAGTGATGTGACCACGACGTTACCTGATGATGTAATCACACGTCATCTTCGTTTAATCATACGTAGTCGCAACAAGAACGCACTTAAAAACCCTGCGCATTGCAGATAACTTACAATGCCTTCGATCCCGGAGGTGCTGCAGTGATACGTAAGTTGCTCAGAGCTTTCGGGAGGTGGTAAGTACAACCGGCTGGGGGAAAAAACGTAGGCTTTGGCCCTTGAGTCGTTCCAGGTGAATGCAGAAGGAACCACTTGAATTTCGCTTTCAAGCCTCGGGGGTCCTCCACTACAAAGTATTCTCTACCTTCCGAAAGAGGTCCTTGACTTTGCGTGAACACGACCTTAATGTTCTGATACGATATATTGCAGACGGCTGTGACCTGATGTTCGGACTTCTCGGCGTGAAGAACAGCTTCAGTCGTCATGAACTTATTCGTGCCCTTGTCGATCTACTCTTCAGTTAGCTGTATTGAGTGATATCACTGATCTCTTTGACAAGTAGCGTCTGCGAAGTCCGAACTGCTGCTACCTTCTTCAACCGTGCCACAGCCGATTGAAGCGGATGTCATTCTCGTGCGTTTTTGGCAGCAAATGTAAAGCTAACCACATTAGAGGAAGACAGGGTTGGCTTCGCCAGTAAGAACGCTAAATGAAAAATCTCGTCTTTAAATGATGATGATGATACCTCCACTGTGGCTCTTGCCCACTCAGGGCGATTGACCAAGAAGTGAGGATACGAAATTTAGGGTCAAGTGATACATAATCTTAACAAAAGGAGGATGAAGTAAACGTAAAAACAGAAAGAGTGCAATAATTCTTTTTTGCCATTCTGACCAGACATAATAGTATATATGTTTAATGGGAATTGCAGTAATTTCGGCCACGTTTAAAATTGATGTTTTGAATTTCCTTAATAATTATTTCCCTATGTCAGTGATGGTCATTAATAAGATGAGGACAATTTTTTCTCATGACATATGCAGCGTAAAAAACGTTTCGAAGGACTGAATAAATTCCATCCATCCATCCATCCATCCATCCATCCATCCATCCATCCATCCATCCATCCATCCATCCATCCATCCATCCATCCATCCATCCGTTCATCCATCCATCCATCCATCCATCCATCCATCCATCCATCCATCCATCCATCCATCCATCCATCCATCCATCCATCCATCCATCCATCCATCCATCCATCCATCCATCCATCCATCCATCGCTCATACCAACAGTGGCGAATTAGCCACACTGGAAAAAGCGCGTTGATGAGGGCATGTTCATTTGGTCCAATGGGCAAAACATTAGGTAGCCGTGCTTTTGTTTTCTATCTTGAGACATTATATAATCACGACACAAAGATAAAGAAAAATTGGGGGACCCTTAAGCTTTGCCTCTAAGAGTTGAACGCAATAGCGAAATCTGGCCCCTAGTGCGCCCTTCAAGCGCTAAGTGCATACTTATTAATATGTTTTGTTACATTCACACGCACGCACGCACACAGTAGATCGTACCAGCGCACGTGAGCGAATGATACATACATGTTTTTATCTAAAGCAAGAGTCGCATGGCATCCAAGGTACACGCCGCACGCTCGCGATCTAGGAGGCCATAAATAGTCTCACAATGCCTCAGTGATAGCAGCAGATTATCTAGCGTTTGCTGTTTGCTTGATCAACGCCTGTGGAAACACATGATATGTGTTCCAATAGATGTACATAGTTGTCCATTTTCAGAGCTGTTTGAAAGTTCCTGTGTTTTAGCAGCGATCGCTGCCCTATCCTGACCTTCCTCGACGTAGTTTGCGGCTTCCTAAATGCGCCTACAAATCGCCGAATGGGCTCGTTTTTGTCGTGACACCCGTCGATCGAAATGCGTTAAAGAGGCCTTGAAACACTTTTTCAAGTAACCATGGAATGAATTCACTAGGAGAGCTTATTGCCTCACGAATTCAACGCCGCAAAAATTTTAACAATCCGTCCAGTGCGAGTGGAGTCACAAAGGTTTGTCGCATGCTGCAATCGCATTATCTCTTCTCTCGTCCCGACAAAAGCGCTGGAAGCTAAGCAGGGAGGGGTGGCATGGGCAAAGAAACTACCGCGCTTCGTGACCTTGAGCACTTTTTTTTCTTCGAATGCGCGGCTTTTTCAGTGTGGTGGCGTGCGCACGCGTGGACAAGTAATGGGCTCCCGTGGAGATGTCTGTAACTTACTTTTTCGCTCACAGACGCACAGACAATTTTTCGCTCACAACCAACAGGGCCGACACCGACGGCGGTATTTCCGTGAGACGAGCTCTCTAACGCGATCGTGTTAAAAGGTGTAATTAAGAAATTGCAAGTATCCGCCCATCTTTTCCGGGCTCAAACGACAATGAGGCATGCCATTGTAGGATCCGGACGCTGGATTGATGTCAGTCACCAGAGTTTCTTAAGGCGGACTACTTCAGTCTAAGCGATGTAGCATCTTTCTTTCACCCCGCCCTAATAGACGCCGCCGTCGTATGGTATCGTATCCGCGTCTTCGAGCTTAGCAACGGTATACGTCTTATGCGCTTATCTACTGCAGCGAGAATCGTGCAAAGGCTGAGTCATAATTGACAGATTGAAAATTTTAGAAGCGAGACACGAGGATTAAGTACAAAAAGAAAATGGCTGTGGCTTGACTATGATATGCCTGGGTGCGCGTAGCGTGAGGTGCAGTTAATATCATTGCTTAACTTGGTTCTCCGTACGGTAACACTTCTAGGTGCGTGGGGCTCATTCTTCGTCCGTCTCCCCGCCTAGCCGCCTCTCTTGGTTTCGTTCCGACGACAAAGCCTGGCTTCTGTCTGTCTCTCCGATTAAGATTCATGGCCGATTCCCCGCAGTAGGTTGAGCCGAGACGAGGAATTAACCTACACACCAACCAATCACTTTCCCTATATGCTTACGAATACCACCGAGCTACCCCTCTTATATACACGATGTAACGCCGGCTTCTCGTCTGACGCCATGCCTGACTGTTAGAGTGTTTGCAGTTCTGTCTTGCCGCTTTCATAAGGGCGGAAAAGTGCGGCGAAAATATTTGCCCCGGCGAGAAGCTCATCAAAAATAACGAGGGAAGTCATACCTATCAGCAAATGAAAATGGGCCCATGTATATTTACCGCAAATCTCGAACCGCTGAGAAGAAGACCACCAAGATGCAAGTGCAAGAAAGGTGCTACAGACTTGCCATTGACCCGATCGAAGCTATGCCCTCTCTGAGTGCGCAAAGTGAACTAGACAGACAAATCTGTCCCTCAAGCAACTGGCACCAGTTTGAAGGCTTCTATATATATGCAACTCCGCAGAGAATGTAGAAATAAGACGTCCAGTGGGAGTTACTATAACGCTATTCACTTTTAACAAAATACGAAAGAATTCGGCCACAATGCTTTCACTTTGTTCAAACTAAATTAATTAGGCTGAATATTAACATTTAAATCGCAATTTAAGAACTTTTATTTTCGTCTGGGGAATTCTAGACGGTCAGTGTAGCGATAAGACGCTGTCTTAGGGCGGCATCAATGGGCAAAAGCTTGATCAGCAAGGTACTCGGCTAGATCATTCGTGTTAACTTCGCGTATGCAGCCGCTCTAACAAGTGATACATACGGCACTCCGTCAAACATATTCGCGTTTTTCAACAGCGTTTAGTATCGCTGAAACACCAAGCTTGGATCAGTGTCAAAGCAAGCCTCGAAATCAGAAAGGTAAAGTGTAGCCTCCGAGACTGAACATGTCAGCCATTCACCACCTTCGAGGCCACAGTGAACTCGGAGCACGGCCGGGCTAGAGAGCGAGCGGCGCGCGCGCTTTCATACGGCCTCCGCAGCGGCGGTGAGAACAAAGGGGAGGAGTCTCGACGTACAGTTCCGCCGGTCTCCGCACGGGGGCTACGCGAGCCAACCCTTGCCACGGCCTGGCTAGAGAGCGAGCGGCGCGCGCGCTTTTAGCCCGGCCGTGCCCTTGCCTGGCACTTGCGCTGCTTGCGCGCTTGCATTTGCAGGCTGCTTTCGACGCACGTGCGGGCTGTTTTCGCAGTGTTTGTGCTTCTGTGATTTAACCGCAATCACATCGTCTTACTTTTCTTCGGTCTGAGAGAGGCTGAAGGCGTGAGTTTTCAGAAATTCATCGCAGTGCGCTGCATGTTGTTCAACATAGTAAAGTGAACTCAGTGTATATGCTTCGACCGGTGCTGTGATGGTGTACTGTTGTGTCCCGTACTGCAAATCGCGTGCCGGGAAAACGCCGGGGGTTTCGTTCCACCAGTTCCCTGTGGATCAAGAACTGTGCTCAAAATGGCAGCGGAACATTTCAAGGCAGAACCTCGTAATAAACGACAGGTCGCCGTCGACTGTCGTATGCAGCAGGCACTTCCGTCAGATCGATTACGCTCCTGACTGCAGGATAAGAAAGCTGCTTCCCGGAGCCGTGCCAACTGTCTTTGAAGATTATCCCGCATACTTGGTGCCAAGTGCGAAGAAGCCCCGGAAAGAACCAGTCGTAGGACAATCTTTGCCCCCTCGCAAACCAACTAAGCGGAAGGCAGAGCCAGAGGAACTACCTGCGGGTTTGGATGCTCCGGAGAGTTTCGTCAAGCCGTCTGCAAATGTTTCCACCCACACCACTAACAATGATGCGCAGCGAGCAAGTCGGTACCTTTCTATGGTTGGAAGACTGCGTTCTCAAGTCGCCTATCACCGTTCTCAAAGTCAGAAGTCTCTGTCTCTGCTGAGAGCTGAACAAAAGGCAAGCGAGGCGTACCGTGCAAACAGGCACTTGGCTGCACTTGAGGAAATTGTGGCAGACGCTGAGCGAGGAGAAAAAAAGGCCGTTTTCCTTCTACATCAGATCGGAAGGTACGGGAAAAAGCATGACAGTTACCCTGAAGAGTTCATTCGAGAGTGCGTAATATGGCGTTTCACTTCGCCGAAAGGATATGACTACGCTCGCACGTCGGGCCTTTTAACCTTGCCTGCAAAGTGTACTCTACAGAGGTACATGGGTCCATCCCCGACTACATCCGGAATGAGCGCCACGATGAAGGAGAGGCTCGTTTCCGAGGCGTCGATGCTGAGCAGCAAGCAGCATATGGCCTCCTTGATAATCGATGAAGATCAGACCCAAGTGCATCTATGACAGAAAGGCCGACGCTGTGTTTGGCCTTAAAGACAAGCCCGGCGGTGATACGCCCAGCAGCTCGAAGGAAGTGCTCGCGAACAGAGTTTTGTGCTTTGTATTGCAAGGCCTGTCACGCAAGTACAAAATTCCCTGTTCGTATTACTTCACAAAACAGCTGAGCGGCAGGGACTTGTTCACGTGGACAAAAGAGGTGATCGCTGCGGTGGAATTGTGTGGCTTCGTTGTGACCCGCCTTGTGACTGACAATTACTCAGCCAACGTCACCTTGTTTAAACACTTGGGGAGTGGCTCTCTGCAAACAGTCGTGAGGCACCCACACGATGACAGCCGCATCATTCTGCTCAGCTTCGATCCTTGCCACGTCCGGAAAAATGTGCGGAACCAGTTCCTGGAGCGACAGCTTACGGATGGCTCAGGTGTGATTAGTGGCACCTTCGTACAACAGCTGTACGAGCACCAGAAGAATATGGCAATCAAGCTTGCCAGGAATTTGACGAGGAAGCACGTCTACCCTACAAACCTGGAGCAGATGAATGTACTTCGTGCGGTTCAGATCTTCTCCCCACAGGTTTGTGCAGCACTGGAACACCTCGAAGAAAACTCCCGCAATGACCCTGCACTCTCCGCATTTAGGCGAGCAAGTTCCACCGTGCACTTCATGAGGACAATGAAAGATTGGTTTGATATGCACGACACCTCTTTCGGGGGAACGGGGCAGAAGGCCCCCATTGCAGACGTGGACGATGGCCGGCTACTGTGGCTAGAAAATGACTTCAAGTGCTATGTAAAGAAAGTACAAGCAAGCTCAGTCGCCTCTGGGAAGGGCGCTTTCACCGATGAAACGTTTGAGGCCCTGCTTTTCACTACAAAGTCAACAGTGGAAACAACTCGATACCTCCTAACCCAAGGCATCAACTACGTGCTAACAAGGAAGCTAAACAGCGACCCCATAGAAGCAGTATTCGGCAGAGTCAGGTACATGTGCGGTGGAAACGACATGCTCGACGCCCGGGCTGTGACGGCTGCTTTGGACCAAATTGTAAAATCCAAGTTCGCAAGGCCACCTGAAGTCGTGACGTGCGACACTGATGTTGACAAGTTGGTCAGTAGCCTGTCGGTGACGTTCTCTGACGACCTGAAAGAGCTTAGAGGAATGTACTTCCGCTCCCCCACTGTCTGTGACATGCTCTGGTTTGGCCTACGTCGGCGGTTACATCGCGAAACTGATCACGGACTTCGGGTGCGAATCTTGCGCCATGCTCCTCACTACAAGCGACAAAGATCAGCCACTGTACGCGCTTTTGAGAGGCCAGGACAGAAGCGGCCTTGCCTACCCGAGGCCAGAGTTCCTTGCACTTTTAAACGGGATCGTCACATTCTTCGAGAAAATAGCAAAACACCTGCCACGCACGCATGTTCTCGAAGTTCTACAGCTGCTCGTAGGACCGCATCTTGAGGACGTACCTCTGCTGAACTGCCCCGAAAGTGTTGACAATAGTCACGGAAGACGGTCAGCAAGCTTGATTGCTGACAAATTCTTCAGGATCCTTTTAGTGAATCACTCCACTCGAGTCACCGACGACAATGAAAAGCACATGAACTATACACATAAGCCGTCGAGGAAGCACTTCTGACTGTGAAGCTTCTCCAGCTCGAACAACGTTTCTTTTGTGCAAGACTGTTCTGTCACGCCGAGGATGATTTTGCTGGTGCTCGAACTCGTTTCCATATAATAAACTAATAAACTAGTTTCCAGTTTGCCTGGTGCCTTTCAGTTCAAAAATTATCCCCGATGCTTTTTCTTCGGCATGCGTTTTTAAAGATTTCTAACTAACGCTCTGCAAGTTTTGAGTCGTAACCTATGACAATTAGAGTACGCCGCTAAATAAAATACTTCAACCTGCATATGAAACCGAAACATTGAAACTAGCCAAGGCGAATCAATCACGCTGCGCTGAGAGCAAAATTTTGCAGCACCCGATGGCGGGCGCCCACGATAGCGGAGTACTTAGGATTTCAGTTCAGAAAAGAGGGAGGGGGGGCAGGGAGGGCATCGTGAAAGACCAAAAAAGTACCCAAAAATTAAACCACACAACAGAAAAAAGCCAAAGCTTGTAATTTATTCACGATACACTAAAAATTTAGGGCGATTCCACGTTCTGTCGAATTTTGTAATTATTTCATTTATTTCTTCAGAGAAATTGCAAAATGGCTCATCATCGCTTTGAGAACATACATCGAAGTCGCGTATGGCTGGTCACGGCCGGGCTAGAGAGAAAGCGGCGCCGCTCTCTAGCCCGGCCGTGGGCTGGTGCGTAGCGTGCGACACAAATATTCAGCCGAAGATCAGAAACCATTATTCGGGGATGGGCACGCAGTCTTCGTTTGGTTCTTCCTACCCAGCCCCCTTTAACCCCCCTTCTGCGTACGCCAGTAGCGGTGATTGTAGTGAAAAATAAAAAAAAGAAGAGCAGAGGCCGCGCATAGCTCGCCCGCGCGCGGAGTGGTAGCCGAGCGCGTCCGCAGGGTTGGCCCGCAGCGCCAGCTCCTAGCAGCGGCCGCAGGCAGGAACTAGGCCTCTTGCGAAAGCCGTAAAAGCGCGCGCGCCGCTCGCTTTCTAGCCCGGCCGTGCTCGAAGCAACTTTCTTTCCTGAATGGCAGGTAGGTGGCAGCACTCTTTGGGCAATGTTGTTTGAAAGCCGAAGAGCGCGTTATTCGAAGACAGAGCTCTACCACTTGCCCGAGAATAAATCGGCAGCTTTTCTTGACATACGGCTGGAGGCCTTCTGAGCAAGATGAATGGTCACGTTACTATTACGAGCGATTTTGCGCTTGACATAATGAGATTTTTTCTTTATTTGTGTTTTTTATGCCGCCGTTTCGATGGGAATCAGCACCGAAGTATGGAATATCGATATTACTACACAGACAGCTTGATGCGTTGAGTTTGATTACGAAGCGGATATTTTGGGGGCGAAGCTCCTTACGCCGTGGGCTGCACGTCCCGTGTTTGTAGTATGTAGTAGTAATCACCTCTCAGTGTTTAGAATGTTCGCTCTATGGCGGTACTTGTATATAGTGAATATATGATGAAGAGAAGAGAGTTCACTCGATTATTGGCCAATCCCCCATAGTGGGTATGCGCCACGATCAATAGGTGAACAAGAACAAGAGAAGCGAGTTGGTGGTACTTGGAGTGTGCACCAGAGGGACAGACAGACAGGCAGACAGACGGACGGACGGACGGACGGACAGACAGACAGACAGACAGACAGACAGACAGACAGACAGACAGGCAGACAGACAGACAGACAGACAGACAGACAGACAGACAGACAGACTGACGGGCGGGCGGGCGGAGGGACGGACGGACGGATGGACGGACGGGCGGAAGCAAGAACGAACGGGTGGACGGAAGCACGGACTGACTGACGGACGATTCACTTGACTTATCATAATTCACTCCTGGGATATGCTGTGATTTTTTTTTGTTGTTCTCTTTGTCAGTAAATTTGCTTCAAAAGGATCTGCGTGCCTTTTGCCTTACCTTACTGAAAAAGTATAAAGAAACCGAGAAAAAAGAAAGAAATGCTAATAGTGATAGAAGAATGGGTGCATGATAGGCAACCAATTTTTATTGACTATTGCGGTATTTTAGGCTATTTTTTCCCTCACAGTTTAGAGAGGTTGCAGCCTCTGAGCATGATTACGTCATTACCGTCCGATTTCGCGGCTACGAAGGACGCGAGGTTGGCGTATTGGGAAAGTAACGTCGGCGTGATTCAGGCGAACGCCTGATACGTCGCGTCCGCCTCGGTGGTACAGCGCTCATGGGGCTCGTTAGCGGACCCAGAGCTAAGCGGGTTCGATCCTGACGACGTCGGTTGCCTTTAGATGGAGCTTAAATTGTAGAGTACGATACCGGAATAGTGAGCAACCGGAACAGATACCAGCGTTGCCAATAAAAGTCCGTTGCCTATCATGCACCCATTCGTCTTCCACTATTATCATTGCGCTTTTTCTTGTGTTACCAGTTGAGTGCTTCCTCCTATAAGTGTAGATCACCTGTTGCTCACACCTGTAGTCCTGCACAACGTATTACGGTAGCTTGGTTTTTCGCGCATGACATACACGCGATAAAGAAAGCGTTTTATTAACTTTACATTCATTCATTGCTCAGTAATTCGTTCAAGTTTGGTCTTTGTATTCTAGCGCTTATTGCGTATGAAATCGTTCGTATCTCGGTACACCGCTTCCCGGTTTAAGGCGTACGAGTCGTGCAAGGGGTGTTAACTGATCAATCGCTTTCTTTTTGCCCCCGTGTTGATTGGCCAACACGTTATTTAGCAGGTAACTAAAATGCAGGACTCGCAGGGGAAATTAAGAATAATCCCAGGCATCATTAATTAGTGTTGGAAGTATGAACTATTGAGGATAACTTCTGACAGCAGTGTTACCCTCAAGGGACAAAACATTTCATTTATTCCAAACAATAAAACATGGTATGTCGAAAGACTTTCTGGCAGATAACGCAATTCAATTTCGCCGTACCCTGTACATCAAATACAACAAAAGGAAGAAGAAAACACGTTTCTTCAATCACGTGGTCACAGTGGGTGAGTAGTGCGGGCAGTGAATTTCCGAGCGCAGCGCGTATTGCAGGGTCAGCTTGAGCAGCAGGAGAGCGTGCTCGATGCCGACCAGAAATAGCACGAACTCGGTGTCCGTGAAGAGCCGGGAGAGGGCGCTCAAAGAGTCCGGGTTCTCGACGCAGATGAGCGCGATGTTGGTGGGCACGGCCAGGAACCCGATGGCCCGGAACGCGGGCTCCCAGATGCCGATGCCCTCGTGGCCGATCTTGAGGGGCCTCTGGAAGACCACGGTCAGCTTGTAGCCGACGATGAGCATCTCGAGCATGTTGCCGAAGAAGGCTACGAGCGGCGCCAGCGGCACGACGGGTCCGAAGAGGAAGACGAAGGCGAACTGCGAGAACATCTTGTAGTAGTCGACGTAGGTGCTCGTGTACTTCGTCATGTCCGCCTCGCTCAGGATGCTGTGCACGCCGGGCAGGTAGCTGGGCTCGCGCCGGATCATGTGGCGCACCAGGCTAGTCAAGCGGTGCAGCGCACTCGGCATGACGATCTCGACCAGGTTTTCCTTGGTGAAGGACATCAGGAGCTGGATGTAGACCTGCTTGCGCAGCAGCTGGATGTCCTGGAAGGGGAAATCAGAAAAGGGCCTCGGTCATCTCTGCCTCACGCCGGCACTTGTGTTGTCACATTCAGCTATAATGTAGAATGGCAAATTGCGGAAAGTGAAACAGGGCCAATGAGAGCTATAGACAGCGCCCTCTGGCAAGTTGACGGTGGCCGCATAACAATGCGGAGTGCGCGTGTTTCCAATATCGTGTGATATCAACCACATGGAGCACGCTTGCAATGAGATGTATTATTATGTTTTTTTACGTGCCGTTGGTTCGTTTATGCGCCAGAAAGCGATAAAGACGCTCGCGTGTTTGCCGAATGGACGCCAGAACCATCTTTCTTTAATGATACTAAATGTTTCTACGTGATAGAGCCCACTTCTGACACTGAACGTAATAGCAACGCCGTGTGCACGCTAAGAGCGAAATTTTAGATGCGTCGATGTTCGAAGGTATACCTCCGAACATCGGAGGTATACCTTCATTGTTCGTAGGTATACCTCCGAACAATGAAAGTGTGTACGCGTCCTTTGTATGTGAACAAAAGGACCGACTATATATTAGCCAAAATGGCTGGTGCGCCTCAATTGCCATGAGAAGTGAAGCGTTCGCAGCAGCTGCGGGAGATTCGCTTCAGTAATCGAAACTTGTTTTAATGAAACTGACGAGCCGTGCTGGTTGATAATTGAATACGTTTCGCAATGTGGACAGCGCGGCCCGTGCGGTGGAAGAGCACGAAGAAGCCCGACGCAGTTCTTTGTTTTATGTGAGGTCTTCGGTGTCTGGAACCGGTGAAGGACCATTAAAACGAACAAAACTTGGGCTCTTTACGGGCAAAGCCATGATATGATTATCAGGTACGGCGTATAGGGGAAATCTGGAATAAGACTGAACACCCGGTGTTCCTCTTAATGTGAAGCTGTCCACCGTGGTGGAGCAGTGGTGCTTGGCTGCTGACCCGAAAGTCGCCAGTTCGATCCCGGCCGTGGCGGTCGCATTTCGACGGAGGCAAAATGGTGGAGGGCCGTGTACTCTGCGGTATCAGGGGCACTTTAATGTATACCAGATGGCGAAAGTCTCCTGAGCCTTTCACTACGACGTTTCTCTTAACTATATGATGGTTTTATGACGTAAAACTCGGGATAATAACAATATTATTGTGAAGTTAAATGCAGGTAGAGCGGCGTTTTCGCACCTGGACCTCGTCAAAGTACGCTCTCTTGGTGGGTTATCGGCGCAGGCTGCGTCCAGGAGCTTAGCGGGGCACTGCCATGGCAGTTAAGCCAGCAAACGCGGGTTTGAAAAGCGTGCACAGCTCAAGACAAAAACACTTATTGGGAAGGCCGATGAACTGAAAGCGATAACACGGAAGTTCCGCGTTGCTGTCAGTGCAGCACAGTGTAATTCTTCATAAGTGCGAACAAGTGGCCGCTGATACTTCTCGGCTTCCTAAAACGTCGTCTGCGCAACACACCCCGCCATGTAAAATTATTAGCATATCAGTCCCTCGTAAGAAGCAAGCTTGAATATGCATCGTCAATTTGGAGCCCACAACACGCGTATCTCATTATTGCACTCGAATCACTTCAAAACCGTGCCACTAGATTCATTCATTCCTCATGTGCCTATCACATTAGCGTGTCATCTTTAAAAGAAGAAATTGGCCTTTCCCCACTATCTTCCCGCCGCCGCATTGCCACCCTTTGCTTGTTTCATAAACTTTTTTACAGTCCACTTGCAATCGAACCTTATATTTCCCCCCCATTTCGCAGGTCATATCGCATTGGCCATGTCTTTCAAGTTGCCCGTCAACGTTCCCGCACCGTTACTTTTGCTGCCTCATTTTTTCTTCGTGCAGCAAAAGACTGGAATGACCTCCCCCACCATATTGCAGCAATCACCTGTCCATCAACATTTATGCATAGCGTCACAAGCCGTTTTTCAAGCTAATTCATGGCTTTTTTGTACGTTTTTTGTAACCCCACCCCTTATGTAATGTCCCCCTGGGGACCTTTAAGGTAATAAAATGAAATGAAATGAACCTTCATAAGCGCTTCGTATTAAAGATAAGAAAGAAATTGTTATCACTCCGAGAGAAGGGTGGAGGGGTGCGAAGACTTTCTCTCGGTGTAGCTTCGGAAGGAGGAAGGAGGAGGGGGGGTGTAGCCTATACGCCGAGACGCTTCGCGGGTCTCACTATTTTGCCAGCATCACTGACGCTTGAACGGGAGTCGACAGCGAGGTGACACTCTACCGATGACAACACACTTGCTCGAACGTTTCTGCCGCTGTCACACGTTTCTTTTCAGGTGCCGAATCTCCGCAATCGGGCATTGTGCTACTGCGCGTTTGATGTTGAGGAATTCATGAGAGATTCTGAATGTATTCAGCAGGTCTGGCTATGACTCGCTTGTGACTGACCCCCATATTATAGAACGTCCCTTCACTCAACGCTTCACCTTCACTTGAGAAAGCCGATGGTAACGCCCTCTCTAGGCACGGCAAGTCACTGCGTATCGGCGATAATCTGCTGCGATTCTTGAGTAGCGCAACGTCATTTTCAGCCGAGCGGTGGGGCATTGCTCAACTCTGTCAAGTGAAGGGTGGGAGTCGAGTCGAGGAGCGTTTGAGAATACGGGGGTGAATCATAATAGTTCATAGTGGTGGTTTAAACAAAGTAGAAATACCAGTGGTCCGTGTACCATTGGATGTCAGTGCATGTTAAAGAACACCAGATGGTCAAGAGTTTCGGAGTCATCTACTCTTGCGTACCTTGTGATCATATGTTTGGCTCGTAAGACTTCCGATATTGGTGTTAATGAATCCGTAGTACAAGCGGAGACACGCTGCTGACTGCGGAGAGCCGCAGGGGTTGTACTGTGTGGTTCACTGTGGTCGGGAATGTGTGTTCATCGGTATCGTAACATTATTGCGCTAGTTCTGACAGCAAATGCAAACTTCACAAGGTCTCTAATGTACTGGCCTGTAAAACAACTCGAAGGCGACAGCCTCCAGTTTATTTTTTTTCTTAGTTGATGCATTGATCTACTACCTCCAAAAGCTGCAAAGACACCTCACGTATTTTTACGCTGCCTCCGAGGCAGGAGGCATCGCAAGTTTTTCGCGGCTCAGCCAGTTATGCACTGCCTCCGGGATCGGCAAAGGTTGCTAAATCGACGATGCTGTGTGATGACGTCAACATGTGATGTCCTGTTAGGGACATCAAACTAGCGCTATAGTGAAGAAGGCAACAATATTGGCTACCTTTGACGTCACTATAGCGGCGTATGTTAATGGCTTGTTTTATGTATGTGTATATGCATGTAGTTACAAACATATATTTATGCACACATATACGTTCTGGTTAGACTTTTAATTTGACGACATTGTGTTGTCTGTTCTCTACCAGATCACTACCAATATTCTCACTCGGGTGACTTTTTTCACAGTTCACGTATTCTTCATCTTCTTTAGTGGCTATGTTCTGCTAAACTTCATCTAAATATGTAGATTCTGATTTCGTACATTGTTCTACTGGTATATACAGTTGCCACTTATACGGGGTCGTTACCCTACAGTCAAGCGCATGAAAAGGCTTTTCGACGCCTGCTCTCCACATCCCAAATTATGGCATGTTGGAATCAGTTTCAAAGGTTCAAGTGATCACGTGCTGAGTTCTCACTTTGTTCTCTTGGTCGCCGACGGTAAATTTTAGTGCTTGACCTGGAATCTAAGGCTATCACCTTATTGTCACCGAGAAATTCTGGCACGCTGGTTCGTACGAGCCACACTTGGACTGTTCTGTACAACCTACTTGAGAGATGAGGATGCGGAATGCCCTCTGAGCGAGCATATTCTCGCCATAGGTGAAAAGCAGTCTGTTTCTGGACGGCGTCGCCTGTTCGTGTAGCCCCCAGAAGCAGGACAGGTAGTCGGCTCGCTTGCGCCACACCTCGAGGATGACCGTGTTCCAGAGCAAGTTGAAGAGCACACCCGCGATTCGCCACTGCAGCGAATCCCGGTGCTTGAACACAAGGACGCCCACCGTCATAGGCACCTGCGAAAAAGAGTAAGGCCGCTAAGGTCATCATCATCATCATAATCGTCATCATCATCATCATCATCAGCAGCAGCATCAGCCTGACTGCGTCCACTGCAGGACAAAGGCCTCTCCCATGTTTCGCCAGTTAACTCGGTCCTGTGTTTGCTTCTGCCAATTTAACCGCAAACTTGTTACTCTCATCTGCCCATCTAACCTTCTGTCTCCCCCTAACCCGCTTGCCTTCTCTGGGAGTCCAGTCAGTTACCCTTAATGACCAGCGGTTATTTTGTCTACGCGCTACATGCCCGGCCCATGTCCATTTCCTTTTCTTGATTTCAACTATGATATACTCAACTTCCGTTTGTTCCCTAATCCACTCTGCTCTCTTCCTGTATCTTAAGGTTGCACCTACCATTTTTCTTTCCATTGCCGCTAAGGTATGCGCATACAAGCAGTAAATATTATTCAAAGAGTGAAAAAGTTAGACCTAAACGTAAGCTTGATTTGGCTCAAGACGAGGGAGCCATCGTCACGACGCACTCATATGAAGGCATCGATGGAAACGCCACACCTATTCACGTGAAAGAGGTGCGGTGCTTGTAGCGGAAATTTTTCGCAGAGGCGTTGGCGTTGGCGTATCCAGCAAAAATAAAGGGGGGGGGGGTGCTCCTATGCATACGCTTGTTAGAAGGCCCTTGATGAGGTAGCGAGATAACGAAACTGGGTCTGAGAAGGACGTGGACAGACAAAGCGAAGTATGTGTACCTGTCAACCTTTAAATACATCGGCGCTAAGGTTTTCCCATTGAAGTCCTCTTAACAACATCGCATGAAACCTCGTGTAATTTTATGACGGCTGTCGCTTGCGATGGTCCTCTTAACAGCTATAAGTTCTACTGCGACAAGTTTCAAAGGCTTTCGCCTTCGAACCTTCTTAGGCGAAATGATAAGCGATCCTGTTGTTTTTTTATCCTTCTTCTCCACCTAACGTCTTTCCATCTTACCATGAGGGACCAGGTGTAGAAGCTGAGGAAGGCGTAGTAGAAGGCAATGCGTATGCCGAAGTACACCTTGATCATGTGCACGGGTATGGTGAGGTTGGACAGCCACTGGCGCCGTATGGCGCCCAGCAACTCGTAGTCGTGCGGCGCGAACAGCGCCACCACGATGTCCGCCCGACAGCACACGGCGAACACGCTCTGGCCCGGATGGATGAGCACGCAGCGGTGGCCCAGTCCCACAACCTCGGTCAGCTGCTCGGCGCGGATGCCGTCGATGACGTTCTGTACGATCTCCTGGCGCTCGGTGAGTGAAAAGAGCTCCTCTGGACCTGTTTTCATCACCGTGACCGAAGTCGCGCCAGTGGTCCAGCATGAACGGCCTCTCGGAGCCTGAGCGGTGCATCTTGAACACGCCCACCTGCGGCGACAGCCCGTTGAATGTGTTGATTATGGCGGAACGAAGTCTGAAGTCCGTCAGAACCGAATGTAGTCAAAACGCGTCCGTTAGAACGTACCTAATGGGCTTTTAAAACAGGGTTCAGCTTAAGTTGAGGACTACGCAGTGAGCAGTGGAAAGAAAAATGGTAGGTGTAACCTTAAGAGACAACAATAGAACAGAGTGGTTCAGAAAACAAATCGGGGTTAAGCATATCATAGTTGAAATCAAGAAGAGAAACTGAGCATGGGTCGGGCATGTAGCGCTTAGACAGAATAACCGCTGGTCATTAAGGGTAACTAACTGGATTCTCAAAGAAGGCAAGCGATTAGGGGGAGAGAGTAAGTTAGGTGGGCAGGTGATATTAAGAACTTTGTGGGTATGAAGTCGCAGCAGCAAGCACAGGACCGAGTTCACTGGCGGTACATGGGAAAGGCCTTAGTCCGACAGTGACGTGGTCAGGCTGCTGCTGATGATGAATACGAAATCCGTAATCACGAGATTGCTGTGTTGATTTGCGCGCATATATAGTATCATCATCAGTGACAGACTGATGGTCAGTCCGCATCGTGCACACGGACTGACGGTCGAAAGTGCGATTACGAAACTTTATAAAGATTCGGCACAGCAGTTATGAAGAAAGCTGCAGCGCTAATTCGCTCATCAAGATTGGTACTCTGTGTTTTGTTTTACTGGCGTGCTCGTTTATTTCAAAATAAATAGCTTTACGCTGATTGAACAGCCAGTGGACTTGCGATGCGAAGGTAACTATGAAAAGCATGGGTGCTGAACCGAGTCGCAGAGTGCGTTAATTGTTTAAGAAGCTCACTTGTACGTGCTCTTTCGCTTCAATGTTTACGTGCTAATTCCCATGAAAGTTAATATCCGCGAGTGAAGCTCTCGCAAAGGAATCGTTTAAGGTGGCACGTTAGTTCATTCATTCGCTTGCTCGTTCATTCAGCAATATAGATCGTATGTCAGATAGGTCTACATTGTTCACTTTTGCAGTATAGTTGGTGCGTCTAATCACTTGACGAAACAACCAGCTCTGTCCTAATGTATCAATTCTAATTTATACACGTCTCCGGGCGTATTAATAAGGCGATAGCTTTAGCGGCCTCATGAAGCGCTAAAATTGACCGTCGGCGTCTTGCATAGCGGCTTCATGTGGAGTGATGCAAAAAATATATATAATCAAGAGCTGACGTCATCATGACGTCATACATGGCGCTTTCTTTTTGCATTGCCTCCGTGATTATTTGGCCCATCACGGAAGCCGTGCAAAACCAGGGGAGGAGCAAAAACTGTTGGAGGGGGGCGGGAGAGGAGCAGTTCGTCGACTGCAGAAAAATAAGCTGGTTCTCGGTTTCCAATCGTAGTGGGCGAATGCATAGAGGTTTTTCGCGTTTTGCCTAGGTGGCTGATCTCCAGCACTAGTACATCTCGCGGGAGCGGTGACTTCAGGAAATACAGAGCGTCTCACGAGTTGGAAATGGTCAATAAAAAAAAAACAATAGCACAGCGAGCAGAAGAGGACGTTCGTATATTCGTCGTTTCACCCGGAGCACGCTGCCGTGTGCCGTAATTACCAACTGACTTGCTCATGAGTACGTTCAAAATAAACTACTTTGCTTATCAATAATCTTGTAAACTTACAGATGAAAAGTAAGCACATGCCATACTACTCTTGGCATGGTAGTGCAATATTTTTTCAATGCAGCTCCGAGCGTAATATGTTTTCAATGAATTCTGCCATCTGAAAAAGGCATCTTCTTTACATGATATACTGGAAAGGTCCGAGAAAGATATCGGTATAGATCTGACTAAAACAGACTAAAATGTGAAAGCACATTACTGAACACTTTTCTTGTTCCTCGTTTACATGGGCGGGGTGCCTCACGAAAGGAATACTTCATAGCAATCCTGGAAATGAAGCTCATAAAATTGTGTTAAGGTTATGGGACGAAGGCAGTCATGTGGAGGACCGGTAGCTTGTGACAGTTAGGTAACCGCGGGTTTCAAAGTCCTGATCTATCATCGGAACTGCATCTGAGAACGAGAAAAAAAGGAAGGATAGGGATGTTGATGATATGTGGGGTTTAACGTCCCAAAACTACCATATGATAATGAGAGACGCCGTAGTGGAGGGCTCCAGCAATTTTGACCACCTGGGGTTCTTTCGCGTGCGTCCAAATCTGAGCACACGGGCCTACACCATTTCCGCTTCCATCGAAAATGCAGCCGCCGCAGGCGGGATTTGAACCCGCGACCTGCGGGTGTCACTGGACCACCACGGCGTGGCAGGACAGGGATGTTAGCCAGAACATCTGGGGTCATTCACTAAAGAAAAGCCTTCGACTCTGTGTTTTATAGCTTCCTTTTACGCCAAGCACGCACGCACACACACACACACACACACACACACACACACACACACACACACACACACACACTCACACACACACACACACACACACACACACACACACACACACACACACACACACACACACACACACACACACACACACACAACACACACACACCACACACACACACACACACACACACTTGCGCAGACGAAATGTTTAAGCACCTTCTCGGCCATGACCGGGGCGTCCTCGGGTTTGAGTCGCACCAGCAGGAGCCACCGGGTGTTTCGGCACACGGGCGCGACCTCTACCAGCAGTAGCTCGGCGCGAAGCAGGTCGGCCAGCCAGAGGGCCGTCTCTTCACTGCCCTTCACGACGACGGCGAACTCGGCGCGGTTCGTCGACTGGAGGGCCCCCGGGGCGGCGGCCGGGCCGCCTGGGCCGCCGGCTGGCCTCGCCGCCATGAACTCGTCTACGCGAAGCCGCCGGCCGATAACATCTTTGTTCTCTTTGTGCGCGTTCGTTGGCTGCCACTAGATGAGAAGTGACAATGATGATGATGGTGCTCGTGACGGTGATGGTCTCGTGCAATGGCGCGAATACACTTTTGCATGAAGAAGTGGCCAGTTAGAAAGGGAGAGTTGGTTGGTTGGTTCCTCAACATCTTGGCGCAACGCACTCTTAGGTATAGGCCACGAATCGGACGGTGCCTTGCTATTGAAACGAATTCACTTACCGAGAGAATCGGTAAAAAATGAATTGATTAGCCATTACACAGTAATATTTAAATAATAAGATTAAAAAAAGAAACTTCGGAAAAATAACATCAACACCACCAAAAATATATATGCTTATGGAGACAGAAGAGATATTATTCTGCCCTGTGCCGCCGCCGCCGTCGTTGTAGTAGTAATAGTATTAGTTGTAGTAGTAGCAGTAGTAGTAGTAGTAGTAGTAGTAGTAGTAGTAGTAGTAGTAGTAGTAGTAGTAGTAGTAGTAGTAGAGTATAGTAGTAGTAGCTAGGGCTGGGTTGGGGCGTTTTCTCCCGTTCTCGCGAAAGTTTCCAATTCGGCATGTGGATTTATACACATGCCGTCCAGCAGGCCCACGAAGCGGCCGCCAGGTACTCCCTGTCGGCCCCTACGTGGGGGACGCCCGCTACGCTTTAAGGCAGTGTAGTGGGTGAATTGCAAGTTCGAAAAGATTTCACGTGCATATTGCTCGTGTTTTAAAGCATGCTATGCATGACACAGAATGCAGCCACTTGCGAAAGCTTCACTGATGCAAGCCAGTTTCAACTTTATAGATTACATTGTTGTAATTCATCATTTAAACTTCTCGAGTGACGTCACACAATAAGAAGTGTGCAGTAAGCGTTTGAAGTTCGCACTGTGGACAGGATATTGCTATAGCGTTCAGCTCGAGAATCCCCCAATATTTTTCAAATATAGCAGCAGCATCACTGCATCAAGCCATCTCGCTAGCCAACACCACCTCTCGTGTGCCTACAGCAGAAATATTCAGCGCTTTAATTGCGTGAAATCACCTGATTTCTAAATTTGAAAGCCTCTCCTTAGATATATATAGTACTATGCGTTGTCATAAATACACATGAAAAAAAATTGCCATGCCTGCGCAGAACACGCAGTACTGTACTAAAGCTCTCCTTGCCGCAGTCTCTCCTTTGCCGCAGTTTGGACAGCGGTCATTTGGAACGACTCCCCAATGTGCTAACCGGTCACGCGCAGGCAATGCTCTCCATCTTCTCAACCAGTCAAACTCGCGCACCTGGTTAGGTATACGTCATTGCAACGCCATCGTTTCTATTTTTCGTGCAGGATGCTTTTTCTTCCTATTTGCTCAGTGTGCTACGTGTCATCATTTCGCTTGTTTCCTGCGATGAAACATCTTCCAGACTGTATGAACCTATTGATTCCACTCTTCGTTTCATGCCCCTGGCAGCTCTGTAAAACTTAAGCGGAACTTCTGCTCGTGGTCCGATGTACGTATTTGCCGCGAAAGTTCTCTTTAGTGTACTGCACTAGTACATCAAGAGCCTGCACCCGGGCTAGTTGCTGTCATCTAAGAGCTTCTCTGTTGTTTTTGGAGCCAGCGCTCTCGTGAATGTTGGTATGTCTGGGAGACTCAGGACCCCACGGTTTGCGGGAAACAAAAAGAAAGATTCCTTGGTACCTTTGGTGGTTTTCCTCTCCAGAGGAAGGTCCCCGCAATGGAGGCGAGGCGTCCTATTACACGGCGAGGTAGAAGTGCAATGTGTGCTATGTAAAACGCAAAAGCATAGAGTAACATTACTCTATGGCAAAAGTGCATGCCTGTGTCTTGATGACTGTTGCTGTTGTCGTTAGTGACAGGTTAAAAGGAGTGGCTGCTGCTATGATATCGGTGAATGTCCTAAGCATGTCATCCCAGGCCCTGTGTTTAGAAAAAGTGAATAACGATTTCGAGTACTTAGTACTCGACTATAGGAGAGCCTGAAGCCGTCCCGTGGGCCTCACAGTAGAAGCTCAGGCATCGTCTGCCTGATCGCTCTTGGAGCGGTCCTGTGATTAGAAAAAAATTGTTTAACGACTTTGAGTACTTCGTACTCAACTATGGGAGAGCACTGAGCCGTCCCGCTAAAAGCATGGTGGTAGCGGTCCTAAGGTTTCCTGTTACTTCATCGATAAGAATTCGTTGCGAAGAACTTTAATAATCAAGGTTTTTTTCTGTCTAAACATACAAGCGGCAAAAGGTTCTTGTGAAGAATTCATGTATATACTAGAAGTGATTTGTAAACTTTCCTGCTGCTAAAAGTAGGTAATGTTACCTTCTATAAGAAGCGTAGAATCTTTTATTAAGTCATCGAATGCAACGTAGTACAATGCGTCTTAGTTTTTCCTGCTCAATGAAGAAAAATTGTCTGCAGCGTGCTTACGTTTCGCCGATGTACTTCGAAAAGGAACTCCACTTCTGGGCGGACCTATATGAAGTTGCATAAATATCAGCGGCTCTGTAAAACGTTCTGAAGTGTTCAAGCAGGCCCGGGTTGAGCCAGCTTTGTGCATAAAAACAAAAACAAAAATACTGCAGATCCATGAAGTGAATGCTGGTGATGAAGCGAAGCTTTTTGCTGAGATCCATAATGTCAACGTTGAAGTCGCCCAATCGCAAAATCAACTGACATATGGACGGACAGATGCATGGACAGAGTGTGGTCGATTTCAAACCCATATGCGTGCTACGAACGCTCTATGTGTGGTATATGTAACATATGTGAAACTTCTGTTTCAGTTAGACGGGAAGGTACAGCAACAGAATGAACGGTCATCCTGCGAGCCTAAGGAGCTTCACTCCTGAAAAACATCACCTGGGAAGCACTCTGTGCGGCCACAGACGGTTGCAAACATCGCAGCCGAAGCTAAACTTTCACTCGAGAAAATCCCACCGGAAACGGATGGCAGCCCTGGAGAACGCGTTTCCGCAAATGCCACGTCAACGTTGCTCTGCCTGCAATGCCGCTTCCTCGGCTCGTCGTCGTTTCTTTCTATAGGATCCGATGGTTTTCTGATCCTCAGTTCTCAGTTTCTGTGGGCCTGTCCTGGCACCCGGGCTGCAGCATCAGCCCGGTGAACATCAATTCTATCATGGATGAGCCATTGGCGCTGTTCTTGGAAAGTTGTCTGCTGTTCGGGTGTTCATCTGATCCGTGCCCTCTCCATGTGGAAGTTGACAATACTGCGTGCGAGCTAGGAGACACGTCTACGAAGGGATGAACGGCGTCACTGACGGCGCTTCCAATGGTTCGCGTGCTTTGGTGCGACGTAACGGATGAAGCAGCCAATGGACCTCGTTTTCGTTTCTCGTGGCGAACGGTTTTTTTGTTTCGCCTAGCCATCTGCAGCTTTCGCTGTAAAAAAATGAAGTAGGAAAATAGAATATAGAACAAACAAAAATTCTCACAGAGTTCGGTATGCAATCGTCGATGTGAGACGACTTCAAGGCATAAGCCATTTTTGTTTCCATATTCTTTCAGTCGACGCATAGAACCTCCCCTCTTCGAAAACTTTTCGTACCTAAACGTGATCTTGCAGTGCCTTCAAATCAAGCTGTATTGCAAGCTCTATTAGATGCGAAGCAGCTCTTTTACTCACGTGTGTAACACCGTACGTACGTGCATCCATACGAACGCGCCGCAATGCCTTCCCCTCCCCGCAGGTGTTGAAGCGGAGCCAAGCAACACCGCCTAGATTGTTAATAGTCTAGGTGGCGTTGAGCCAAATAGGTCACGCCGCAGCTGCACGTTGACGTCATGCGCCCCTCGCAAGCTTCCCTCGCAGGTGTGTGCCGACGTCACTCTCTCTCTCTCTCACCAGCAGAACGCTCTCCACAGCGCCCTTTCGCAACACACTTCTCTCTTGCTTCACCCTCGCCACTGCCCGCAATGCTCGACCACACGTCGAGTGCAAATACTCATGCGATTCGTTCATCTGCGATGAAACTTACATGAAACCCGCTTCCCGAGTCCTTGCGTTTCAAACAAACGTAGAATAATAAAAACCAAAGATTTTATTATTTTATTTCTCTTGCCTTTTTCAGTTGTTCGCTCACCGGCAGCGCTGATTATCCATTCAGAAACAATGACGCGGACCATGCAATATCTGCGAAACGAGCCCTTTAGCGCTGTGGCATTAAAACTCCCTCAAATGCTCCATACAATTAAGCGGATTGTGAACAAGACTTAAGCAATCTACTGATGTCAAGTATCCGCTTGTGCATCGGCAAGAAATCAGCCCGTCGCTTCGAGGTTAGAAGAAGGCGAGGACGTTGAACGATACAAATGGAAAATTGTGATATTCGTGGCAAAGAGAGAGAGAAAATATTTTCACGTAGAGCTGGAAAAGATTGTCTGGCTTTCCACCTAACATGCTACTCCAGGCGCAGGGTAATGACGAGACATATACAATGATAAACACATAACGCATACAACCACACACGTAGACGACACTACTTATAACGCTGCATTCAGATTTGTGGCCCGCAAGAAAGTCAGCTGAGCTTTTGTGGCGTGCAACGCACTGGAGCTGCTTTGCCATAGGCACAGATTGGGATACGAAATTTTTTACTGGATGTAGCTAAAGATACGCAGAAAGTGATAATTACCTTCATAGAACAAAAATTATTTGCAGACCTTACAGCGCTACCATATTGTCACTTTATGAAGGAGAAACGATTTTTCAGGAGAAGTGGAAACATTTGTCCTCTCGTTTCACTTTTTTTTCTAACATGTAATCTAAACGACGTCAAAGTATAGATGGCGACTTGAGGAGATGAGAAACCGTTCATCAGAAAATTCTTCTCGAGCGAAGGTTAGGTTATAAACCTTACCTAACATCTGACAATAATACACCTGATAAAATCATGACACATCAAGGCTTTCCTCATACCCCATCCTCCCGCAGGTCGCGGGATCAAATCCCGGCTGTGGCGGCTGCATTTCCGATGGAGGCGGAAATGTTGGAGGCCCGTGTGCTCAGATTTGGGTGCACGTTAAAGAACCCCAGGTGGTCGAAATTTCCGGAGCCCTCCACTACGGCGTCTCTCATAATCAAATAGTGGTTTTGGGACGTTAAGACCCACAAATTCTCCTCCTCCTCCTCCTCATCATCATCATCATCATCATACCCCATCCTTCTCAATTTCTTCCAGTGCACTGGACGAGAAATAGATAATGTGTGTGTAAATCAATTTCGGTCATATAAATTTAATTCACAGTCCGAAATACTAGTAATGATACTTACGTTTGTGTAAAGCATGTGCACCTTTTTTGCTGTGTGACGTAGAAATCGACTAGCTGCGCGCCAGCGTGCACCGGAAGTACGCTCACCGAATAATGCCTTGTGTATTTGCGCATGTTCTATCGCAAGTATGACAAGTGTTAGAAGGTCCCATTAAGCTGACGTTGGACAGGTCACTGTTCAAAGCGTATGGTCTGCTAGACACTCTTATTTCACTCAAAACATTTTTGCTTCATTGCATATAGAGTTGTGCAAAGGGTGGTCAAAAGTTTCCACACCGCTAACCTATGTAATCGTACTTCGGTGAGGCCCGAGAACTTTTACCCACCCCTGTACGTTGTTTCACAGATTTCATCTTAACAAAAATGATGATGATGATGATAATGATGATGATGATAAAAACTTTGTAGTTCTGGCTAATTGGGAGGCACCCTACTCCCCGTACCCTGCACACGGCTTAGGGGACGGGGGCGGGCACCTCAGCAATTAGATGCATGCGGAGAAGTTCTGACTCCTCGGAGCCTTCTTCCGCAAGCCGGATGGCTTGTTGTTGTGAATCAGGGTCCCCGCTGCACAGCAGCGTTCTCAAGTTCTTTCTACAATTTACATTTGGTTTTTAGCGCCTAGGGAGTTGTCACACTCGCACATTTCGCGCTTACGGTGCTTGATCCTCGTTGATTGACACCATGCATGTTTTATCCACTATTGGAAGAAAAGCTAACTCGTCTGATTCAGCGACGTCCTTTTCTTTGTCCTGACTTTGAGGCGTCTTTTTTTTTCCATCTCCGATGCTGAGCCAGTGTTACGATTGATTACACTCGCATGTTTCATTCTTGGTTCCTTCTTGCCCCGCCGCGGTGGTGTAGTGGCCAAGGTACTCGGCTGCTGACCCGCAGGACGCGGGATCGAATCCCGGCTGTGGCGGCTGCATTTCCGATGGAGTCGGAAATGTTGTAGGCCCGTGTGCGCAGATTTGGGTACACGTTAAATAACCCCAGGTGGTCGAAATTTCCAGAGCCCTCCACTACGGCGTTTTTCAAAATCATATGGTGGTTTTGGGACGTTAAACCCCACATGTCAATTAATTTCTTCTGGATTGAATTTAATACACGATGATTTTTGTAAGGTAAACTTTTAATTCAGTTCAATTTGTACTCCTATTTGCACTACATTCACGGTATTTTAGCTCTACTATTCTGCTCTTTTAATTTGCTCTCTGTATTTAACGTTACGTGACACGGTAGCATTCGTGTTCACTGCGCTGCCAACCTTCCTTAGGCGTATTTTTGGACAGATGCGCCGTGTAATGCTTTTAAGGGTGAAGCTCTTAAAGCTGTGGGTCTGCCCATCCCTTGTATCTCTCATGGTACGTGACCTCCTGGTTGTATGATTCAGTCAACAGACAGACAGACAGACAGACAGACAGACAGACAGACAGACAGACAGACAGACAGACAGACAGACAGATGGACAGGCACACGGACGGATGGATGGACAGACAGACAGACAGACAGACAGACAGACAGACAGACAGACAGACAGACAGACAGACGAATGCTTCACGCCACTCATCCTCATTCACTCCGAGGATATGCTGCGGTTTTTTAAAGGGTCACTCCCTACCTCACGTTTAAAGACAAGGATGTGGTTTTCTCCTCTCCTTCATACGCAAGATGCATCCTCCTCGCCCCTTAGTTCTTGAATGCACGTTAACAATATCAGCACTAAGCGCTCGAGCCTATCAGGATTGCGCGCTTCTCGGCTGCACGCTGTTATCACCGCTTGCACAGTTGTAAACACACAAAATGAAGTTAGATCGGCTGATTGAGCACGATGTTCATGCAAGAGGAAAAAAAAAGAACGCATTATTTGTCTCCTGCATGGCAAAGCAGTGCAGGAGACAAATCGCATGTGCTATTTCGCGTACATCAACGAATCGAGAGCGTGTACGCTGTAGACGTCATGAGAACTATACTGTCTACATCACAGTAGTGCACCAAAAATGACGAGAAATACCAGGAAAGAATATTGCGCTCTTTTTTTCTATTTTGGGAGCCTGGTGAGTGGCCCTTTAAGGGTGAGGCTGAATGCACTCTTTTCGTGCGTTCCACCCTGTTTCGAACTTGCCGGCGTCGCCTGGCACAACAATACAGATTTTTTTGTGACACTCAGAGCCAATACGCTCTAACATCTGTGTCTACGGTAATGCAGAATGGGCAGAAAGCATGACGCAGCAATCCGCGGGCAGCTGCTTCTCCTAGGAGGAGCGGCGCATGCGCAGACCAGGTTTGAGCTCGCAACAAGCCAGCGATGCTCGGGTACGATAACGGCACCCACCGCTGCCGTAGACATCGCTTGAAGCAGGCCTGAGCAGATGTGTGGTTCGGGCGACACTTTCGTCAGTGTTTCCTTGGCCTCAAGCAGGGGTGCGTTTCTACGCTTCTCAAGGTAAGCGGTTGTCATAGTTTACCCCGATTACAATAGATGTCGTCCAAGAACCAAGATATATCACAACACCACGATATGATTATGAGGGAGGCCGTAGTGAACTGCAGAAATGCAGACCAACTGATGTTGTTTGACGTGCACATTAATATAAAAACACCGGTCTCAAGCATTTTTTCCCCAAGTTAACGCGGCAGCTGTGGCCTGGATTCGATGCGGTGATCTTCGGGTCAGGAGTCTAACACGATTACGACTAGACCATTGTAGCAGTTATAGTTTACACTAAAACTGACGGAGTTGGGTTGTTAGGGTCTTTGACCTAAATAATGTTTATTTGAAGCAGAAGAAGAGATGCAGAAAGAGTGTAGACATGAAGGCCTAAAGAGAAAGGAGCTGAAGGAATGAGAGAGAGAATGATGGAGAATGGCGATTATTTTAACACAAAATCACACATTTTACTCGTCCACTGGTGCCTTAGAATAATAGAAAGTCGAGGTATTGGTGGACAGGGATTCATGGTAGAATGTCTTGGGTGTATGGAAAACGACATGAGCGATGGTAAAGGAGGCGTTGTTTACATTGTCTGTATCCCTTCTCTTGTTAGCGCGCCTTGCATGCTTATAGCTTTTTGGACGACGGAGCCTTAATTGAAGACAACTCAGCTTCTCCACTTTTGAGGGCCCCGCTGGATGAGTGGAATGCTTCTCTTGGGACTCTTGCCTTCTCAAGAGCAGCGTATACGAGACAGAAGGCCAGGCGTAGGAAATAAGGGTAGCAACTTACACGGTAGGGAATCACGCAGAAGTTGTAATTTACTGTGTCTTTAATTAAAAGAGGGTCTTATTAGAGGTACCTCGTGTGAGGTGTACGAGATTAACGATAAGGGGACAAGGGGAATAAATTTGTTTGTAACAACATCAAAGTGAAAGTTTTTCTTTCTCATTGAAAAGGGTAGGCGTGGTAAGGTGGGGGCTGGTTATTTATGCCTCACATGGGATGTAGGTCACTGCCCTTTGTCTTTTGCATGATTTTTTTAACTTCCTCTATATCAGGTCAGAAAATGGGGTTTTAGATGCTGACCGAAACCATTCCTGACTTCCATTATAAAAAATGGTTCGCTATTAATAATAACAGCGAAACCACTTCGTCGCGATCAATAGCAGAGTGCAACGACCTCGTATCTACTGCGGCTCCTTTCAAAGAATGCCACCGCTACACGAAAACGATCAGCGCGTAGTCAGTTAAACTGGTCAAAACCTAAACGACCCTGCATCCATGACTTGCCGGCCTATAGTTATATAGGTAACATAAATCTTTCGCAGAAAGCTCGACCTGGTTTCCTCAGTCGACCGGACAGTCCATCAATTACTCCCTATTCTTGGAGCCGCTATGACTATACCGCGATGAAAGCCACACCGGGATCCATCAATAATTTTTCCCGACTGTACTTTTTACGTTTTCAAACAGGCCTCCCTATTCACCCCGACCTCTTAGTGTAAATGAAGGATTCAGCCTTTGGGAGGAGCAGTTTTGGATGAAGACGCACTCTGACGCTCTTTATTAATGAGCTTTTTCTATTCGATTTCTTCTCTTTGCAAAGTCGAGCCGTGTTTTCGGATATCTCTCGAAGTGTGGCGGTTCGGTACTGCGACGTTATCACTCTAACGGACTATCGTCCGCCGCCTTGTGGTCAGATCTTGCACTCGAAGACGTCAGCTCGATGTATACGTCATCGTTCGAGACACCCAGACGAACATCGTCACTATTGGCAGCGAGGGTTTCTACTAGAGAGGCCAGCGCTGCGATCGTTTTGACATCGTAGAGAGAGAGAGAGAGAGAGAGAGAGAGAGAGAGAGAGGAACAAATTAATTTCGACGTCACTGATAGGATAGTAGTTGTAGAATACTGTAGCGATGCTTTTGCGACACCACTTACATCGTCTCCCATGTGTGCACCAGTTCTTAGACGCGATTTTACGATGCAAATCAGACACGAGAGCGCCACCGGGGGCACCGATTTGTAGTTTGCTTGCCCGTATTATCAGCTCTTACCGCTTCTTTAAGCACTGAGCTTCAAAACAGCCCCGCCGCGGTGGTCTAGTGGCTAAGGTACTCGGTTGCTGACCCGCAGGTCGCGAAATCAAATGCCGGCTGTGGCGGCTGCATTTCCGAAGGAGGCGGAAATGTTGTAGGCCCATGTACTCAGGTTTAGGTGCACGTTAAAGAAACCCAGGTGGTCGAAATTTCCGGAGCCCTCCACTACGGCGTCTCTCGTAATCATATACGGTGGTTTTGGGACGTTAAACTCCGCATATAAATCAATCGATCGTGCTTCAAAATAAAGGGAAGCGCGTACGGCGTTCACAGCAAAAGCGCAGGAAACGCGGTGTTCTATAGCAGAGAGCATAACCCGGCATCCTATGAGTGACGTCATCACGTAGGTGGCGCCACGGTATGTCCCCGAGGCCAATAAAACTTTCAGAGTGAAAGTTGTATATTTAATGAAATGGTTTCAATTCATTGTTCCCGGAAGCACGAAGTTCTCAGTATAGCATAATGGAAAGTACGTTTCCTCAACCCGACGTAATTTTCCACACGCACACACGCTCCAGCTTCATGACCGCACGACCGCTTATAGCAAACGTCTTTCAAGTTCAATCACCGAGGTTTTCTTCCCGTGGGTTGTTTCATCGCGCGTCTTCAAACCATCACGCACCACGAAGGGATGTGACGAGCTAGCGTTGGCGTCAAGACGTTGTTGGTCCCAAGCCGAGCGGATATCTTCGTGGCGCTTAGGCCTTATTTGCAGGGCGTCGCGCCGTTCCGCTTCCCGAACAGCGGTGGACGGGTCCGCGGCGAACCGGAACAAGCCTAGCCTGCCTTCATTTCCGCCCGGCGTGTGTATATACTTCCCCGTCGGGTACATGTCGTCAATGCACCCCTGAGATGGTGCGTTGGCGGTCTCGCAAAAAAGGAAAACCGCACCGACTTAGAGAAAACGCTGTCCAGGCGGCTCGCTCATATAGGAGATGAACGTTAGCCAGAGACGGCGAGAAGCATACCGGAAAACCGGCCGAGCCGCTAATGCCGGCAAATGCCTCGGAAGCGGTGGGCCCGGCCGCTTATTGCCATAAGTAGATTTTGCTGGGCTTCCCTTGGCGAGGCAAAACGGAGTCGGCAGTAATTTAACGCTATACGCGGGAAAGTGTCAAGTTTTTCTGTTCCGCCCCACTGCGTCGATGGTGTTGTTTTTCCTCGCCCTATGTGTTGGCTGCCTCTTAGTTTTTGGTGCGCCCCATCCATTCACACGCACCAGTGCACCTGCGCTCAGTCGACAATTGAGGACGCGATAGTTTCGCGGGTAGGGGCACAAGAGTGTAAGAAAGTTTTCGTGTCCACTTTGCAGGGCTAATGCGGGGCTAAGGCGGCATATCTTCTGAGCTGTAGATGCGCCTGTAGTAAATGTCCTTCTCATACGGCAAGGTTAGAGTGTCGGAAGGAAATCTTTTTTGTTTCGGTTCCAGTTTCGTGCATTCATCAGAAGTTATGTTCCATATCTGTTCTGGAACGAACGAAATGTCGTGTTATGTTTCCAACGGTTTTTATTAGTATGCGAAAATTTGAAGTTAAAACGACAATAACAATGGATTCGAGGTTTGGTTACTTGCGATTTCCTTAAATTGGTCACCGCCTCAAAATTTCGCTGACGAGAGAGTCTGCGGGATGGATTGCTGTGAACATGCATATATCGTCTGCAAAATATCAACAGCGAATATAGCTGGGTATTTTAAATTGACTTTTAAGTTTGCGTGAGTGATCGACTGCCTTCGCGCTATTGACACCCTCATAGGTGAACCTAGATACCCCCCCCCCCCCCCTTGCTTACCGCAACGCAACATGTTATGATGGCGTCATAGCCACAATTTTTCTTTTGTCTCGTTTGCACCGGCAGACTATTAAATTCGGCAGCTGATCGCGAGCCCGTGGCCGTGGCGCACACGTTCAAAGTTTGGCACTTGGGGACACTACTGTTCCGTTTTCAGTTCGAAATTACTTACAGATGCGGACCATGTACAAGCGCGTCAAAGATCTGTGTGCTGACGTGGTTGAAATTCTCACACGCTAGTTGGTTATAGTTGCACCTGGTGGCTGGTCTTTTTGGGAGCTCTGTCAAACTGAAACTGACTCCAATCAGTAATGAGGAGCCTATAGTCAATTATCTGTCGCACGCTGCAGCGAACGATGTGTCGTGTTATGACTAACAGGCCTCCAACAACACATTGCAGCAAAAAAAAAAAAAAAATGTTAGGGCAGAAATGTTTGTACTACGTGTCCCTGCTGCGTGTTGCCTTGTCGACGTACGCTATCTACCACTGCCTAAACATAGGCAACATCGCTATAAAGCGCTGCTGTCACTGCTGAAGGTGGCTGCTCTGGGCACTGTCTGTGACGTAGAGCTCAGTAACGTTATAACGACGATGAACATCGACTATGTACATTATTTGCTTCCGGCATCATTTTTCGTTTCAATAGTAAAGTAAGTCATTGGCTATTCCCTGCATTTCATTCATACGCTTTCTCTCTTTCTCTCTCTCTCGGCGTTAAGGCATTTAATTGGGCTCGTCGGTATTGACTAAATGCTTCCGTACTACTAGCGAACATGCACAGTGACACCAAAGAATAAGACAAGATAATCGCTAGCGGTTGTCTGGTCTCGTTTTTCGGTGTTCTTTTGCATGCTCGCCAGCAATGTGGAATCTTTCTCTCTACATTTAGTTCTGCAGCATAGACGCACAGAACCTTGGTGCAAGAATGCCGACTTCTGAAGATGCTCCTTGTGAAATTAAGGTCCACAAGGCTCTGCGACCCCTGGTAGACTTGATACGTAGCTCCAAAAGTGCGCGCTAGTGGTGAGTGCTCTTTTCCTCTCTTTCTATCCTATTTCATTTCCCTTGTCGCCCATTGGTTCTTTGACCTCAATGCAGGGTGGTGAACCGGGCGGGAATTTTCCTGCTTTTATAATGGCACTGAGCCCAAACACTATACACAGAGGACAGACGAGAGGACAAAGACGCAACGCATTCTTCCGATGAAAACTTATTCGGAAATTCCTCACACGTGTTTCATGAAGGGGTACCATTACGAATGCCTTGTTCCGACTTGCCCAACTATTAACATTGCTGGGTAGCTTCCTACTTGTCCTTTTTCCTCTTGTGCCGTCTTCCCCATCTCTCTCTGTCCACTGAGCTAACATCGAACGTTGACTGAGATACCAGCAAACACTACAGTGATCGCTGCATACAAGGCATCCGCTGCCTCTGCCAAGGCTCGTTAATTTCGACACTACTTCTTCTGCCTTTCCCTAATGAACATACTCTATGCGTTTTCGGGCCCTTTTTTGCGCGCCTAATTTCTTAACGGCTTTTCTAGAATGCCTTCGGGGGTGAATCGCTCCAACAAACTTAAAAAAAACTTAGGATTAGTAAATTTCTCAAAAGTTTATGGTTTGCAGTCTTCCTCCTAGCCAGATTCAATGGCCTCACTTGAAGTTTTTAAGGAATTATTGTTAAACACACTTTTCTTTGTTTTTTGTACATTCGGTCTTGATATATTGCTTAAGACGGCAACGAGGGGTAATCTCGTTAAGGGATCACATCGATTTAATGCACTCGGGTGAGCGATGGCTTCGACGAAGGCTGCCCGCCACGTAATAATAACGCTTCAACGGGCTTCGTTCGTGGCACGGTGTGAAAGCGATCGCCGTTGGATGCAATTAAGGAGTGCGCCAGATTATGCGCGTTGCAAGATGTGTGGAAAGGGAACTCTTGAGGTGCAGGGGCGAAAACAGCTTTAATTTGAAGCGACGTCGATGCCTCAAGGTCAACCGCAGGGGATTTCGTTCATGCTCTTATTTGTCATGAAGGAGGAAGGTGTTTCGGGAATAGATAGATAGATAGATAGATAGATAGATAGACAGATAGACAGACAGATAGATAGATAGATAGATATATAGATAGATAGATAGATAGATAGATAGATAGATAGATAGATAGATAGATAGATAGATAGATAGATAGATAGATAGATAGATAGATAGATAGATAGATAGTGTAATAGTAGTGAGCAGAGAAAGGAAGCAGAAGGAATGAAGGAGATGGGGAATGGCAGGAACGTTAACCGCAAGCAAACGAAAAAAAAAAGAGACAAGGGTGATCCTTCTTTTTATAAATCAGTATAACACGAAAGTGAGACGCGTCTTCGGCGAGATAGTCGAGTGCTTATTTAACTTCGTTTCGTAGGTAATGCTACAACAACAAATTGCATATGTCATGCGAAGAATGGCAAGAGCGGCTCGAAACTTGCAGTACCCACCTCACGCAGAAAGCGCGCATGAAATGAGCACACACAGCACGAGTGCGGATCTCAGCTCGACACTTAAAGCACGCTGCTCAAACAGAAGGACGGACGTACGAAACGAACGCACAAGTACACGCAGGATGAGTGCGATCAGATATGTCACAGTTCTTACTTGATCGTATGTGAGGAAGCTGCTCCTTCCGTTAACGTGGGCACAGCAGCGTTAACGAGTCCCGAATCACGAGTCTGATCTGATAAGCCCGCGCGCAGTACGAGAAACTATGCCCCGTGGAGGCACGCGCTCAAGGAAACGTGAGAGGCGCCCAACGCGAGGCCGTGAAGCCAGCCAGCTAGCAGCTGATGACGAAAACGCGACGTTGTTGAGGAGCTCTGAGGACCACCAACGGTATGTCGTGTATATAAATGGCTTGCCGTTAGCAAGCCTGACAGTGTACACTTTGTGGCATAGTGGCTTGCATCGCGCGCTAGAAAGTAGGTCTCGTATCGATGCCCCACTGTGGAGCTGTTCCATCTCGTTTTTTTTTCATAGCAATCTCTTGGTACACATTTTACTACGTCACATCCGTGACGGACATACGTCAGCGGAGCCGAGGGTATACGAGCCAACCGCTGACGCCTGTCGAGATAGCGCGGGAGCCAGTGATCGCGACCGCGCCCTCGTAGTCACATTCACATGTGCTGTTTAAGTGATCTATCTCCACCCCTCCTCCTCTCCTCCCTTTACCAGCGCTCTTTCATGCTCGTTCAATATGGGCGGGGAGTTTAATTTTTGCTTGAGCAGCATTTGACCGCATGTCCAACTCACGGGGAATGTTACCGCATGCGAACTGCGGGCGACTGAAATGCGCCGGCTCGTTTGATACCTGCTTCAGCCTTTTTCGCCGCACGAGCTCGCGCGCATTTACCTGCGGGTAGAACGCACGATGCGCGGGAACATGTCTTTGATTTGGACTTTACACAAAAAATGACGGCTACAGCGACGGAGAGAACCCTTAGAGAGGGTCCACATATTCGATATAGCAATAAAAAACTAGTGTCCTGACATATTCATTTGGGACCGGCCTTTGACACAATCGGGATGTGCGCCTCAGGCCATTCGCTTATGAATAGGCGAGTGAAAGAAGACACGCACAGTCACGCTTAATATGAGTTGCAACATGTGTTCTTAGATGACTTGGCCTCAAACATGAACAGTGGCATTGACAAGTGCTGAATTGCTTTATAGAACACCAGTAACTGAAAAAGTGTTGATTTAACTAGTTTTGGTTAGGTGAGTGCCGCTTCCTAGTGGCTGTATTACTTTGAGCACAGACATGTTGCAACTGATATTGGGCGTGACTGTACGCATCAGCGGGTAAGATGCAGTTGGCTCGGTATTAGTGTTGGGAGTAGATTACGCGATGGCTCGAGCGTTTTAAGTTCAAGTTCACCTGAAGTTCGCCAGAACGCGATTAGGGGCGTAGGGTATGCGAAAGAGAGTCCCACGGCCAGTCGACCGTGCCGTGAGGCACTGAACACCGTTTACGGAGGCGTACTACGTACATAAGGTTAACAGTGTGAAAGAAGAAGAGAGAGAATTAAACTTTATTTACAACTAGGCGCGTGTTCTCTTCGCTCAGAGGTGGGTGACTTTCTAATTCCAGGTAGCCATGGCTAGCTGCAGATGCATGAGTCCTTTCCACCAGCCAGAGCTGGACTTCAGGGTTTCCCTATGTCAGCAACGCCTCCAACTGGTTTTCTAGATTTCCTTGTACGCTTTGTTCGTCTATTGGGGGAGAGGGGACACTTAGGTTAATTCGGCCGCCCTGTACCTTGTGTTACAGGGTGAATGCATAGTTCGGGAAGTATAGTAAAAAAAAAAACACGGCCACGAACAGGAAACACACACGACAAGCGCTTGTCTTGTGTGTTTCCCACCCGTGATCGTGTTTTTTTTTTCGCGCTGTTAACCTTCAGCACACACAACAAACTATTTCAGTCAGCTACTTTATTCCGCACTGCAGAACGATCTGAAAGAGAGAATGGAGAGCTCTGTCATCTCACTGGTTGGTTTCTGTCCTGGTATTCGCGTACATTGACTGATTCAACGAAGCTGTGTGCGTTCGCCCTAAAATCGCAAAGCCACTGGAGAAAACGAAATAAAGGTATGCATTTAGAGGTGCAACATGCGTGCTCATGCTAGGCAATTTGGGAAGCAAACATTATGTTGAACTCCATCTCCATGACGTTGCGTTCTGATGTAAATATCAAATGTGACGCCGCGAGACGCAAAGCTTCGCAGTGGGCCTATGGAGGATTTACGAGCGCAATACTTCTATATTGAAGGCTTACCGATGTCGACCGGCAGCACAATTGAAGGCCGCGGCCGTCTCAGACGTAATTGCGGCTCGTAAAAGAAACTTCCGAGGAGTGGTTCCCACCACACAAGCAACGACATATGGGGTAATGACGTACTAAGCGACTTTGCTCTTTTTATTGCTTCTTGTTTCATACACGAAGCAGTCAATGTGTGCTTACTTTTACGGCGTTTACGAGATTGCGTCGTAACTCCGAGTCTCGAGCCGCTAGACCGGATCGTATCGTTCTCCTACGCATCATCTGACGTCTCCCGTTTCTGCCCCTCACCGAGCATCAGCCCCATAGCGAGGCTTCGGGCTGGCTCACTGTATATGTTTCACTTTGTTAGCCACTTGGCTCGTTATTTGTTTACAAGAAACCTTATTTCTAACTTGTTGCGTTCAGGATGCCATTTATGGCTTCTGGCGGTAAATGAAACCGGTTATTACGGCTCGTAAAGATAAACTCGTCGCCCGGGCACCAGCGAAAGACGTCCGTGTTCGGTTCGAACAAGGCTTAACGCAGCGGTACCAGCATCGATGTCACAGCAGCTCCGGAAATTCGAGTGATCGTAAAACGGTACGAGTACATCGGGGCAGTCGCCAGAAACGAGGTGATAGCACGAATTCAGCGAATGTTTTACGTATTCGGAACCGCTTTTGGGGAGCCGTCAGGGGGGGGGGGCTAATTATGCTAGCGCGGGATCTCCTCTTGCCTTTTGTTCCACGGCAACACGTGTGAAGTTCCGGTGGTATTGTTTACCTACATATTCACGTTGCAATTCATGAAGTTGCCACCACACAAAAAAATGAGTGTTGAGCAGGAAAATCATATGATTTTCCTGCTGTTCAAGATAGACATGCTCCTTCTGCCGTGACCTATACACGGAGCGCCAGCTACCCCTGGCTTTACAAATTAGCTGACAAACTTTATCACTACATGATGAAATGTACGTTGCTGAATATTTCATATTGAAAGTCACATTATTTTTGTTTTATGCTTAGTCAAATATTCAGGAGAGCATATTTACCATCTGAAGGAACTCACTCGCGCTCATAGAAGTAGAGCAAGTACTGTAGGAGCAGAGTAACTATATAACTCTCCCCAGAGCTTTTTAACTCCATGGAAGAGTGGGGCGTAGTTAGCAGCGGAACTTACTCTTTCCTTCCTTAAGGCATAGTGGAGAGTCCGGCGATATTCTTCAAAATTTGGACAATAGCACAGGACATGGTCGAGGGTTTCTACACAATGGCAGTTGCCACAGTTGGGGGAGTCAGCCTTTTACTCTGGAGAAGATCTTGGAAGCGTGGTCTTCACGTACTTCTGCCCAGAAAGCCACATGAGCCCTTCTACAATTTTCGAGGGCAACGCTACTGTGAGACCGCCTGAGCAAAACCTTAACTGTGTGTGTGGTGTGTGTGTGTGTGTGTTATGTGCAATGTGTATCTCCTCCTCCTCTCTCTCATTTTCTCTCTCATTCCCCTTTCCCCTGTGTAGGGTAGCAAACTGGACTTCGTCTAGTTAACCTTCCTACTTTTCTGATATTTTTTCTTCTCTCTCTATCTATCTACTCTTTCCTTAAAGTCAGAGTAAATGGGACTGTGAATGTTCTGCTATTCAGGGGGAGTTCCCAATCTATGCGACTCTATGCAACACTGTGGGCACGTCGACCTATTATTATAAAGCTACGTACCATTGAAAGCCGTTTTCATGATTAAGTTCTAGTTATCAGCTAACATTCTCTCATATCGGCTCAGCGCGGCGAAGCCGCTTATGGCCAAGCTGTAGCTAGATGCTTACAAATACAGATGAGACAATCTTTGAGCAGTGCTGGCAGAGAATCTACGAACGCTATGGTCCGGAGTTGCGCCCCCGGCACTAGAAGTAGAGCTAGACGTCATTGATATATTTACCGGCTGCTACACGTATGGCTGTCTGTAACGCAAGTGGTGTATCTTCAGTGTTGCCTTGTGTAAGGGTGTAATGTTTGTGTCGTAAGCTCCAAACTATCTGAACATATTTCCTGTTAGATCGTGCTGGTTGTGATGCTGATTGATGCTGGTTAGATCGCGCTGATCGTGCTGGTGATTGATGCTGGTCGTAGCAGCAAGAGAGAGTCTGCTCATGGAGGGTGTTGATTCACTCTAGGCCGACCAGGTTGTAAACTGATTTAAGAAAGGGGCGTAAATCCCGCAGATAGTGTAGGAACTCTATTTCAGACACTCGACTGTACTCTGGTGGAGGAGCTTGTTCACTCTCGTTCGGCCAGAGTACCAGAACTCTGTCGAGAGAGTGTGCCTACTCTGTGCAGCAGAGAGTTCCCAGCACTCCTGAAAATAGAGTGGAGTATGGGACAAGCATTTACTCCCGCAAAGAGGGTTACCAGCACTCTCTTGACGCTGTGAGTGTGGGAAAGAATTTTCATTTAGAAAATTAATCATCGCCTTACAAGACATCTGATTAAACATATTATCTTTTATTTGTTACTATAAGTACTAAAGGAGGATGTGGTCCAAAAAAAGTTATGTCAATTTGTATCCTAGGGCAATGAAGTTTTTGTTGTATACATAAGCTTTTATGCTGATATCAGATACGTAATTTGTTTTATAGTTAGGTACACAGTTTTAGTTTTACGCTATGCGAATATGTAAAGTCTAGCCTTTTTTTTGGACAAACTTTTTCCGCCACTAAATTTTCATGGTTCTTAGCCATTATCGGATCATACAGCTCTGCCCTAACTGTGGAGAAAGTATCAAGAAAGTGCACATAAGACATAATAATGGGCAAGAAAAATGGTAATCTGAAAATAATTACAATTCACAGGCCATAATAATTTCTTACCTGAGGTTTGTAATAATTGTATCGGCGATATCGAGTTTCTAAGGAGATACTCTTACAGTTCACATGTTCAGGAATCTGTGGGAAAACTTTCATCCTGATCTGGTTATCGGAAGTACTAAAAAAATCGTTTCCAAACTAAGTTGCCTGAAAAGGAACATAGATAAAAAATCATTTTAAAGATATAAGTGAAAGCTCATCTTTGATGGCATTTTCTAATTTGTTTCCTTGAATGAACACCTATTTATCAAACAGAATTCTTTGCAATGGTCTTAGCACTACGGAAATTGCCCCTATCCATAACAGTTGCTGTCATTATTACAGACTGTCTGTCTGTGGGTTGTTCAATAACTGTGCCTAATACGTCGAATACTTTAGAACTGTTTTATGCCCGTGCCTTAAGACAGTTACGCCTCATTCGCTTGGTAAGGTTACCAGGTCATCAAGATTTAGACCTCAATGAACATGCAGATGCACTTGCAGTGGCATCACGTAATGGTCCCACAATTTTGTATTGCCGATGGTAGCATTTTTCGCCGTGGCACGACTTGAAAATTTTGCCACGTCGGCTAACGTTGATAACTCTTCTTTGTTCACATCTGAGTTCACTTTAAGTGCCTTTAGAAATATCGACAGTTCTTCTCTAGAAGGGTGGAAATGTCACGAGAATACGATGCCAAGTTCCACCACATAATTTTTGCTACGCTGGTCTGGTCTGATACAGTCACCCCCATGCCTCCACTGCAACGAGAGTGAATCTCTACATCACTTCTTAACATGCAGTAAAGTAGAAGTAGCTAGCTTGCAAGCGGCATTCACAATATACAAGCATGACTTTTAACTCGAGTGACTTTGCCTGTAAAGCGTGCCGCACGGCTAGCTTTCCTGCAATGAAAGAAGCTAACCTTGTAGTGTAGCGTAGAAGAAAATTGGTGATACCTGAAACCGCCACCGCCACCGGTTTCCGTACCGTCTACCGCATGACACAAAAAACACTCAATAACTAAAACAAAAATATTAGTTATATAATGGGATTTGAACCCGGATCTTCCGCGTGCTAGCCCAGTATTCCACCAAAGAGCCACACCAGGGCTTGAAACTTCGTCGCAAACTGATCCTAGGCAAGCTTCTTCTCAGGAAAGGAATCTTCTTACAAATAAAGCATTTTAGAAACACAAAAGAACAATTAGGCATCAAATAGCGCGAATTGCGTAATGAGTGGGTCGTCGCATGTTCAAACCTATTACAAATGCCTGTGCCGAAATTCTTCATGGTCATCAGCCACAGCATAAAAAAATGCACAAAATTTATTGCAAGTGAATCTCTGCATAATTTGCTTTTAACACGTTGGTTATTTGTGAGTCAAAAAAAGAAGAGACCTCCATAAGTTGGCTATAAATGTATCCCTTCTGGTGGTCCTTTCTTCTGGAGAAACTGAAAAGGTCTTTATCCAAAGGAACGCTTGCGAAGCCGTATGCGATTTACCAAGAAACTAAACGAATAGAATGTTAACCTTAAGAATTGATTCACTTAATTTTTAACTCTATTGGCTTGCAGTTTTATTCTTTTACTTTATTTATTCTATTCCTAAATCATGTTTTACCAATGAGTTCTTTTAAAAACATTCATATGTGAATGTATTTAGTTGATAAAACAATTTTATATCTAAAATAACCCACGGTCCGTTTTATGGGCGATTTTCCAAATTCATTCCCTCACCCGAGCCTTCGTTAAAAACTAAGTAGTCAGGAGCTGTGGGAGGCTGCCATGCGAAGCTACAACCCCGACCTTCAGGAGGCTATCTTGAGGTGGGCGGAAGTAATAGAGGAGGCCTACTACGAGTAAGATTACGAACATTCTCGCAGTCCCTTTCTCTGGACCAACCAACCACCCAACTTTCGCATTCATTCTGTTTTACGCTTCATTATCTCCCCTCCTACTTTTCCTCCTCCTCTTCAGGCCGACATCTTTCCTCACCTTGCTCACTTTCCTTTCTCGTCACCTTGCTGCCTTCTATTATAGAAGGGTACTCTACACTCGGCTAGCGGCCCTCGATGGCCGTGTAGCTAGGACGCTGGCCTTCGGATTGAGAGTGCACGGGTTCGGATTTCGCTTCGTGAATAACTTTATTCGGCAAGAGTTTTTAGCTTTTTCTATTCCCGTATCTTTGTTCCGTCTATGTGCTCCCTGCTCTTTTTCTTTTAGTGCTCGTTCTATAACCCATCAGGGTAATTAATGGCCACGCTGTAGCGGCGAGTAGAAAGTTTTGCCCAAATGTTGTGGCACATACTTGTTCATCAAACTTTTAGGGGCGAAGCTCCTTATAGCGGCACCCGTTCGTTCCTCGTGGCCGTAGTAGTAGTAGTGTGTAACAAGTGTTAAATTTTGATCTCCAAGGTGGTGCCAGTGAGAGATTTCTTCTGTGCGTTGTTGAACAATAAAAGAAAGTGATCCATGTACATGCCAATGGCTGCTTAGGGGGAATGGGAGACAGGAGAATTCGACTTTTAGTTAGCGCGCACGCTGCAAATTTTTCATTGTTCAACAACGCACAGAAGACAAGAAAGGGTTGCTACGGTATACTCGCTGGGCGTAACCTCCTAGGTTTTATAAAGGTTTAGCGAGCGTTGGTCCGCAGTGCCATGAAATCAGTGAACTAGTATATACCATGAAATCGAGGTGGTTAAAGGTGGGAAGTAGACACGAAGCGCAAGCCGTAAGAAAGTGTGCGTGTGCCTCCTCTAGTTCAGTCCTTGGAATGTCCGCTGGATGGCGGTGCTTCTATATGAGGAATATATGATGAAAAGATGCGAGATGGTGGTACTCGGAGTGTTGAATAGGTGGACGAACGGACAAACAGACAGATGCATGGACGGACGCACGGATGGCAGCATGGACTGATGGACGTATGGACGGACGCAGGAGCGGATGCATGGATGAAAGCAGAGACGGACGCACAGATGAATGTGTGGACGCACGGACGGGTGGATGGACGCATGGGCGGCCACACATACGCCCGCATGGATGGACGGAAGCAAGAACGAATGAACGGACGGATGCTTCGCCCCACTATACATCATTCACTCCGTGGATATGCTGCCATTTTTTTTCTTGTGAATGCGAAGTAAATTTCTCAAGCAAGCCGGGATTATGATAGTTTCACGGTGCGTTCAGTGCTCTATGGCTGGCTTTAACCACTTCGCCGTTAAAATGAAGGCGCTTCGTGACCATGGTACGCGCGAGCTTGGTAGTATGTACTTCGAACGCTTAACTAATACATTCTCTGTACAGGGTTGGATTGTATATCTCTCTTCGGACCTTTGTACATCTTTTTCGCAAATGTGATGACCATTCAGTTCTTTTAGGACCGATTTCGAGGCTTTTTGTCGGCTTATCCCCAATATTTGGGGACATGCGTACGTAGTGCCATCTTTCGGCGGGAACAATAGTGTTCTGCCATAACTAAATGGGAAATAGGCAAAAAAATATACTATCTTATAAAATAAACGAGTCATTAAAAAGACAACTCCAGTATCTATTCGGCAGAGTTCTACTGGAATTGTTTGGCGAAGCTTCAGTATCGCATTACAAAGCGCGTGGATCTTCAGAACAACTTAATACCGTCCATTAGAAACACATGGAGCCCCATTGTAACATATTTAAACGCTCCAGGAAGCCCCACGGTTTATAGTGCGACACTGTAACTTTTACAGAAAGTTTAATTAGGTCTCCGCTGTGTCGAACTGGAGGTTGTTTGCGATAATTAGTCTTTTTCGTTGGATAAGATTTTTTAGCCAATTGAGTCAGTCATTCAATTCATTTCAAGTCATTCAATTTTAGTCATCCAGGTGCAGCAGGCCGCCGATGTCTCCTATTAGAGATGGCGCAACGTGCAAATGTCCTCGAATTCCGGTCATTCCCCACAGCATCATTGCTTTTTAATGTTCGAAATAGCATTGCATTGAATTGGAATCTTCAGCGAAACTTTCGGAAGCGAGCCTATAGTCACTGATGTGTCTCGTCGTGTCATTTGCACTGCGGCGTTCCTGTGCCCAGGCCATTCTTCCTCCGTGGTACTGGCGTATGCCTTGGGTTAATTTTGTTTCTTTGCGCTAATGAAGAGGATCTCGGGGGCCTCGTAGAACAGAGCGTATAGTCGAGGTGTGCTCCTCCGCGTGCCGCAACTGTCCTTGCTGCCGAAACGAAAACCCTCTCTCTGCTCGAGTTTTCAAGGAACTAATTTCAACAGCCTCCGTTAATTATTGTCACAGTTGATTGCCCGTCATGTTAAATAGACTTCCGATCTCACTTCACATGTATTCAATATAACTCGTAATTGGCAGCAGCACCGTTGATTCCTTACCACTCTTATTTGTAACTAGAGCTGTATCGTTCTTTGTTCTCACGTTTCACTGTGGCCAGTGGCTGCACCGGGAGCTGAGCCATTGCCTAGCAACCGCCGCAGCTGGCGCCTCTGCCCTGGCGTCAGAGGAGGGGCCGGTGAAATCGTATTGCAACAGGGCAGAAGCTGGTGTTGCATCGTATACACTGCTTTTTTTCTTGTTATTACAAATTGTATCAGCGTATGTAAAAAATTCGTTTCTTGAAGTCGTGTTGTTAGTTTCTTCTGTCATTACTATGTAACATATTTATGTTGTTTACTCTATTGAACGAACTGTATGTATACTCTTGTGTTTTATGCTTCCACACCGTTGGAGCAGTATATAGGTGGCAAGGCCTTAGTCAAGCAGACGATGTTCTGCATTTTCCCTTGCCATCTAACACTCGCTCTGTGCCTAAAATAAATCACTTATTATCATATCGAGAAAGGCCGCCTTGGTGGGATTCCTCAGCAGATACGCAAAGTGATCCGAGTAGACCAGGCTTCATAGTCGGAACAAACCAACAGGAGGCAGTGGGACGAGGAAACGGAGGGAAAATGAGCCGCATTCCTCGAGAAGCGTAACCGTGCAGAGAACCAAGCTAAATAACAAGGTTAACCGTACCTCTCGCTACGCACACCCAGGCATTACCGAGTTGAGCCGCAGCCGAATTTTCAGACTACTTTTTGTCAATTTTCGGAAAACCGTAAGTGACCGCTTTACCTGAAGTGCTTGGAATAGAAACACAAGTGCCACTCGGCGCTGCTATTGTTGTAAAACACGAGGTGCCCCTGTGTGCAACGATGTCTACCCATGCGAAAACGGGGTTTTTCAACGACCAGTGTGCGTAGGGAAAGTGCGTATACTGAAATTCCCTTCTATTTGAGGCATCCGGAGCGCTATTCTGGACGGCCAAGCCACGACATAGGCTATTCTCGGAAATTGATTGCCCGCTGTACTCTTATTATAGCGGCGGAAACAGCGGAATCCTCATAAATGAGGCCACGCGATGGCGGTGTTTACGCAAGCGGATGTGGCCAGTGGTCGCCATGGAAACATGGGCTTCGTGGTCTCCCTATTGTACCCTCCTCTACGTCCATCTAGTTATTCTGTCTTCTTTGGTTCTCGTGACTGTACCGAATGTTGCGCAAGAAAGCGAGGCGTATACTTTATCAGGGCGAAAGTCTTATATGGCTCATCGCTAAGAAAATGTGACTTTCGGAGACGTCGTGAACCAGAATATTACCGATATTCTCTTGACGTTGAATACGAAAGTAAATGCGGGAAATACTACAAATTTAGGTGACTTGTAGCAAATAAATAGAAGAGATTTCAAACTTAATTTATTGCGTGTAAGGAACACATATGGAAGATAATGGATGGATAAGGAGGTTGGCCAGTTCTCAATGCAGTGGACTACCCTGTGCTGCCTAAGGGGAAAGGGGAATGAGTAGATGATAGAAAAAAAATGTCACCAAGAAAAAAACAAGAGAACAATATTACGATAATTTGAAAATAATTTTCGGGATCGTTAGATAGACTCGGCATTCACCCATTCTTAAAGGAAAGAATTTTAGGACACTGCCCGAAATCGTCCATGCCATGGAAGGCTTTGAGAGTGATGTTGCGTTTCTTGTGGACAGCTGCTTTAATGCGTGTAACCTCTTAGTAAAGAGAATCCAGTAAATTGAGTCTGAATGAAGAAATAATAAAATCACTTACGCACATGTCAACGTTCATCAATGGGAATCAAGACTGAATGACCGTACTTTAAAGTGACTAACTTTTATGTTGTGTGCAGATAGCCTTTTACGCTGGCTCTATTCTGCTATCCCTCTTTGGACCGATGCTATCTTTTTTTCTTATTTACAGACAGCATCCACGCCTCTTCGTTGAAGAGAAATTTTTCAGCAAAAAAAAAAAAAAACCTCACATCTTTCCTTTCATCCGCGCACCTCCACCCCCCCCCCCCTGCAGTACTAAACTATACAAGGATATGCTGTGCTCTGTCAGCATGCCTGGATACCCTAACTCGACCTGGAACATGTAACTTTAAGTTAGCCTCGGAGTTTCTTAGTAAGGCACGAATGGTGGTCGTTGCTATGTAACTGCAACGTTGTAACTCTGTGCGATACCGTGTCTGCTATTTTTACGGTACGCATTCTATTAAATACCACTCTTTTGAATACTATGATCAAGAACAAAAAGTGCCTAGATATCCGAGTAGTTCTCTTTCTTTTCACATTTTGAGTGCATTTGTTCGAATTTTGCCTTCGAAAAAAACTTTCTGACAACAATTTCTATCTATTTGTATTTGCCTCTCGTTCTTTATCTCTCTCTCGCTCTCTCGCTCTCTCTGTGTGTAAGTTTTCTCGCCCATAATAGTTATTGCATTCCTCGCTAGGCAAAGAAAGGGGATCATGTCTTTTTGGAGTGAAGAAGAGGCAGACGGAGATGAAGAGCAGGACAAAGAGAGCTATTATTTCTCTTCTACCATTTTTTCTACGTTGTGCCACAACGATTCCGTCCTGTTAAAAACAAGGTAATCACCTTTCTCCAGCCTGCATGCTCCTGAACTGTTCAGTTACAATAATCGCCGGCTACTTGGCCAATCCCCCTTAATGAGTAAGAGCCACAAAAGAGGATCAAGCAAGCAAACAAAGAGAGCTTGTGGCGCTTCATGACGACGATACTTTTCTATCGACGACACACCACATAATTTGGCCATAACAACTTTGCTCTGATATAGAGATGTAATGGAGCGATTAGAAGCGGTCAGTCTCCTTTACGCGTCACGTTGAGACGAAACATTTCAGGATGTGCATTCTATGGTCGTGCAGCATACGTACATTTATAGGGAATAGATCACTCAAAGCATCTATGCTTTTGGCATGAAAACAGTGCAGAAACGGGAGAAGTAGAGGCAACACACAACGCAATCGCCGTGTTACCTATACTTGTCCCGTGTAAGAAGGAAGCCTAAACGAAAGCTGAGGTAGCAAGAAGGGTGCTTGAAGGGCCAGTTGGTACTTGATACTTCGTGGAAATAGTGCCTATGTGGGACAAGTATAGGTAACAACACACAACGAGACAAGTAGAGGTAACACACAACACAACAGTATTTGAATCGCGGTGACATCGCTCTCGATATTAGAAAGTGGAAGTACAAGGCCACAAATGCGAATGTTTGGAATGGGTGACTGACGTATGGGATTTCACGCATTCGTGCGACGTCCTGACGCTTGTCATCCCTACAGCTGCCGTCCTCGTCGTTAACCTGTCACGGCGGTGGACCTTTCTTCCCGGGTTCTTTCCCTGCGCACTAGGTGACGTTCTTTTTGTCTGGCGACACGTCGGCCGTCAATCTTGCGCGCCGCTCGCGAAGTCGGCGGCGCTCATTTCTTATGCATGACGACGGCCGTCCGCACCTGCGCGCGTTTGAGGTGACTCGGATAGGTGGAAGTGGTTGACGTTCTTCTCATTAATGCATGGCGTGTACGGCAAGCTATAGCCTTGGACTGTTCGGCTCTTGTTTCCCGCACGTGGCGTGGATATAGTGCCAACACTGTGGCACATGTTGAGAGAGTGTGAAAGAGGAGGAGGGGCTTTCTGCGTAGAGGGGTAGGGAAACGCGTCGGTAAGTCACGGTCTCTCGTCGGCGAGGACTCCTCGACCGTCATTAACAGAGGTGGTGAGGGGCGTGCCCAAGAGATGTCAGTTGTGAGAGAAACTAAAGGTGTGAACGGACTGAAAGCGAATGAAAGGAAGAAAAAAGGTGAGGGCCAGAGCACTGAGATGGGTATGGCAGATAAAGCGAATGAGACACGTTGTGTTCTTTGCACGAGTTACTTTATCAAAAAAAAAAAAAACAATGAGAGTGGCGATGAAACACCGGCCCCGAAAATTCTTCGTACGACACTTCTCTTCTGTATGCTGCGCCGTCGCCAAAACGCTTTGCCCCGCTACTGTTTTTCGCGGCAAAAAAGATCCGATGTTTGGTTTTTCTTACCCAGGAAGAGGCGCCGCAGCACGGAATTACATTGCGTCGCCGATTCTCGCACTTCAGATCAAGCAGCTCAGGTGTACGTTCAGGTAAGGGGTCACGTTTACGGTAAAACATGTTCCGGTGGCCGGACTGCACTTGCCGGTGACATTCACAATATACGAGCATGGATTTTAAAGGGCCACTCACCAGGCCTCGTACCAAATTTTAGGTAGACAGTGGAAGTTGTTGGGTGTCCGTTGATGAACATTTTGCCCCAAAAATTTTTTGAATCGGTTCATCACGAGCGGAGAAAACAGGCTTTTTGAAGCGGCGCGAAACGAGGATGAGACGAGGCGAGCTCGAAACCTTTGCCGCTCCTCCGCGTAGCACTGCAAAAGATTTGCAAACCAAATCTCTTCCCCACCCTCTCCGGCATCCGACCAAGAGGTGACATGCGCATGACGTGCCCAAACAAGTCCAACCCGAGCACGCGAGCGGTGTTTCTTTGTTGACCAGCGTTATTTTGTGGTCTTCTGCCTGCCTGTTTCTGCGGGATCTTTTGGAAACGCTGGCTTAGACGCGGTAGAATAGATGAGCACAATTAGTGCGCGGGTGCGTAGGAGCGTTCCACGGTGTTCGTCGGCTCCATGCGTTGACCGCGGGGACACGAACGCATGCGAAACACCGACACATTAGCCCCGCATCTGGTTGCAATACGCGGGAGAAAAATGGAAAAAAGGACGCTCACATTCCCTTATTGCGTCTCATTATTTATATAGAGTTTTATTGATCTCTTAAGGTAACAAATTACATAAACTACACATACCGTGTTTAATAATTTTCGCCATATCACGTGCCACTGTCTGCAACATCGGAGCACAGTCGCCTACGTAGAGGACCAACGTCACTGCTTTGCCGTGTACGTAGGGCCATTCATACGCGCACGTCATGCACTCATTCTCTAGGCGCGTGCCGGCAGTAGTGAGGGGGAGCAGAGTTCATCTTGAAATTCGACCTATTTCCGCGGCGCGTAGCATTGCAAATTTTGGCAGACGTGATCATGAAGGTCTCGTCTAGGCATTGCGCTTGTCAGCTCAAAATTATCAAACCTGGTGAGTGACCCTTCAACTCGCGTTACTTTGCCTGTAAAGCGTGCCGCACCGCTAGCTTGTATGCAATGGAAGAAGCCTACCTTGTAGTGCAGTGTAGAGGAAAAATGTGTGATCTATCTATCTATCTATCTATCTATCTATCTATCTATCTATCTATCTATCTATCTAGCCACTTACGTTTGGGTGCTCTCGTGGCCACCCTATTTACTTTGCGCGTGAACTAAAATTAGCGTGAGAGGGTAAGATGGTTTGACGAATACGACGCGCTTGTCAAGACATGAATGTCACAATCTGGTCACGTATGTCGTCAAATACTTCCCGCCAGACAGTGGCAGATACCCACGGGCGGGTATGTGCCGCTGGTATGCGGGCATGTGCCACAGGTGATTGACACTTGGTATCTGCTCAGGAACGACGAGAACACAAATGGGCAATTTTAATGCGCGGGTGTTAAGAAATACCCGACGTTGGTAGCGTCAACCCGACTAGTCCCAGCTGGAATCGAACCCAAGCATTCTGGGTGCCAACGAAGCATTTTACCACAGAGCTACGCCAGGTCAAGGAACTACTTTTCAAATAGATGCTAATCTTCGTGAAACGTTAATAGTGGTTTCAGTGCAGCCTACCCAATCTTATAAACATTACATATGTACTATTTTGATACAGCCGTCACGTCCGGTTGACGTCAGATGTGGTTAGTTGCCCTGCGGTGAAGTTGATTTATGCAGCAGTGCCCAAGGCCAGCATCCTTGCAAGCATCAGCGCTTCATATTAGCGTCTGGTGTTGCTAGTACGCATGTTCCAGTTGGCATCGTTGCACAAGTGCAAACAACTTGTTATATAAACATCTGCAGCTCTTCAACATATGTCTGTGTGTGCGACATTTGTACATTAATTTAGCGTCATTTCATGGCGTGTCACTCAATAAAAAAATTGCAACACAGTCACCTTCCTTCCGCATGCTTCGCATAACGTGGACTGCAAGGTACGTGGGATCTGCCGAATTTTTTAATCGCTCATTTTCTTAAGAAAACACCGAGGTGGCACCTCATCTAGCGCAGAGATATGTGGCTCACGTACTCTCGTACTTCGCCATCAAGAAGTTTGCGAGCGTTTAATCGGTGAGGAGTAAATGGGTCTGCGCAGCGTTGTTACCTGCAAAAGTGACGAGAAAAGTTCGAACAGCGGCGCAAGTACGAGCGCTGTAGGAAAGCGGAACTACGGACGCGAGGAGGTGGCGGGTAAGGCGTTACGAAGCGAGGCAGGCGCATCTAGTAACGTCGGCAGGCGATGTGCCACGATGCGTCTCGCGTGAAGCGAAAAGGGGGATCCTCGCGCAGGCGCACTGTAGTAGCCTGGTGCGTGGCGCCGCCTTGCGGAGAGCAGGAGAACGGCTCGCGTGTGAGTTGATATGGTGAGGCTGCTGCTCGCAGCCTCGGAGGAGTGTGCCGTGGTGGTTGGCGGCGGCGGCCGGTGGAAGGCGCTCGCTCGGGAACGTGGTTTATCCCCGGCGCTTCTGAGACGTCGCTTCAGTTTCCGATCAGCCGGACAACTGGCGTGGTTCGGGCCGCCCTCAGACCATTTGGTCAGTGGGGGTGTTCGAAGAAGGCCTTTTGGTGGCGTTGCCTCTGCGAGAACGGCAGGTGGTCTGGCGTGACTTGAGCTAAAGAACGGTGTCTTCTTCTACCGGGCCTTGTGGTGTTGATCGTGTTGTAAAGAGAACCGTTTCGAAAATCGCCGTTGAAGCAGTGGTGATACGTTTTGCGTGTCTACTAAATAGCGGACTGGTTGGTGTTTCGAATAATATCGAAGATTGAACGAGGAACACTAGCGAAGAACTGGCGGTGTGTGCGAACATTCATCACGGACACGCCAATGAGTGACGCACGCCGGTTGGTTGTTGATCTTGGCCTCGGCTTGGTGTTATACGATCGAGTGCTCGCGCCTTTGTGCAAGAGAGCGCTTTTGATTTCTGCTTGGATTCAACTAAGAGCATGGAACAGTGTGTGACCTCACTTCAAGAGGAATTCTCAAAGAAAGAAAGACAAAAGCGTGGTGGCTTGAAACTTATGTCGGCTGACTGTGGATCAGTGAACTACGTTGTCATGCCATTTGTTGCACATGTGTGATAGTGCTCTTCAGTGACGCGAAGTGTGATCAAACAACAGCGCTTTCAACACTGAATGCACGAAAGAACAGAGTGCCCATTTCAAAGCGCTTTGTTACTATACATAACCAGAGTAAGATACAAGAAGCAAGTGACTACTCTGTCTCAGCGCTGCTTGTACACAAAGAAAACGAAAGCTTTACGACAGCGAGGACTTTGCACTCGGCACGATGGACTGAGACTGCCGGGAGATGTAAGATAAACATTCTATGTAGTTTCAGCTGTGAGCCCTGGGCCGCCGTTCCACACAAGCGCGAGCCGAGACAGTTTGAGCCCGTGAAATCGATTCTGGCACTGTTTCGCGCTTCGGATACCGAAAGAGAACCCGGAGTTCCCGGGGCGAAAGCGTCGCCGCGATTTTCGATTGTTTACGAAAGCAGGTGCGGCGCACCGTCGACGTCGCCTTCTTCGCAGGCCGATAGCACCGGTAGGAGGATCTTCTTCAGGTACGGGATCTGAGTTTAACCAGTGTAGATTCGGCAGGTGTAGACACTGTTTGTCTTCGGCGTCAAACGCACGACAGACGGGACGATTCGTCGGAAGGCCACCAACCTCGAGTGGTTCTTGTGACCGAGAGAGACGCACGTCACGTCGGAGAATATTGTCGCAAGCTTCTTCATTTTTTTTTTTGGTCACGACCGCTTTTTCAATCTCTTCGAGACCCGCTAATTCGTCGTGGATTTCCTTCAACGGATCCTTTGGTGACGTTTTGTATCGACGCCCTTATCTACGCGGATAATAATGCCGCCTTGTTGGACTCACAAGAAGCCTGTGGCCGAAATGCTTTGAACCGTCTAACAAAGGTAAATGCTGTTTGAAAATTTTTAACAAGAAATTCTTTTACGCCGGGGTCCACCAAGACTTCAGCCACGTATTTCCGTCACTGAAATAACGTTTGAAAAATTACGAAATCAGATAGCAAGGAAAAAAGAAAGTTCCATCAATCGGAGTCGAACCCGTGACTAGTCGGCCCGCGACATACGCAAGTTATCCATTGTGCCACGGTCACATACTTTGACGCCTCTATTTCGATACGTATACGCTCTAGTTTCGTGTTATAACCGATTCCTATGACGGTAGGCTCAACGGTGTTCCTAAACTTGGGAAGTAAAAACAGCGCAAAAATATAAACAAGAACAGAGGGAGAGACTTCACCATGTCGTCTCTCTCTCTGTCCTTGTCTATATTTTTGCGCTGTCTTTACTTCCCAAGTATGAATGAACAACTAGCCCAACTTTCGCTATTATTGGTGTTTCTGAAGTGGCCCTAAACTAATCCGAGTTTAATAACGAGAATGTCGCTTTGTTTGCCTTCGCTATTTTTTCCTAAGGGCGTTATTTCCTGCCCTCATCTTATTCCGGAAATACGCGGACAGTGTCGTCACTAAATAACGAGCCATGGGATGGTTTGGAACGTTAAAGCACACGTATCAATCAATCAGTAAACCTCGAGCTTATCGTGATATCGAACTGTTCTGCTGCACGTGGTTGTCTCTTTTTGCGCAGTTGAAAACACAGACATTGATTGATTTGTGGGGTTTAACGCCTCAAAACCACCATATGATTATGAGAGACGCCGTAGTGGAGGACTCCGGAAATTTCGACCACCTGGGGTTCTTCAACGTGCGCCCAAATCTGAGCATGCGGGCCTACAACATTTCCGCCTCCATCGGAAATGCAGCCGCCGGAGCCGGGATTTGATCCCGCGACCTACGGGTGAGCAACCGGGTACCTTAGCCACTAGACCATCGCGGCGGGGCGAAAACACACACACAGGGAAATCGGTTAATCGAGGACGATAGTCCGTTGACACAAGGTGGGCGACTGCATGGCAGGGGACAATGGCCCACTGATATTCTTCGCATATATGGATGAATGTAGAGGTTCTTTCATCATAATGTCTCGCGAACAGACTGTTGGCGCACGAATTGTGCAAAAAAGACGAGAAATGCCAGTCGAGAATCACTCGCTCGTTTTTTGTATATTTGGATATTGTTTCGGAAAAAAACCCCACTACGGCCCTCTAACGCCATTGCGTTAAAATACAACCTCTTGACGAGGTACAGTATCGTTTTGGCATGTTAATTGTTCACGGTCGGTGACCTACGTGATTTAGCCAACTCGAGTGCTTCCGTCGCTGAATTGCAAAAAAAAAAAAAAAGAGGGTGTCGAGAAATGTTGCCGAGGCGCGCCATTGCATGTTGCAACGAGGCACTTTTTGAACTCTAATGCAGTCGCGGAATCACCCGAGTGCGACGTGCCAAAATACGTGTGGACGAGACAGGTGTGTCGAAACTTCGCTTCGGGCGCTGACGGGATTATCTTCACTCCGCGTTTCGCAAAATCCACCGCCGCGGTGGTCTATCGGCTCAGGTAATCGGCTGCTGACCCGCAGGTTGCGGGATCAAATTTTGGCTGCGGCGGCTGCATTTTAGATGGAGGCGAAAATTCTGTGTACAGCCGTTTGCTTAACATTTGGGTGCACGTTAAAGAATCTCAAGTACTATCTATCTATCTATCTATCTATCTATCTATCTATCTATCTATCTATCTATCTATCTATCTATCTATCTATCTATCTATCTATCTATCTATCTATCTATCTATCTATCTATCTATCTATCTATCTATCTATCTATCTATCTATCTATCTATCTATCTATCTATCTATCTATCTATCTATCTATCTATCTATCTATCTATCTATATATATATATATATATATATATATATATATATATATATATATATATATATATTTATGTATATATATATATGTCTGTGTGTCTATATGTCTGTCTGTCTATATGTCTATCATCTATCATATCTATCATCTATCTTTGCTTTGCTTCTTCACGCAATACGTTAGATCATGTATGTATAAAAGTTAATAGGGGAAGTTAAGCAAAACTAGCTATAATTAGCTAACATTTAGCCAGAAACAGAATAAATTTATTTAGGGCCTGAATGATGCGGGTATCTGTGTTAGCCTTTGTCCATCGACGATGGATTTCTTTTATCGAAATAGCGATATAGGATGTTCGGCTTAGATTGCAGGTCTCGTGTATAATCTCCAGGTCTGTTATTGCACCGCAGGATGCTTGGTTCCCAATTCAGAGTGGAACGCCTAATGTGAGAAATGTGAGAAACCTAATGTGACCTAATGTGAGAAACCAAGACCTAATGTGAGAAACCAAGACCTAATGTGAGAAACCAAGACCTAATGTGAGAAACCTAATGTGAGAAACCAAGACCACAGAGCAGCGCTATGCGCTACCGTCACGGCGCTGGCGGTGTATGGCCGCAGGGCACACGACAGCTATTTCGCTGCACACAACTAGAGATGCTGACACTCGGTGTGATCTCGACGAAGCCAGTGGTCTAAGAAGCGCTTCCGCGTTCCGTGCAATAACGTCATACAAGCTGTAAATACACTACAAAGGCGTTAATAATGCGTCTAGTTAGGTAGAGTATTTCATTGAACGTGTTTACTGAAGCTCGCATCGTTGAAACAAATGTGAGCGCCGCAAGGAACCTGCAGGAAAAAAAAAAAGAACTGGGAACTACTGCCGTTCAATTTCGTGCAGATACATGGCAGTCGCGTTTAAGGTTGCATTTTCCTGGAACATAGCGCGGAATAATATTTGCAAAAAAGGAACAACAACATTGTGACATGCACTGAGCTAACTTGGACTTTCTGCGAACTCCGTGTTAGTGCGTATATTCAAACGTGTATTACGCCTTCTTTGTTTTTGTACGTTAGTTCGAGCTATTTGCTGATTACTTTCCCGTCTTTAGTTCTTGCGTTTGATGGTTTGTACACTTCCGTCTTTGTTCGTGAGCCTTTCACCTGAGAAGCAAGAACTGGTGCCTATTACGCGTCACGGTAAAGTCAAAAGCTGGGCAAGCTGATGACTGCGCACTTTAACGTTTGAAGCAGCGCGTGGGGAGAAATCAGGGATTCTTTTTTTTTTTTTACTTCTGCGTCTTGTCTTTGTGCGCTGCTGCACTGGTTACAATGACGCGTTACGCCTACACACTCATTTAAGAATGGAAACTCACTCGTTCCTTTTCGCGTTCTCCGAAACGGTTTGAAGAACCGAGTGCCGGGCGAGTTGTTATTGCACTGTGAAGGGGAAGTTGCGCAAGAGGAAAAAAAAAAAAGACAAGAAACCACGAGCAAGAAGGACGAAAACATGCGCCTGTACGTGCTCTCTTATTGCTTACTTGTGGTTTCTTTTTGCTTCTTTTTTGCGCGATTTCTTCTTTTTTGCTTCTTTTTTGTACCGCCAGACCACCGCGGCGAGGCTGGCGGTACTTGTATATCATGAATATGTATGAATATGTGATAAAAAGAAGTGAGATTACGGTGCTTGAAAGGTTCACTCGATAGACGGACGGAAGCGCGGACGGACGGACGGACAGACAGACAGACAGACGCACGTACGGATGGACTGACGCACGGACGGACACATGGACGAATCGACGGACGCTTCGCCCCACTCATCATCATTCATACCGTGGACGTGCTGTGGTTTTTTTATACCTACGTTTCCTATCCTTGCTATATGGCCCACTCCCAACTTGTAAGTGGATTCGCTTATTCAGTGTACCTTTTCTCTGCAACTACTGAAAGGAATGAAGTGATATTCAGCCATGTTATTGGAGATATACGTAGGTTATATCCGAACTAAAAAAATAGGACACATTTAAGGTAGTTACTCTAAAGAACAATATAAATAACTGCATTCACATAGCCACGGAGGTTGTGTATTGATGTGTGCTTTTTACAGCTTCACGTTTTACGAAATCAGCAATTTTTTTAGCTCTGTTTGTTTTCAACTCGTTGTAGCTCATGCTTGCAAAGGTTCATCAGAATCGATTCAGTAATTTATGAGGAAAGGTACATAGAAGTTCAAAAATTTATATAAAAAGGCAAATTGTTGAATATCAAATTTTATGAGCGCGTACTGCTATACCACAGGAAGTGTGGTGCATTTTGAAGCGGCATTTAAACCGCTCGGAGCGGCCGCTCGACGTCGGGATTTCACACGTTTGTCCCTCGTAGTAAAGTGGATTTTTTGCTGTCGAAATTACAAGTTCAACTTTTTGAGAGGTTCACCCTCCCATACGCGCTTAGCTGTCGCTATCATTGCTTTCTAGAATTTACTCTCGGCTCTCTTACCTGCTTTTTTTTTTGCCATTGTGCATGGTCATGCATTGATTCGATTTTGTGTGGCATAGGCGTAGCTGAGCCGAGTCACCTTGTTTTTGAAGATTTCGTGGTGGTGAAGTGAGAGGTACATGAACACTGTTTAAAAAATAATAATAACAGCCGAACTAATAAAACTTTCCAAAACTGAACTTGGAATTGGCATGATCTTGGGCGAGAAGGCGTCACTAAAAGCGGATGTGCGAATAGCATAGGGAGACGTTTATGATGATAGAAAAACCGAGAGGTCGGCTTAAATCAGTTTTCTGACCTGCTGCTCAGCGTCAACAAAAGCAAGTCAGTAAAAAAGAGAAGGCAAAATGCGTTGGTGACGAACTGAAAGGCTCGGATGAAAAAGAGCCTTGAATTTAAAGTCTTGTCTACCATAAGCCCGCGGAAACAGTTGTTCAGAACTTTTCGCATGCTGCGCTGATGACGAAGTGGAGGTCAGTACAGAATTTTTTTTTAAATTTTTATACTTGATTCATATATTTCGAAAAGAAGGTGGCCATTGATTTTCTTCGCATAGTGTAGCCCAAGCGGACGCACAAGATGTATCCAGTGGTTTCAGGAGGGCCACATACCACGCCGTTCGGGCTGTCTGCATGGCCGATGAGGTGTAGGTAACGACAAGGACACTTCACACCTGGTCGGAATTTGTGAAGCAAAGCTAGCCAAGCATAGTACTGAATCGCAAAATGCTGGGAAAGCGTAGAGTGAGAACTGGAGTTTACGGCGAGGAGAATGTGTGAGTGGGGCCATATGGTGCGTTAATGTTCGGATAACATGATTCAGGTGTATACGTAGCGATGGCCCACCGCATATGGCTCAGTGACGTACTGCGATAAGTGATCCGTTGCGCAAATGCCCGAGAGGGTAGTCCCGCACCTTTGACATTTGCATGCAAGGGCGATAAATCAAAGAGGTAGCACGTGATGAGCCAGTAGCGTGCTGCGGCGCAAATGAGGTATTCACGTGAAAAAGAAAAAAAAAATTGGGCGTGAAATAGGGACACGAATGAGAAGTCAAGACGCCACAAAGGTCGGCTGTTGTGCCCGTTTTTCTACGCCCTGACTTTGTAACTCGAATGCCTATCAACTAGCTGAGATCTATGACCTTTACCTGTTTCTTTTTCTAACTGCCGTACCGTTTACTGTAACTGTACAGCACATTAGATTGTTTAGAAAAAAAAGTAAAATAAACAAAGGCACTTGCTGCAAGAAGTACGGTGCATGCCGCTGTGGTGCATTCCATATGGGTTAACTTTCACCACCGGGGAATCCTTAATGTGCGCTTTTGGCTAAGTTCACGGACGCTTTTATAGGATTTCGCCACCATCAAAACGTTGCCGTCGTAGTCGGATAGTCGAGCCAGCCTTTTCGTGCTTGAATGTGATTGATTGATATGTGGGGTTTAACGTCCCAAAACCACCATATGATTATGAGAGACGCCGTAGTGGAGGGCTCCGGAAATTTTGACCACCTGGGGTTCTTTAACGTGCACCCAAATCTGAGCACACGGGCCTACACGTGCTTGAATGTGCAGCACAAAGGTATAATCGTGTTGCAGAAAAAGTAGTGTAATTTGCGCGCGCGACTTTACGCAACTATCCCGGTGCACGCAATTAACACCACTCGTCGCGAACCGTACGTGATGCTGTATACGTATACGCTGCCAAATGCGTACGTCATCAGCGCGCATAATAAATGAGTAAATGTCGTTCCGTCGTCTGGCGCGGTGGCCTAGCTTGCCTTCTCGGATGTCGGCGGGCAAGCGGGGACTGGAACGAAGCCGCGCAGTGCGGGCGAGAAAAAAAAATTCCGGCAACAAAACCTGTGTCCCAGAGTGCGCGGTTAGTGAGCGTGAGCCCGAGGCCAGGCTCCGCTATGGCGAACAATTTAGGGAACCTGCAGGCTAAATCGGGATCGCCTACGGGAGCTGTGTCGAAAACGGGCGCCTGCTGTGTGCATGAATTATGGAACGCCAGCTGCGTGTGACACCGCGCTACGCGTAAAGCGAGAACCGCACTAATCACGGATGGCGATGCTGCGATTAAAGGAAGAACGATATGGATAGTTGTCAAGTGACTTCAAAGTAACGCGCATATTCTTTTTGTTCTTGTGATCTTCCCGCTACAATGGTGGCAACACCGAGCTACCGTATTCACTAACGAGAAAATTGTAGTTAGTCTTAATTAAGCGGGTGGAAAGCGTAGCGTGCATGATTGTGCAACCTTTACTGCTGTAACAACAACAACAACAACAACAACAACAACAACAACAACAACAACAACAACAACAACAACAACAACAACAACAACAACAACAACTTGTACACGATCTCTTACGCACTCGCCTGAGGCTACTCGAAGGCGAAAGCTCAATCTTGTCTCCCAAATCCATTGAATTTCTTTACCTCACTCTTCCCCCCTTCTTCAAAGCATTGACCCGTCTTTAACCGACGCAGAACTTGTTGAGGTGCCGTCGTTTTACGTGACAACGACGTCAAGAATGAGGGCGGCACAAAAGATTTTGGCGATCTGCGACGTAATGATGAGGTCATCTGTGATCACGTGACCGTTTCGCATTGTTCGAGTTGATGATGCTGCGTCAGCATAGTTCCCCTTCAGGGGGGAGGGGTAGGTAGTGAAGGCTTGTCGCAGCGTCCCCCCCCCCCCCCCCGCCTTCCTTATTATGTCAATATGTGAGGCTGACTTCGCCCCCCCCCCCCCCCCTTGAGTGTGGCAGCGCCGCCCTTCCCTATTATATTGATGTGTGGGGACTACCCTTGCACCTCCTGCTTACGTGATTGGGGGGTGGGGTGGCCGCCCCCTCTTTTGCATGCCTATGCCAATACGCGCTGTCTCTACACCATGTTCACGTTCTACTTGTCTCCCAGCGCACGCGCGCCGATTTCTCCTGTCCGTAATGCAATAACACTGGTGAGCGAGACGCCGAGTACAGACATAAGTAAATAGAGAATGAGGAAGAATGGAGCAACGATAGGGAAAAAAGGCAGGATCGTCAACCAAAAATACATCCGGTTGGCTACCCTACCCTTGGGGATTAGGGAAGGTGACAAGAAAGATGAAAGAGAGCGAATATAAGGAAGAGAAATAGAGGAGAAAGACATACACTAATTTCACTGCAGCGGGCACAACCACACCGCTGCCTCTCCAGAGTCGCAGCGCCACCATGCGTTGCTTTGGCTTCCTATTACGAAATGAACTAGCAAGGAGGTCATTGCATGCAAGCGGAGCATGGTTTAACTGAATACCTTGTGGGACTAGCCGGTGATGTATATGCTTCTTTTTTAAGGATATTCAGTGCTAAAATTTATAAAAGCACACAGAAAAGCATGACGGAAAGGGTGCTGGACATCTTTCTAAAAAAAAAAAAATGGAATGCGCGCAGCATGGTCTTCGCGATTAGCTCCGCCAGTCCGGTAGGTGACAATCACGGAGGCCTTGAGCGAAGGGAACAGTGGGCAGGACTGCAACGGACCAAGGTGGCGTTTGGGCAATGTCTAACTGCCCGTCGGTCGAAAAGACTTGGTCATGACATTACCGTCTTTCTTTCTTTCTTTCTTTCTTTCTTTCTTTCTTTCTTTCTTTCTTTCTTTCTTTCTTTCTTTCTTTCTTTCTTTCTTTCTTTCTTTCTTTCTTTCTTTCTTTTCTCTTTCTTTCTCTTCTTTCTTTCTTTCTTTCTTTCTTTCTCACCTCAAGACAGCCTACGTAGGGCTCCTTTCGATATGGGACTGAAAGTCTTGCATGTAGCCGAGCAGCAATAACGTCGCACATGTCCAGGCACCTGAAAAGCAAGACAAAGTCAGTGAGTATTCTGCTGGTGCAGGAAAGGTCGCTGTGATTTAATTGCGTGCCGGATTGATTCTCATTGAGTCGTACTCATGCGTGATTCAATACATTAGACTTCGGTCGATCTCATGAAACTAACATGTGGCGACATTAAGGCAGCCATCAAGGTCCTTTCTATCTCCGGTGACGAGGTACGCGTCGACGAAGCTCAACTGCACCTCCAACTATACACCAATAACGTTAGACGTAGAAAAACAAGTAAAGCAGGGGACTCGCTAGCTGTATTTTGTGTCGACCGGTTGTGCCCCTGTTATCTCTGACGACAGCGCAGCTCTGGCCGACTTGGCTCGCCCTACGCCATCTCCTGACGCAGAAAAGAGCTCTCGCCGAGTGGGGCCCCGTCCTCGGACTCCTGCGGCCGTGTCCATCTTTTCTATCTTCTCCTTACTTCCGTATATGGCTCTCCGTGCGCCTCGCTTTCTCCTTCCGCTATTTCTATCGATATACCTTTTAATCCGATCCTTTTAATCCCTCCTTTGTCCTCACCCCTTGTGAGCTACTGTTGAGATGTCCTCCCCCTGAGAGACAGTTACAGGGCTCACTTTTCTCTTCTTTTCATTTAGGAATCACCCCCACCATCACCCCTAACAAGTAAAGGCCGCAAACGAGAATACAAAGCAAGAAATGTGCCGGCGGTTTTCCTGCGAAATAAAATTACGGCGGCATGTCCGATCGATTATTCAGCACCACGGCTCGCCCCTTCTTGATCGTTCTTATTCGAACTTTGCTTTCCATTGTTGCTGTTTCTTTACACACGATACCGTTCGAAGCCAACGTTTCAGGAAATGCGTACAAGCTGGTGACGACGCATGCGCAATACGCTAAAGTGCCTTCTAGAGTGTAGCGCGTTCGGATTGCTCTCACGAAATAAAGTTCATGCTTAGCTTCAGCGATTACGTCCATCCCAAGGCAATATACGACGGGACTAGGTGCCTAAATTATTAAAATAAGGGCGCCCAGCGGCTAATTTGAAATTCGAAACCGCCTGCTCTCATTCGCGTCCGCAGTCCGTAAACTTAAGCAATTTGCTTTACGAGGTTTTCTTTGAATGTTGTTGTTTTTGTTGCGGTGAGTGTACTTGCTGATATTTCTTCGTAGCATGAGTGCTCGAAAAAAAATAGAGGTAAAGAAAATTGTGAGCCTACGTGAATGATTTGTGGGGTTGAACGTCCCAAAACCACCATATGATTATGAGAGACGCCGTAGTGGAGGGCTCCGGAAATTTTGACTACCTGGGGTTCTTTAAAATTGTGAGCCTACGTACTTGACATTGCGCTAACTATAGATAGATAGGATAGATAGATAGATAGATAGATAGATAGATAGATAGATAGATAGATAGATAGATAGATAGATAGACGGACGGACGGACGGACGGAAGGACAGATAGACAGATAGACGGACAGACAGATAGACGGACAGACAGACGGATAGATAGATAGATAGATAGATAGATAGATAGATAGATAGATAGATAGATAGATAGATAGATAGATAGATAGACAGGTAGATAGGTAGATAGATAGATAGATAGATTACATGGATGGATAGATGGATAGATGGATAGATGGATAGATGGATAGATAGATAGATAGATAGATAGATACATAGATAGATAGATGGATAGATAGATGGATGGATAGATTGATTGTCATTTGCTAACTTTTGTTGAATTGAAAAAACGGAGTCAGTTTTCTAAAGCACGACATGATTATCAGGGACGCCGTGGTGTGGTTTTTTGGAAACGTGCACCTAAATCTAAATATAGAACAGGTATTTGTTCGTTTGACTGCTAGAAGAGACGTGGTCGCCATGGCCTGAGCATAGAACCCGCGCCCTCGAGTTCAGCAGCGTGACGCCTTATCTGCTCAGGTGCCATGCTAGCTGGAAAGAATATAAGTATTAGATGAATGATGGCGAGTCTTGGCTATTTATTGCCTGCCGTGACTTATGATTGTGATGCTCGACTGTCGACCCGAAGGTTGTGGGATCGAATACCGTAGGCTGCATTACGATGCGAGCGAAATGCCAGACGCCCGAGTATTTAGATTTAGGTGCACGTTAAAGGACACCAAATGGTCAGTTTCCAGACCCCGCATCTCCCCCCCCTCTCCCTCCCGCTATGATGTCCCACGTTATCATATCGTTGTCTCGGGGTGTAACAGCCGAACTATTGTTGTTTTACTATTGTGTGATGTGCGCCGTTAGAGCGTAAGACAAAAAAAAAACATGGCGTTCATTTATTATAAACGTCGCCTGGTTCTCGCGTAGATAAATATAGACGAGAACTGTGAGTGAGGCACCTGTCTAGTTATCATTACCTGCACCTCCATACATGGTTGCGAAAAAAAAACAAATCGAAACAAATGCGTGCGCGTTTCATTGATTGATTGATATGTGGGGTTTAACGTTCCAAAACCACTATATGATTATGAGAGACGACGTAGTGGAGGGCTCTGGAAATTTCGACCACCTGGGGTTCTTTAACCTGCACCCAAATCTGAGTATACGGGCCTACGACATTTCCGCCTCCATCGGAAATGCAGCCGCCACAGCCGGGATTCGATCCCGCGACCTGCGGGTCAGCAGCCGAGTACCTCAGCCACTAGACCACCGCGGCGGGGCTGCGTGCGCGTTTCAATAAGAAGTGTACGGGAATAGATCGTTTGTGTATGTTTTTCGAAATAACCGATAAACCACGGCCGTAAAATTTACCCGCGTCTGGCAGTACGTGCTTATATGGCGATGCTCGCGCATAAAAATACATGTAACTGCTGGGATCCTCTCGACAGCGATATTCCTTTCGTGGCTGTTTACGTTTCCGCTGGTGTAAAACTTGAACAACGACGAAACGTTCAAGGATGTGCACGAAAACAAACAACAGTGCAACGGACGCTGTTGGTGAGCTCCGATGGGGCATTGAGGCCGCTGCTCAAGGAATCGAGTTTGCTCGCTATGACCTGCCTGGTCGTCGTGAATATTGCTTCAGTGGGAAGAGGCACAAAAGATACAGAAAAGGGCGCTATGTGAGAGGGAAAGATTGCGTGGAGGAGAGCATAGGGTTATAGGGACGCAGGCGTTACTTCTTCTATAAGTGGCAGTGCGGTGCTACAGTATCGTGGGTTCCAGGACATACGTTCATCACCTATAGCAGCAGTGCGCGCTGATTTGCTTAGTTGAATTAACGGTTAACTTGCTGAACTGTGCTGAAATAAAACGAAAAATCACAGAGGTTCTTATGTATTCACCTAAGACGACTCGAAGGGGCGAACTCCTTCTTCTTTTTTCTTATAAGTCGTTCAATTATTGATCGAGCCTCTTCACCCCGCCTCCCTCCAAAAGCTTTCTCCACTTAACGAGACTTTTCATTGCCTCCGGGATCGGAGGTGCTTAACCTGTTTTTCCACGGCTTCCATGATCGGCTTGCCTTTGACCAAACGACGTTGTCCTGTGACTACGTCATAACTTGACGTCTTGTGACGCCGTATTGGCGTCACAGGACGCCAAGATGACCGAATCAGTTGACGTCATAGGCGGTCATGATGACGTCAAATACAGATATGCAGGACGTCATGGTGACTTTATAGGTCTTTATTTGACATCAGGGCAACGTAATATGATCACGTAATGATGTTTTGCGTCAATCGCATTCTCCCCGACGCCGCAGTACGCCGACGCCGATGTCCAATTTTCACGTTTGACTTGAGGTTTTCGTCAGAAAAAGGAAAGCAACGTTTTTTTTTCCTGTTCTTCTATTTTGATTGCTTTCGAATTGCAGTCAAATGCTGGGCGCAGCATTTGCTGCAACGTTTAATTTTTATTCAGAGAACTCTCATTGTACTTCTTCCAAGCGTGACAGCGCTTATAATCGCCTGGCTGTTTTACATGCAATCACCGCGATCTAAATAATGAGTGAAGCCGTAGTGGGAACTTCTGTTTGACTAACTTCTCGTCCTGTAATGAGCCCTCAGAGTTAACTACGAGGAAACGTTTCTTGATTGCTGGACAATAGCTCGTCTCTGCAACGCCGGGACCATTCTGACAGGGTGGCATGTATTTGACCGCGCTTTGCCATTTCCTGGGTTGGGACGAAATCTCTGTATTGAAGCTTATAGTGGCCGTGCCTACGGATATCTTAACTACACGCCACGTATATCTTCCGTCACATGACTGAAAGCTCTACGGTCGATTACAGCCCAAGAATAAACATGGGATCCGCCCACAGCCATTGCGCTACCACCCAGACTGAATTTGCATAGACACCTTACCCAAACGCAGTTGCTCATTTTCGTGACGTCAAGCACCTGCAGATATGGACGGGGACTTCGTATTTATTCTTCGACTGTAATCAACTGTGGTGCTTCACTAGCGTCCTTTATGCTGCACACAGCTGCAGTGAGGTATTTGTAACCATAGATTTTTTTTCCTGCTCATCCTACTTGGTTTCCTGGGCACGCGTCGTCCAAGAATAAGCGCGTACGATGCTAAATTGGTTGTGGTTATGCTAGGTCACGCGGCTTAATCGCGCGCAATCCATTTTAGGCAAAGCCCCTTCACGGTATTCGAATTCGCACGGGCACTGCATCGAGAACGGTCTAGAGTCCGGCATCATTCTTTTGTGAAAGTGGCGCTACAAAGACCGCATGCTCGCTAGATATATGCGAGGCAGAAGCAATTTTATTTTTGCGTTCTCGCATTACACTGTTTCTCGAATCGCCCTGGAATAACTGACTGCCCAACGAGCCACGATGTATTATTCAATTTTTTTTTCTTCTCGCTCAGTTGAGATGTCTCTGAATTGGAAACAACCGATTCATCCCATGCGTCGGACAGCTCAATTTGTGCGGGCGGCTGCAATGCGTTCTGTCCGATGGTTCTTTCTTTTCACTGACCTTTTATTGCAAACCATCAAGATGAATGGTAGTGTGCTCAGATTTTGGCGCACGTTAAAGAACCCCAGGTGGTCGAAATTTCCGGAGCCCTCCACTACGGCGTCTCTCATAATCATATGGTGGTTTTGGGACGGTAAACCCCACATATAAATCAAGATGAATGGTAGCCCACATCGTAGAAGGCAAGAATAGAACAAAAAAAAAGGAGGATAAATGTGTGACGTCAGGTGAACTAACGTTTCAGTCATAGTGTGCAATGATGTGAAAACCACGCAAAAAGTTTTCTTATCGCAACGTGAACTTATGTGTGTTCTGTCCAGGGATGTGTGGTGGCTAAGGGTCGTCGCGATGAGCTCAGCCGCATCCAATCGCGAGGCCCTGAATGGCTAATGCTCACGTGAGTTCTGCGTTAGCTTGCGCCAAGGACGCCACGACTGGTTGCATATGAAAAAAAAATGGCCTCTTATCAACGAGCTTTACTGCAAATGTCGTCGCAAGACGATAGTCTTCCGTATAGAGGCACTGCGTTACACTGCGTTGGAGTGCCTCAATGCTGCGTGAGGTATGGACGCCATCTGGCAGTAATCTCGCAAACGAAAGCTTGTGGCGAACGCAGAACTACTGGTAGGTGGCAGCCCCGTATTGTTCGTAGCGAACGCAGAACCACTGATAGGTATCGTCGTACGTATCGCCGCCCCGTATATATCGTCGTAGCGAAGCTTAGGAAACGCCCGCTTTTTTGTGCATAGCGTCGCATTGATAGCACAGCGTAAAAGACACTAGAGTCTTAGAATTACTTGTCTATCCATTTTCTAGTATAAAAAAACACATAACCTAACGCTTAAACATTAGTATTGCGCCTCAGATATGCATAATATTTGCTTTTTGATCGACAATGTTCACACAAATATGAACGCAGCCACCAGATCGAGATGGCTGGGTGTCGAGGAAGTGGTTGAACGTTGGCTGGATTTCGGTTGAAAGACACAGACAGCAATTCCTGAGTTCACGTAAAGACTCCCGTATTTAAAAGTGCAAACGTAAAAAAAACAAAACACAGATAGGCATAAAACCGTGTTTTAACACCAATTTTCTACGGCTTGTACTCATTGAGGTACAGTTCAGGCTCATTCATTGCTCAGCCTCGATATGCTACAGTACTAAGCAACTAGTGTGAAATACACTGGCAAAACTTTTGGTACGAACACAGCTGCCTTAAATTTTAACGCGCGCCTCCCCATTTTGTGTCTAAACACACACAGGCTGTTTTGACACGAAAGCTGAAAATCCGCGGTTGCATATTTTGAGACTTGCAAGAACGACCGACTGTACTATTGAACGATGTGATATTGTTTTGTGAGCCACAGTAATTGCGAGCAAATGCTGTCTTTTTTTATCTCGACCGCTTAGATCTTTAGTCTTTCCCCATCGCATCCCAAATGTGACATAGCAGATCAGACATCACAGCCTGTCCTTAATATGCTCACGCAATCCTATCGTTGTCTTACCTGATAGTTATCTTATATCTAAGTGAAGAGTCCGTCCGTGCTAGAAAATCACTGAGAGCAGGAATGTTCAACAGGAATAGGACTAGCCCCAATACCAACACTGTTCTTATTAAAAATGAAGATATTCACGGGCGGAATCGTGCGTTCGAGAGAAATTGCGGAAACTTCGCTATCCACAGTTTCTCCACTAAAGTATCGCAGCGAGACTTAAACACATTACCAGGATTTGGGGACATTTGCACGTAGCACCTTCTCTCATCGGCCACAGCGGTGGCCTGCCGTAACTGAATGAAAAATAGGTGAAAAAAGTCCTATCTGACGAATAAAGCGAGTTATCAAAAAAAAAAAGAGAACTCCTGCTTTTATACAACAGCGATTTTTCGAACATTCTGGGAAAAATACAGCGTCACAACTGCAAACCGCGTGGCTTCCCAGCGCGTTTAATGAAATACCATGTGTTTCTATGGGCGGTGTTCAGTTGTCCAGTGGAGCCACACATTTTGTGCTGTGATGCGACAGTTTTACTAAAATATACCAGTGGATATTTGCTACATATAACTTGGAGTCGTTTTTGATATCTATCTTTTTTTCAAAAGATATGTTTTTTTTCCCTATTGCCCATTCATTTATGGCATTCCACCGTTGCTACTACCGAGCGCCATGACAAGATGTCCCCGATTCGTGGGGATGGCTGCACGCCCGATTCGCTACCCTGCTTTGGAGGAGAGAGATGAAGGGGCCGATAAGTGATACAGAAGAAAAAATATGCGCCGAATCGCAAGCACACTTGGGCGAGCACACCCAGACTACCGGCGGTCGCTCAGATTTGTTGAGTTCAGGCAATTACGTGCCGCTTTAGTTGCTCCCAGCCATTTTCTGTGGTGCAGATGATTCTAGGGCATTTGTGCAGACGATTCCAGGACTTTGAACGTGTGCTTTATTGGCGCAGAAAAGTAAACGGAGAATGCTGCAAAATAGGTATGCCTCTCATGCGGCTCCTCGAGATCGTTCATGAAACTTGGAGTGCATGCTGCTAACGTCTGTTTCCCACGACACGAAAAGTAGCGATTTTCGGGCTCGGAGTTCACTCGCAGTGAAGTGAAAAGTGCAGTTTGCTTCCGCCGCAGGGGTCTGCGGTGAGCTACCAACATGTTGGAAAATTTGCCCCCTGATCACAGTGATGGAGCGATTTTCCGGTCGGAAACTGTCGTGATATGTCCGGGCCTGCCAAGCCGTTGGAGATAGCGTAGACGTGTTTGTTTTAGTAATGAGCGATTTTGCACATTTTTAAAATAAATTTAGATTTAACCGTTTTGTTAAATGACTAATCACGCGTGCTCTTCATTGCCGCTCATAGAATTTTAATAATACTATAACGTACATTACATTGCATTACGTTAAATTTGAAAATTTCTGCAGTGTCTGCCACAAAGAACGACGGAAACAAACGTTGCTCGCCGCCAAGTCGCTGAGCGTTCGCTGTCCATGTGGAACGAGACCGCCACTTGCGGCGGTTGCAAACCATTTTTTTTCCACTGTGATCGCGGCATGTGAAACAGCTTTAACGGTGCAGTACTTAAAAAATACGCATACTGCTAAGAGTGCAATGCCTCAATGGAACATACGCTGAATTTAATAAGGGCTCTCAGTGCATTTTTATGCCTTTCACGAAAAAAAAAATCACTGTTTCACCTGGAAGTGCGAAGCAATGAATGCGATAGCAAAAAAAAAAAACTAATGTAAGCAAGGCTGGCAGCTAACTTCTGATATTTCATAAATTGACAAAATGCTAGTGTAAAGGGATACGAACGCTGTAGAGAAATGCTTTTTTCACACAGTCTCTTTGTGTTTAGAGTGGGGCCCGTAGAAGGGTGCAGGACCTGATCGTGGCCTGATTATGAAAGTTCACAACGGCTGCTGCTCTAGCAGCTCCCCTCTCGTTTCATGCTCGTTTAAGACGGCTGGGTTGTGTCCTCTCTGATCGTTCGACGGTGGCATGTCCAACATCGCATTAGCCGTCCGAGCGACGGAGATAGACCGGGGAGTCTGACCTCTGTTTCAGCCGCGTTTGTTGCCTCGTTAATGAGCAATTAGTCTCGAGTTGAACATACGATGCGTGAAGTGTGTTGTGAATTTGATTTTTATATGGAACTTGACAGCGACGGCAAAGCCCGTCGAGAGTTCTCATATATTTCAATAAATGGCCGTATCGGAAGCATGAAGTATCCACTATGTCGCATAGAAAAGCCAAAGATCCCTGGTACCCCACTTGTAACTTGTAAGGGCTAGTTGATCGAATTCACTTATGCATTTCATGTTCAGTTTATCGATTTGTTGCTATTTTTTGTTCCTATCATCTGCAATCTTTTATTCTTATATCCCGTTACTATACATGATATTATGCCATTGGTTATACACGCGCTGTCAAAACTTGTTGTTCGTTATGTAATGAGCCTCTCTCTCTCTCTCTCTCTCTCTCTCTCTCTCTATTTTTGAGTGTGTGTGTTCGTGCGTGCGTTTGTGCGCGCTTTTTTTTTTGTGAAATAAAATATAGGTGCAGCGTCAGCCCAGTGCAGTGGTTTCGGCAGCTTCGCTGGTCGTCCGCTTTCACAGACTGGAAAGACTAATTAATTTGTTTTCTATTGATTACCCTGTATGCCTTTTTGTTTCTTCGCTCTCTTTGTCTCCGAGTGTCAAGCATGACGCGTCGAAACACGCCAAATTTAAGCTGCCTATAACTAAGTCTGGCGTGCGTAGCGCTGTAAAAACCACCTAACCGATAAAGCGTGTAATTAACTTCGGTCGATGAGGCCATGAGACACGGGGGGAGAATTTTCTTAAGGCACTGCGTCAGAAGGACCGAGTTTGTTAGTGTCAGTGGCAGGATATCGCCGGAGTCATGGTGCTTCATACGGAGGGGCCCTGTGAATTTGAGTTTCTGATGGCTTGTTACTAACATGCGCTTCATCTTGTGCCACTCTCCGACGTGCTACTCTTCCGGCTCTTCTTCGGTTAAAACGCTATCGTTCTTTGTTTAGACGTAGTGCGAAAGCGGTTCTCGGCTGTTGGAAATCAGCAGAACCATTCTATTGCAAAAGACCCCTTGGGAATTTTTCGGTGGTGTAGGAAATCACGGTGTAGAGAGGAAATTTAAATGGGGGTGAATATTATTCAAATGATTTTGGTGAGTGTGTCTGTCATACGTAACGCTGTTCGCATGATTGCTACAATCGTAAGTGTGCGACAGTTTCCGTTAGTGAACTTATTAGCCTTTTCTTTTTGCATTTTCCGATGTGCATGACAGTAATAAGGACTACATAGAATACAGTGGTGAACGGTTATCTGCAGACGTAGCAGGCCATGATCACGCAGCAGATTCGTTACTCATAACGACGTGAAGCCAAAGATGAAATAAGAGAACTGTCCGGAGAACTTACTCTGGTATAGTTTAAGAATGTCGTTGCAGTGTCCGAGCGGAAGAAATGATATGAGGACGGCAGCAAAATGTACCGTTCAGAACTGCGCGCACATTGTACAAAGGAAGACGAAGAACCAACTGCGCAAGAAAAACTCGGTGGTATGGCGTCTTTTTCCTACCATACCTAATCTGATACTACGTAGCGTTCTTCCTTCGGCAAAGTCCATTGGTTATTACGACATTGCGTGATGCACTCATTCGTTTCGTTTACATCGTTTTGGTGGTTGATTTGTTCCGCGCCGTCCTCATGGATATCTGGCGACCAGGCGTCCCGTTAGAGAGCGAGATAGAGAGAAGGATTCTCGGAAGCGGAATCGTTCTTCCGGTCACGTATCGTTCCAACTTCCGCACGCCAGCCGTCAGAATCGCTTCGCTCCAGGAAACCCCAGACCCTCCACCGTTACGACCGCTCAGATACGTTTTGCTTTGTGTTTTTTTCTTTATCTTTACTTAGTCTACGTGGCAGGTTTCCGGAATACGGGAGCTACGTCATCCCCGGAAGGAAACCTTGAACTTCAGGAAGAAAAAAAAATGGAGGGAATAGAAAGCAGGAACCAATGAACAAAGAAGAGTCGGAAGCGGAACCTGGTTCGAGCTTGTATGGCTGCATTAGCGCAACACGCTGAAAAAGTAGGAAACCAGGAAGTGGTGGTGTATAAAGGAACTAACCAGAATAGCACAGTTCGTGTGATCCACTATCTCCAAAGTTCCACTCAGCTCTGAACGTGGGAACCCGAAGTGATTGGGAAATGAACTCGGTCTTTTGTCTAACCGACGCGAAGGTTAGCCTGTCTTCGTTTTTTTTCCCCCTCAATTGACTTGGAGCTTCTTTTATCGAACGGTGTGTTCCCTGTTTCATTTGAGCAAATTGACTCTGGAAGTTCGTCGACTTTGGTAAGATGGACTCTTTTTTCGCTTTTTTTTCTGAGATGGTCGTTAACGTAGTACACGCGGTGAATCTGCATAATACGTTTGTTTTTGTCTTTTTCCTTTCCTTCCCAAAGTCCCATAGGAGCGACGGATCTTCATATGGTTAATGCAATCGGGCTCCTCCCTCCTCGACCTAAAATCGGTTAATACGAGTTTAGAAGTGGACGTTTACTACTACTCCTAAACCTTCCCCAAGTTATACCTCAGCGTACTTGATTAAATGGAAATGCAGTCATCCGCGAACAACTCGTTACGCTTGCGATGCCGTGCTCATGCCTTAGAAAAAAGCATTTCAGTATTGGTCGAGCTATTTCAACTTTAGGGAATTGAAGTACGCTGGCTTCGATTCCTAAGGCGTCGAGTTATGCTCTTAAGCGTAACGTGCTGTGCGTAAAAGTACGTCGGGACGCATTATGCGAGCCTCTTTGCTGTTGAGTATGTCACCGAGCGCATCTATTTTCGCACTTCCCGAATCCTCGTGTAGATGGCGTAACTTTCGAGCGATACACCTCATTTGCTATTTAGCTCATCACCAAGTGCGTCTATTCTTTTCGAGGAGTGCTTTGCGTAATCGGAGTTTAAGACAATATGTTTTATTTGCTATCGACTTTATGAGCGAATACGTCAACATTGAAACTCTTTGGCTTTTGCTTTGACCAGTGCACTTTTCGTACGATGCGATATATCACCTGTTATTTTTCACCGTGTAAGTTCTTTAAAGGCATTATGAAAACGCCTTTTGAAGTTACGATTTCAGGGTGATGCGTTTTGTTTGACTTTGTTCTTTAGTCGCGTACGCCTTTTTGGTCGGCACATTTTGTAGCTGGGTTTTGAAGATGCAAATTCTGAGTGGATATGTTTTATTTTCTTCGAGCTTTTCGCCACAGAGGCACACTTTGGTGCTTTTTAAAGCAAGATTTTTAAGCAACAGTTTGCGGATAATGTTTTATTTTTTGTTAGTTTTTCGCCACGTGCGCCCATCTTTATTAATTTTTATGTATGCTTGTAATATACAATGTTCAGATGGCGGTTTCAATTTCGCGTAGATTTTTGTTTGAGTGCACCTGTTTTTGCGACTGTTGGAGCTCGTTTCGGTAATCGCAATTTTCGCATTATGCGCTATGTATAGCTTGCTAGCAGTGGTGCATTTCTCGTGGTTTTCCCAGCCTGCTGCAGATAACACGGTTTTCAGATGTGGTGTTCTTTTTTCCGTTTTTCTTAGCTGATTTCACTCTACATATAAAAGGTACGCTTGGGTCACATGGGCTGGCACTATATTGAAATTCTGTAAACCTTACTAGTGAGGTGGTGTTTGCTGATGGGAAATCGGTTAAATACAGAGCTAGGGACTTTGCGTACGATGTGCGAAATAAACTGCGATACCATTAATAGCGTCGAAAAACAGGACACCGAGGCAAACACATTCACTTGGCCAACACCGGCCATCTACGTGCTTGTTCCTGGAGCTATTTGTTTTTTTTGTTTAATGGTCTACATTACATTGCAGTGGCTTGCCATATATCTTGGAATTATTCGATCTAAATGAACAAAGATTGCCAGCGTTAAATCCAGTTCTTTTTACCAAAAGTCCAGAAGCAGGCTTTTTTCGCACTATGTCTCATACTGTGGTGAAGCCAACATTTAAAATCAGTTTTTATTGTCGTTTGTTGCGCCCATGCCTTGTGTGTGCGTCACAACATAACTACAGCGTGTTCGAAAATTCACTTTTTCCGATAAAGTGATGTTATTATATGCACTCATAAGAATCGCTTCTTTTAACTGAACTTCACATGTAACGCACACGCTCTCAGAAGGAAGCTTTTTTTTTATCTCTCGCCCAGTGGACGATAGCTAATTTATTTAGAGGTGCCCAAAATATCACGGAACATGATCTAAAAAACAGGGACAGATTTACGCGAAGCTAATCCGAGTACATATTACTCCTGTGGGCTGGAGTACCCACCACTAATTTTTTTTGTTGATCACTTCTCAGTACTTGGTCATAAATATATTTGTAACTCACAAAGCACTCACCTAATGGACGAATTCCTAACTGAGGCATGAGTAGTCGTGTTCAAAAAACATGCACAGTCGTAGCAGTTGCCGGGTGTCCTAAGATCCGGTTTCACGGAGTGAGGTTGATGTGAATGTTCGCAATCATTGGCTTTCATAATTTTTTTTTACAAATAAAGAACTTCGATAACATCGCGGAGAACTTGTTTAGTTTGCTTATATGTCTTTATGTTTTTTTATTAGGTGAATTTCAAGTCGGGCAAAGCACGGGAAGTGCTTGGCTCGTTGCGCTTGCTTCCGCTCCTTCTCGCCACTCGCTCGGCGATAGTACAGGTAGCATCAGGCTCTGTTATCTCGCTCGGTTGGCGTGCCAACTACGGGAAAGATAAAGATAGCAAGTTCTGGGGAGGGGAGGCAGAGAACGGAAGCTGCAGTTAACTACGCTGAGAAAGACAACCACGCATTCGACAAAGACAGCTAAATTGGGCAACACATGTTTTTCGTAGCTCTGGGGTGTCTTTCACGTTTCCTAGGGGCAAGCACATGAATAAACACAGTTGTCTGCAAGCGTGACTTGACTGACAGAAGCGCAGTGTCGCTAGACGTCAAAATGGCAGTCAAGCTGCTGTTGGAATGATGCGTTTAATGAAAGGCTTGAATTCGCGTTGGTTGGTTGGTTGGTTGTTACTCAGAGTCCTGGTGCAACCCACCACGGGGGATCGGCCATGAAACGGACGGTGCCTCATTTGTGAGGTGGAGTTGTTTTACCACCCTGATTATTTAAATAACGATGTTTAAACAAAGAACCAATTGGAAAACCATAGATTAGAAATAAAATAGAGGTAATAAAAAAACGAACAGGCAGATATAATTTGAAATAAAGTGAATTTATGCCTCAGCTCAACATTCTAATCGTTTTGTTGCCTTTAGAAAGTCGCATACGGCCTCGCAAACATTCATGTGGCTAAATCCCTTTTCAGTTGCTCCAAAGGAGAGGACCACCGGAAGGGATAAATTTAGAGCCAACCTACGGAGAGGTTCTTCTAACAGTCTCCTCCATTGGTTTGTGTATAACCTGCATGTTAAGAGGAAATGGTGAAGGGATTCACTCTTTTACTTCTGGTAAGATCGATTGATGTTACGTAATTTAGGCTCCTTATTGTTCACGAGATTCTTGTAGCCTAGTTTAAAAAATTGGCGAGTTTCACTTCCAACACTGTCACTCAGGTGCATGACATGGACTAAATGCTTCTGTAAATCATAGCAGGGAATGCCGTTTGGGCCAACGTTCTGACAAGCGAACTTTTCTTCGTCAAGCCAATGCTGTTGCCCTGATTAAGACAAGTCAACTTGCCGAAACACTGTTTCCAGCGACAATCTCTCTTGAAAAATTTCTGAAGGCTTCATGCCTCTCCGCGCCTCTGAACTTCAGTCTCGTTCGGTACTCAATTTCTCTCTATATAAAAAAAATTCGCGCCGTCATAACAAACGTAATTGAGTGAGCGGAGCGAACTGAGCAGCGCCGCATTTGTTGTTTTCGTCCGCTCTCGCGCAGCGTTTCCAGGCAGCGTCACTGAAGTTCGATTCGAGCGAAGAACAAGAGATTGTCAATGCGACGATGCGCTATGCCATGGAGTCAGCGCTGGCAGGACAGAAGCCTCCAAAGAAAGCTGGCTAGTGGGGGTGACCGTCCCTTTCGCTCGCTGAGAGTTGGCCGCCCACTGCAAGCCGCCTGGCTCCTGAGCTGCGCTCGCACCACGAAGAGTATTTCCGAGAGTGATACGTATTCAGAAATGATCCTAGAATTGAACTCGACTTGCCACCGCCTCCAATGCAGCACAAACGCACGAAACGTGTTCCAAACGCGCCGCGTTGAAGGTGGTGGCCAGTCAAGTTCGAGACAAAAAAACGATTCTGAATACGGGGGTAGATATTACGCAATCCATTGTGCTTCCGTGCTTTCACATCAACTATGCAAATGTTTGGTCACGTATATTTCGATGTTGAGGTCGCTCAGAAAGTCATGACAACATCCAAAGCAGACTAACCATGTCACCTTGCAGTACAAAGGCCAATATCTTCATTGTTTATTAATTCACAAGACCACCCACGAACTACACAGCTGTTCTTGTTTACATAGCTATTGAAACACAAAATCTCGGTACTTACGCGACATGCCGAACATGTTTGCCGTCTCGGCCCATGCCCCGTCCTTCTTCGGGCGGTCTTTAAAAGAGGGTTGCCGCTTGTCATGAAGAAAAGGGTACATTTTTCTTGCATCGATGAGGAGCTCAGCCGAGTACTCAGTGGTGGCGCCATGGTGGTGGTCATTAGTCGCGAGTGACCGCCACCCTCGAATGTCGCAATCACTGACTGAAAACTTTTTCACCAAACATTAGCTAACATTGTATAACTAGGAAAGTCTGTTACGGGTACTCATTGCTTCTGTTTTTTTATTTTTTGAAACAACTATTCTTCTATAATCGTCACAATTATTGATGTTGACTAAGTCTTGGTAATATATGTTTTTATTTGTATTTACTGCACTCTTTCATTTGTATTTTTCGTGTTTCCCCTTTTCAATGCCATTTGGCTCTGTGGGTATTTTAAACAAATAAATAAACAAACAAACAAACAAACAAATAAATAAATAAATAAATAAATAAATAAATAAATAAACAAACTTTTACAGAGGAATGCATTCGTTTGTACCTAGTGGCACTGGGCCAGCGCAATGAAAAAAAAATGAAAAATGAGGAGCCCGGATGTAAACAAAGGCTGACGTCGCAACTGGTTTTCTCTGATTGGTTCCAACTGTTTTGCGACTGCAGTCGCGCGACAGTAAAATCGGTAATGAAGCGACTAGCCAAAGCAGTCACTTTGCAACCGTTTGCGACTGTTTGCGACCAGTCGCAAATGGTCGTGCGACCAGTGCTAGTCGCTGGTGTCGACAAACCATAAAACGCTAAGCAATACCTGCTACTGTTATACGACGAACTTGAGTGTATAAAATGAATTGTGAACGCTTTAAAGCCCTATACGCACTCTAGCAAGAGAGAGCCATAAGCTGTCCCGGATACGCAGTCGAATTTGGACTTGACCTGTATTTGGAGCAATGGTGATTTAGAGTACCACATATCCTCTACTAAGGGAGAGCAAATAGCCATTTCGGGGTGTATAGAAAAAAGTGTAAAACAATTCAGAGTACTTGGTACTCTACTACGGGAGAGCAGAAATCCGTCCCTATCCTCCTTGAAAAAGGCTCGCGCGTGTTTAGATGCGGATAACGATTCAGAGTACTCGGTACTCTAATATGGGAGAGCTGAAAGCCGTCACTTGGGCCTCACATGAGCTAAAAAGTGAATGGGCAGTCAAAACTGAAAGAGAACAAACCACTTCGAGCTTACATATGTACTCTAGCTGAAAGCAGCTTATTACAGACGTATATTACCCTACCGGTGTAGGTCGGTGTCGCTGGTTTCAGTGTGAATGCGTGGTCGCCCCAAGGAATTTCCGTCGGAGATTCTGACATTGCTCAAGGCGAAACTTCATATTTTAAACTAAAGCGATAAACCTTTAATTATTGTAATGTCTAGTGCTTTAATCAGCAAAAAAATAGGATAGCTTAATCCTGAACTAATTCGACGAAGCAGCAGTGTTAGCCAAAGAAACGCTGCGGATCCACAAAATGAATGCTGATGATGTAGCGAAGGCTCTTTTGACGAAACCATGCACCAACGATATAAACAATGTTGATGAAATCCACCTGTCCGTCCATCTATGACACGACAGAGGGACATACGGACGAATAGACCGATGGACGGATGGATGGATGGATGCGCGGTTGGACGGATGGATGGGGGCACGGGCGGACAGATCCACAGAACGATGGGGAGACGAACAGATGAATGGATGGACAGGTGCACCGACGGATTGATGGGTGAACGGACAGATGAACGGGCAGATGAACGGGTAGACTACGGTCTGGTATAAACCTATATGCACTCTATGAATGGCATATGTATCGCATCTGTAACACCTGTTTTTCGGTCCGACGGTAAGCTATGACAACGACGGTGTCAACGGACATAGTGAGGGCCTAAGGAACTTGGTTGCTAAGAAGCAACGCGCCATAAGAACGGAAATGCGTGCAGCTAAGTCACGAGCTCTGGTCCTTGCCTTTCTCTCTCATATTTGTCCACTTTGTCCTGCCTCGCGCTCCATCACATCTATCATGCAGAAAACCAATTAGGTTAAACAACTGATCGTTCTAAGAGCTCACGAGGGAGCAAACTGAATGGTAGGAATTCAGCGTATAGTCTTCAAAAACAGGACATTCCTACTCAGTAAAATTTGGGCTCAATGCATACGGTCTACCAGAGAGAAAATTTGCGCGAATAACGAGCGGAATAACCCGAGTTGACCGCGTTCCTCGAACACAATGCGTCGCGGTCAAAATGACCAGACGACGTCTGCCTCATGTATTATCATCAACGCGTGGCCTTAGAGGATTGTGTGAACACAACTCGGAGGTGAACTCAGTCTTCGGACTCGAGTGTTTGGTAGTGTCACTGATACCTCTGCGTTCGTGTGCCTAAGTTTGTTCCTCAATACGACATTGTGTTTATTCGCAGTGCCCAGGGGGTCACGTAGAAGTGATGGTATGATTGAGATATTTTCCGCCAGGGGTCCACAGCTGAACCCAATAAAACCGTCTTCTTTTTCAATGAACTCACTTAAGAAATATGCATCCGTTAGTGACAGTACCTCGCCCTTATCTTAAGCAAACTTACGCTACGATACCATTTGTATATTTTATGAATTGAGCTAGAACAATCGACATCGAACCAGTTCTATGAACGCGCAAGCATTAGATGGCTCAATGCCCCACCGCGGTGGTCTAGTGGCTAAGGTACTCGGCTGCTGACCCGCTGGTCGCGGGATCGAATCCTGGCTGTGGCGGCTGCAGTTACGATGGAGGCGAAAATGCCTGTAGGCCCGCGTGCTCAGATTTGAGTGCACGTCAAAGAACCCTTGGTGGTCGAAATTTCCGGAGCCCTCCACTACAGCCTCTCTCATAATCATATGGTGGTTTCGGCACGTTAAATCCCACATACCAATCAAATCAATTAGACGTCTCATCAACGTCGGAATCAGTGGCGTCAGGACGAGTGGTGCGAAATATCAGCGTTGATACGCGGATGACGTCATGGGGTGCCGAAATTTTGGCGTTATTACGAAGTACTCGTGATGTAACTATGGCGCCACATCACGTGACGTCACACTATGACGTCATCAGATGACATCGTCACTAGGGAAATGTCGGCCAATAACGAGGCACTGCAAACCATGCAAGACACCGAAAGCTTCCGATTTCTCTGATCTCTCAGGCAGTGCTCAACCCTGGTTGCGAGCTCAAGCCTCCAGTGTGGGTCGATACAATGGACGGGGAGAAACAGCCAGATTGCTTTAGCCTTCAAGTAGTGTGACGCCCGAGTCTCATAGTGCACTGCTTACAACGATTAAGTCCGATAGGAAGTCAAGTTTATAAATACTGATTGGTTGCCTTCTGCAGCTTGCATAAGAGAGGCAGTCACAATTAAGAAATTTCAAGCGCATCAAGCCCTATCGCGATCGAAAGTGGCCGAGTGTGACACCAGTGTTCAAGAAATGCATGGTGAACCACGTTAGTTGTTTTTTGAGACTTCTGAAAATTCGATAAATAGGGAAGTTCGTTCAAGATAAACAACACTATCTTTCGTTGCTACTGCCACTAAACACAGTGTAGCCCGTACGAATGGAACTATACGCTAAAATGTGAACGAGGAGTCACTGGAATGAGATGTAGAATGCCGCAGCGTCGTTTTTATTGCAAACATCGTGGGGATTGCACCTCGGGGCAGTTTGCCTGTTCCCCTTAGAGATAGCGGTACGAAGACGCGGAAGGCCACTCTCGAAGTCTGTCAAAACAATACGGTTCTCCTTGTTTCGACCGCTGAAAAAAATGGCAGCATATCCACGAAGTGAATGATGGGGAGTGGGGCGAAGCATTCATCCGTCCATTCGTTCTTGCTTCCGTCCGTTCCTGCGTACGTCTGTGTAACCGTCCATGCGTCCATCCACCCGTCCGTGCGTGCGTCTGTTCGTGCGTCCGTCCCTGCGTTTGTCCGTGCATCCGCGCCTGCGTCCGTTCATGCGTCCATCCATGCATCTGTGTGTCCGTTCGTCCATCTATTCAGCACTCCAAGTACCACCATCTCGCATCTTTTCATCATATATTCTCCATATAGAAGCACCGCCATCCAGCGGACATTTCAAGGACTAAACGGGAGGTGGCGCATGCACACTTTCTTACGGCTTGCGCTTCGGGTTTACTTCCCACCTTTAACCACCTCGAGTTCATGGTATATACTAGTTCACTGTATTCATGGCTATGCGGCCCAACGCTCGCTAATCCTTTCTAAAACCAAGGAGGTTACACCCAGCGAGTATAACGTAGCAACCCTTTCTTGTCAGATCGTGCTCAATGTACATGCCAATAGCTGCTAATGGGGATCGCAGCGTGCGCGTTACCTAAAGGCCGAATGCTCCTATCTCTCATTCCCCCTTAGCAGCCATTAACATGTGCATTAAACACTATCTTTTATTGTTCAACAATGCACAGAAGAAATCTCTCACCGGAACCACCTTGGAGGTCAAAATCGTAAGGACCGCTATTTCGGGTAGGTGCCATTAGTGGTTACCTACTTCGAGGGACGCACAAGCCACGCCCTTGAGAGGACGACGAAGAGGAAGTGATCCTGTTGACGTCCCTGCGTGTTCCACGTCAGGGACGTCCTCCTCATCTAGCCATGGCGCCATCGACGTCGTGGACACCTTCGAAGGCGCAGGCCTTCGACGTTGTCGTCCCTGCGGAGACTAGTCCGGAGACCGTCGTCGACGCGACGGCCTCAATAGTTGGCCTCTCAGAGGTACACTGCGTTCAGCACATGGGAGGCATGAACTTCCAAGTAACTGTCAAGAGCATGGCTTCTATGACTCTCATCGTCGACGCTGGCTACCTAACCATCGGGGGCGAGCGTATCCCTGTCGTTCCCGTCGGCCCGCAGGTAACTAATGTCGCCTGCCTGTTTTTACCAGCCTTCGTCTCCAACGAGGTACTCGTCCAGGCTTTGTCCCCATACGGCAAGGTATTGACTGTGACCACTGGCGTCATGAGCGCAAGACGCGGAGTTCTCACAGGCACACGCTATGTCCGGATGGAAATGAGTCCCACAAATCGCGTCCCCAACTATCTTCGCGTTTCTGGTCATCGAGTCACTTTCGACTACCGCGGCCTACAACGTGTTTGTCGTCGGTGTGGCTCTAGTGGTCATTATCGAGCACAGTGCACAGCACCATTCTGTGGTCGCTGTGGTCTGCACGGACACGAAAGCGAAGGTTGCGACCGCCCCTGCCGAAGTTGTGGAGATAACCACCCTACCACTGTCTCCCCTGTGCGTCGTTCATATTCTGATGCTACTGCGGGGACCTTTCCTGCCCTACAGTCCGTGTCACCAACGGCAACAGATGAACGAGAACCAGGAGCTGTACTAGAAGAACGCCAGAATCCGATTCTGAGAGCTCCATTAAACGATGAAGAAGTGTGCAGCTTGGCCAACCCGAGCGTGCCACGTCTGCCAATCTCAGCGATAGAAACAGCCACTGCAATTGACCTCGCGTCTGTCCCAGGCAAACATGTCATGCCATGTTCGACGCCGGTGCAAGCCGAGAAAGAAACGCCGGTAGACACCGAGGCACCAGACTCATCGTTAAACCTAGCAGCTGAGTGCCCAGAAGACGCTGACGTTGCGAAATCTACGGGCGCTGGTGTCTCGCCAGCAGCAGAATTAAAACCGAATGAGCAAAGCCTATTGGATCATTCCGAAAGCCAGGCTCGTGACTTCCTTGAACAAGTAGCAAGACGCCATGGGAGTTCTTTAGTGACGCGTCTCGACAAGCAATCCGTGATCAAGGTTGTTGGAGGTGGCGACAACGTTAACGCTGCAGCCCTACCACCATCTGATTCACCCGACAGCAGCTTCAGCCTCGAAGTCGACAGTAGCATCGGACTCTCTTCTAGCCCAGACGGATGTGACGTGGAAATGCAAGCCCCGCGAGAGGTCAAGCGTGCTCATAAGTCTGGCACCAGCTCGGACGGCACCCAAGATAGCCACTCCGAGTTCCAGCAACCGAAGAAACCTCGACGCTCTTCTAGAGGGTCGAATTGTGCTGTGTAGTGTACGTACTCCAGTTCCCTCGGACAGATCCCCGAGGTATACCGAATCGAAAAACACGACCAGGTCAGTCACCCACCTTTTTTCAATATGGCTGACACCCTGAAAATTCTTTCTTTAAATGTTCAAGGGTTCCGTAACCCAGTAAAGCAAGCCGAGGTTATCAGCATAGCCCGCGCAGAACATTGTGATATTCTGTGTTTACAAGAAACAAATTTTTTCACCATTGGCCACGTTCGTGCATTCAAACGCGCATTTAATTTAGACTGTTATTTTTCCTTCGTGACATCTCGCTCCTCTGGAGTTGGAATTATTATTTTTAACCGTGCTCTTCTGCGCAATCATCATGTTTTCTATGACGGAATTGGACGGGTATTGGCTTTTGACTGCGTCCTATCATCCTTCAAGCTGCGTGTTTTGTGTATTTATGGGCCAGCTCAAGCAGCGATGTCTAACGATTTTTTCTGTAACCTGGACGTGTATTTTCTAGACGGTCGTCATGTCATACTCAGTGCAGACTTTAATTGTGTATTAGACACGCGAGCAAGGTCCAGGATGGGGTCGCTCTGATTGGAACGCGCGAGAGCTGCGTCGCCTAGTGCAACATTTCTCTTTGACAGATACGTACAGACTAGTGCATGGACCACAGTATGCCTGGACTTGGCGGCGTAGCACGTCGTCTAGTCGTTTGGATCGTTTCTATGCGCCGAGCGCACTAGTTTCTTACGTATCGCACTCTGATGTAGTAACATTACCATCATCGCCTGTTTATATATCAGACCACCGACCAGTGACGCTCGAGGCTCACTTTCCCTTTTCATCATCAGTGAAACCTTGGCGTCTTGACATCCATATTCTGCACGACGCACGTACACGCTCCAGTTTATCTAGAATCTTGCGCGCCTCGCTTTTGGGATGCGGTCCGGAGGTGTGGGACGTGCTCAAGACGCAGTTGCGTTTACACTGCTCAGTAGCAGGGCGGGCCCTTAGGTGCCGTACGTCCGAAGAACTAGCGGACACCGCCACAAAGCTGCGTATTGCTCTTCGGATTGATCAACTAACTCCCTTGATGCGCGCATGGCAGCGAGAGTTAAGGGGCCGTTTTCAACGCCTCATTGCAGCTTCGTCATTGACGGCGGCTGCTTGGCGTTGCAGACGTAATCCTTGTGCTCATCCTGAGGTTCTACGCTTTGCGAAAAGCTCGCTTCTCAACCCGTCCAGTCGACTAGGAACTCCGGCTGCCAGAGTTTTGCACACTGCCTTACCACCGACACGTGATCAATCAGTTTTCCTAGCTCACTTTGCCAACATGGCTCGTACGACAATGTCATCACATCGCGGTAACACCGAGACAGCCACAATGTTAAGTAGGCTCCCTCAAATTTCATCTGAAGTAGCTGAACAACTGTGCACAAGTCCGTCAGCTGACGAAGTGAAAGAGGCACTGTCTTCCATGAAGCGTAGCTCGGCCCCCGGGCCGGATGGGTTGCCTGTTGAGTTTTATTTAACGTTTTGGGACGACATTGGTGCTCTTTTCACCTCTGTTATTTGCCGCTGTTTCGAGAACTTTAAATTTTCTGATAGCTTTCGCGATGGTCGAATTGTTTTAATACCTAAACATGACCCATCGTCAGTTCTCCCAGAGGAGTGGCGACCAATAACGCTCCTCAACGTTGATTATAAAACTTTCGCGGCAGTTATCACTCGGCGTTTGAGAAGCCTGATGCCCGCCTTAATAGGTCATCATCAGGCGTGCTCTGTTCCTGGAAGAGAAATCCACAGTCTCTCCTTTGTTACGCGCGATATAGTTGCGTACACGTTAACAAGATCAGCTCGGGGACTTTTGGTTTCACTTGACCAGGAAAAGGCATTCGATCGCCTCGAACATAGCTTTATATTTAGCGTAATGGCAGCATTTGGCTTCGCACAAAACTTCGTCGAGCTTCTCAGAAACGCATACCGAAATATACGCAGCACGTTATTTCTTGATGGTTTAGAGAGTGCGCCATTTCCGGTTACCCGTGGTGTTCGCCAGGGGTGTCCTTTATCCCCTGCACTTTTTGTATTCAGCCTCGAACCATTCCTTCAATCGCTAATCGCTGATCCTTACGTTAGAGGCCTTCCTCTTCCAGGTAGTGGTACCGTGACAGTGACAGCATTTGCTGATGACATCACGTTGTATTTGAAGAATGAGGAAAGTTTATCCCTTAGCCTACGACTTTTTACTACGTATGGCACGATTTCAGGTGCTGCGTTAAATTTTTCTAAATGTCGATATTTATTCATTGGTTCACCAGACGCAAGTCTAAGTTCCTTTTTCGGTCTTCAAAAAAGTGACTCTATTCGCATTTTGTGGCTTGATTATACTTGCTACGGGATATCAGCCTCTTTGTGGAATTCAGTAGTCGAAGATGTAAAACGACACACCCGGGAAGCACAAGAGTATGATTTACCGATGCTTGAAAAAAGGTATTTAGCACAGACGGTGTTTTGCGGCCGTGCATGGTATATATCTCATGTCTTACAGTCCCCATTACAAATCACCAGGTCATTGCAATCCCTCATTGGCTCTTTTTCTGGTCGGGTGGAAAAGAGCTGGTTTGCCGAGCAGCTCTTGGGCAACCAAGAAACTGCGGTGGATTCGCATTCCCATCCGTCTCTGTTCGCTGCCGGCTACTTGCCCTACGATTCTTACTTCGGTTGTTGCATGGTGATCAGTGCCCCGCGCGTGATCTTGCCTGCTATTCCTTAGGCACCAAGTTACGCTATTTACTACCAGATGCACGGCTTAATTCTGCACCGCAAACACTTCACGTACCTGCATTTTACTCAACGGCAGTAGCATTTTATCGACACGCGCAGCAGGTTTGTCCCGATGTGGACATTCTTGAAAGCCGCATTGTAGATACAACGGCGGCTCTTCTGCTTCCTCTGGTTCCTCCAGCCCGTCTAGCACGATCGAGACATGTCTCGTGGAGCGCGATAACGGCATTGTTTTTGCCTGGTCACCTCCGTGACTTTATGTGGCGTCTTGGATGGAGAGTACTCCCAACACGGGACAGACTGGAGAGGTGGGGCATGGTCCCATCTTCCACTTGTCCTAACGGCCCGTTACAGGAGTCTAACCAGCATATGCTGCAGCAATGTGTCATTGCAAAGGTGTTTTGGAAGTCAGTTAACACTAGTTTTCGTGGCCTAGGTGTTAATCGCTTTGTAACATCTGGTCGCTGCTCGCGTAGTCACTTTTCACGCCTTCTAATAGCTGCGGGAGCTTTTTGTTTATGGCGTAATAGGTGCGAAGCTGTTGCGGCAGGTCATCGTCGTCGTGCTCTTTTTTCGATTCTGGAACGCCTCTACTCTGAACTCTTATCGTTTCTGTCGGAGGAATTGTTCTTCCTTGGGGAAAAAGAATTTCTGCGACAATGGTCATGCCGCTTTCTGTCCGTAGTTGACAGACGCGTTCGATTAGTCTTCCACCTGGCCTGGTTCCTATAGCCAGGTCACCTGTCAATGTCTGATTGGTGCATGTAATCACTATGTGTTTACTATTTTTATGTGTTTGTGTGTGTTCCATATGGGTGTGAGCTCTCCTATATGCACTTCATTCTAACGCTGTAAGTTATGTAACTCTTATGAATATCTAACATCTTCACCAAGTCTTGTAAATTCTGTACATATATCATCATGTACATTGTCCATATTGTGATTAGTGCATTTATGTAGTGTATGTACAGTTATTAGTACAATCAACTATGGACATCCTACGGACTTGGACACTTTAGTTTAAATGTGTAGTGTATGTTGTGCTTTGTCTTTTGTTTGTTATTGTGCCTGTTATACAGACGCTTGTCTCTTAGGTTTGTTGCGTCCCTTGAAAGAATAAACTTTTTCTAAACAAGGAGCTTCGCCCCTAAAAGGAAAGAAAAGGTGAGATGTTTCATACGCGTCTGCAGGTAAGACAGCGTGCGAAGCGATGAATCTTATACGGCCTTTCAGAGCGTATTATGCGCGAAGAAGGGCGCAGTGTTTACTCAAAGAAACCTCGAACTTTCCTGCTGTCATATACCGTATCTGCATGCGTAGCAATACGACCACATTCCGCCAACGCACTGATATAAAAAAAGTG